>CM066048.1:131243535-131556035 GCA_033557465.1 Ichthyophis bannanicus | reverse complement strand
TCTCTCTCACTCTTCCTCTCTCTCTCTCTCTCCCCTCTTCTCTCTCTCTCACTTTTTCCTCTCTCTCTCTCTCTCGCTTTCTCACTTTTGCTTTCTCTCTCTCTCTCACTTTCTCCCTCTCTCTCTCTCTCGCTTTCTCCCTCTCTCCCTCTCTCTCACTTTCTCCCTCTCTCTCTCTCTCGCTTTCACCTTCTCCTCTCTCTCCCTCTCTCCCTCTCTCTCGCTTTCTCCTTTTCTCTCTCTCCCTCTCTTTCTCTCACTTTCTCCCTCTCTCTTTCTCTCTCGCTTTCTCCTTCTCTCTCTCTCCCTCTCTCTCGCTTTCTCCTTCTCTCCCTCTCTCTCACTTTCTCCTTCTCTATCTCATCCTCTCTTCGCTTTCTCCTTCTTTGTCTCTCTCTCTCTCTCTCTCCCTACACTGATAGGGCTTCATTCTCCAAAGCTTTGAGACTCATGACCTTCTCTTCTCCTCTAACTCAATCCTCTCCTTCACTGTTCTCTTTCTTCTCACTGTCTCCTTTCCTTGATTCCATTTTTCTGCGTACCCTTCCCTCCTATCTGCAATAAAGAAGAAAGATAAAGGGGTGGGGAGATGGGGGCTATTGGAAAGGAAAGGGAGCAGTGTTAGAGGAAGAGCATGTTGGAAGGACTGGGAGAGAGAGGGCAAGGTTGGAAGATTGGACGCCGTAGGGAGTGGGTAGGGATAAGAGTAGTGTTAGAGAGGAGCAGGAAGAGAGGGAAAGGTTGAAAAGATCAGGGAGGGATAAGTGCAGTGTTAGATGGGGAGACTGCTATGACAATAAACAGTTTGGCAGGACTCAGGAAGGATTTCCTCGAAATAGCAACTGCAGAGATCTCTGAAGGTCCTTGCCGAAAGGGAGTTAGCTGGAATTCTTTGTATAATGGGGAGATTATTTCACTTCCAAAGAGATCCAAATAGATTTCGTGAGACATAAATCTTCTATATCCCTCATACAAAATCTTCCTGGAGGTGGAGGAGTTCCCAAACTTGTTTTAAAGGTATCCCACCCCATCCTGGAGGGAGCAGTGCACAGTATGCCTGCCCCAGAGGAACCATCCTTCACACTCCCTGCACCCCTACCCCGTACCCCCCTGCTTGAAAGCATGAGCTGGCAGAGATCACCCATTAGAACATAAGAAATGCCGTTATCATATAAAGATCAGATGGAAGCTTGACCTTGAATAGGGCGACGTGTCCATGAGGTGACCCCTAGGAGCTTAGGGTCCAGTGGAGGCATATGTGTGTACACAACCACTATTTTTACATATAAATTTTAAGAGCCATGTTATCACACCCTAATCGGGTCACCAAAAATCTTACACCCTCTCTGTTACCCCCCCAACCTCAACATCTAAATCAAATCTATGACTACTGCATACAAGGCTACAGAAATGAGAGTAAAATATGGAAGGATCACGTAAGTCTATTCTCAATAGCAGTGTGGACAAAGGCTTCCGGGATGGCTGACACCTCATCATATTAATACTTGATGGAATTAAGGGTTCTGATGCATGTTATTTGTTGATTTTCTTAATGTGGTTTTAGTGTTTTTGTTGTTAGCCATTTTAGCATTGATGTTTTTTATATTTTTGTCTTATGTCAATGTTTTGTAAACCACCGAAAACTGAAAACAAAATGAAAGAGAGAATGCATATAGGTTCCACATTTTATGAAAATTGTCTGTTGTTTTGACTCCCATTTTATTGGTGCACATCTATTCCAGAACCACCAAGGGGGCCGCTCTTTAAGCCAAAAGCAATATCTACATTCCTGCTGGATCGATAGCTTCCTTGAACCCTTCAGAAAGCAGTCACTATTTATCGGTTTCCTCCCAGGGAGGGCAATAGTGCCCTCTTATGGACCTTAACTTTGCCTCTGGACCTTAGATTTAATTACATCCCTTTCCTGACCCCAACTCAGTAGGTATTTCCCTGCCCCGGAAGGTTTATAATCTAAGTTTGTGCCTAAGGCAATGGAGGATGTAGTGACCTGCCCAGACAGTGAGGCGTGTTGTTGGTAGGAGAAGCAGAGTTGAACACTGGTTTGCCTGGTTGTCAACCCACAGCTCTAACCACTATGCCCAGTCGTCCACCAGAGACAAGGACAGTGATGCGCACAGAAAGAATTTGTGGAACTCATCCTTTCAGCGATGTATCTGACAGGAGAATGTGGCAGCTCCCCTCTCTCAGCAGCCGTCCCTTCCCAGGGGACGCACAGTCTCTTGTCCATGACAAAAGTGGACATTCTGTCCCGATTCCTCCTCAGTTTGAACTTCAGGCTGCTCAAGTCTGAGCCTGAAAATAGCCAAGGGAAGGCAAAACTGTCATCAGCAGGTCCTGAAATGATGGGTATCCAGTGTCTCTCCCATCCCACCCTGTCCCACACAGACAGAAGCAGAAAAAGCTCCGTCCACAGACTTAGACAGGCGCAGAAACAGTGTCTCAGAACCTCTTACTATTCCGAGTGAGACGCCCCCTTGTCAAACAGCTCTGCTAATGCACCCCAATCCTGCCCTTCAACTGCCCCCGTTGTCCTAGCACTGAGACCTGCTGCAGCGCTATCAATGACCTCAATCCTTCCCTGCGGCAGCCCTTCATCCCTTCTTCCCACAACACTGTTAATTTATGTATTTATTTATTTGTGCTTGTTTACCGCTTTTAGTGAATAAAAGCGCTTTACAGAAAACCTCAAAACGAGAACATTACATAAAACTGTTAATGTTCCTCGATCTTTCCCTGCTGAACTATTCTAATACTGAGATCCTCTCACACACACAGAGATCTGCTAATGCAACCCAGTCCTGCCCATCAGCACTACCCATTATTCAATTACTTAGACCTCACCAGCTCTGCCAATGCACGTTCATCTTGGCTAGTCCAGTACTGAAATCCCCTCTCTCCTACAGCACTGACAATGCACCTCAATCCTCTCTGGACCCCCCCAAAATTCCATTAGTGAGACTCCCAATGGGATTGAAAACTGCATCTGTAAGTGACCCAGTGAGTTGTTGGCAGAAATGGAACTGGGGAAGCCTGGTCTCCAGGACACACAGTGAGTTGGTGGCAGAGATGGGATAGGAAACTAGGTCTGCAGGACTCTCAGCTTTGCATTCTCATGACCAAGATACAATGCCAGTAATAGCTAGAAGTTAGTCCATGCTTTTGCCTTTGTCTTTCATTGCGTCTATTATTTTCCTGACACCTCGCAGCCCTATATATCCCTCCTTCATTCTCTTCCCTTGCCTCCCCCTGCCCTCTCTGCATATCTTTTTCAGTTATTACTGGTCCACTGGCTCGTGATGGCTGGAACACAAGTTTCCACCTGTTGAGCAATGGCCAGGGAGGTCCAGCTGCTCTCCTATTGAGCTCTGAGAACAACAGAAGCTGGGTAGGTGGGGGCTAGGGGGAGAGAGAGTGCGTACACTACGCCAGGGAGAAGATTAACACCTTAGGCTGACTGCATGCCTGGAATAGCAGGGATACTGCCGTTAGGCTCAGCAATGAACAATACATTTGAGAGAGACCCTTAACACACACACACACACACACACACACACACTCACACACATATACCTCCAGCAATAGGACCCATTACTGCCCAGGAGAGACCCCTCCACCCTCTCTCTCTCTCAAACACACGCACTCAGCTCCAGCAAGGAGACCCACCAGTGCCCCAGACAGACCCCTCCTCACTCACTCACACACACTAACACTCACACTAAAGAGCAAATGTACCTGAGAGGGTAAAGGCAATGAAAGGCAACTTTAAAAAATTTGGAAAAATGGTCAAACAAATGGCAATTGCATTTTAATAAAAAAAAAAAAATCATGCATTTGGGATGCAGAAACTCAGAGGCACCATTTGGAGGTAAAGAAATGACAATCAGCAAAGAGGAAAGAGACCAGTGGGTCATCCTCTTCAACGACCTCAAGATAGCCAGTCAGCGTGCCAAGCAGTCGGGAAGTTAAAAGTATTTATAAGGTTACCAGCTTTTTGGAGAGCAAATCTGGGACACTTGGGCTGGGCTAGGCTGGGCTGGGAGAGGAAGCACTCTCCCTCCTCGGGCATCTTTTCCCATATATTTCAAAATGATTAGTCTAGGTAGAATTCAGTAATTTCAAAAGTCTGAAAAAAGACAGTAGCAGTCTTTCTCAAACTATAGGCGTGCATACATACAGTACATATGTATTTTAAACATAGAAATATTCTGCATAGTTCTAAAATTCATCCTCTTTTTTTAAGAAAAGACGTTAAGTTTACATCTTCTCCTACTGGGCTCAAGAAGACTGCATCAGAGGGGACAGGAGAAGCAATGTCCTTTGCCTCTTTCCCCACTGAAGGAGATGGTTATAGTCCATGGAATTGGGGGACACTACCTCAAAATTTGGGACATCTTGTAACCTTATGCTTAAAGAGTGTCATCACTAGCAGAAAGAGGGTTCTAGCATTACCTCTCTAGAGGTCTCTGGTGAAACCCCACCTTGAATATATCTATAAAACAAGGATGACCTCGGAAATGCACACGAACCTCAGAGAGAGAGAGAGTAAAAAACCTAAAGATGTAGCGGGATCGATATTCCAACAGGTTTATGTGCTTGGCATTGGGCACTGACTGCAGAAGCCTTTTGTTTTCAAAATTCTGTGCGCAACCAATGTTCTTTCGAAGCCGTGTGAGAGTTTGCTGTGGCGTCCGTACTATCGGGGATAGTGCAGCAATATCATGGTTTATTTATTTAACACACTTTATATACCGCTTTATCTTAAGTCAGACTGGTTTACATAAAACAGATAACAAGAGAATTAAGTCGTACATAGAACTAAGATAGGGTACATGTAACTTGGACTAAAAGAGGGTAGTGGTATAAACACGTAAAGAACTTGTATAGCTGCATGACGTTTGCAGGCATTGTGCTATAATATGAATTATCTGGGGAAGGCAGGTTCTGTGGGATTCCCAGAGGACCTGCCTGCCCCTCATATTGAAACTGATATTGCTGTACCACCCCCGTTGATAGGAACATGGGCTGTGGACTCTTATGCACCTTAGAAGGAACTTTGGCGGCTGATTTACAATTTTTGGTTAGTCTTAATAGCTGAGCAAAATCTACCTGTTTCAGAGGAGATGGAATTAAAGGTATTTCAGGACTGGGGCCAAAGGTTATGCAGATAGTGGCGATATTCAGTCGCTATCGAGATAACATTTCTCCATTTAAGAGGACCGCACAAATAGCAAGCCTTATTTAAATAGCTGCTCAGTACAATAACAGCAGCTATGGGTGCCGCTCTATCAACAATTAGCCGCCTGACTGAAGACCAAACCTAGTTTAGGACAACTATCCAGAGGGCCGCCAAGAGTCAACATCGACTTGACAGCACTTAACAACAACAGTCTAAATGAACAAGTCTGCTGAATATCATGCCTAGAGATAAGTGGATAAATCTTCACGCCAAAGCCATCTTTTTGAATATTGCCCCACACTTCCTAGAAGAAAGGAGAAAAAGGGATGGGGGGGGGGGGGGGATGTACTACTACTACTAATAAGAAGCAAACATTCATTATCTAGCAAGCTTCAGTAACATACAAGTAACATTTCCATAGAAAGAAAAATTCAGGGACAAAGGATCAGTGAGAGAATCTAAATGGAGGGTGGTTTGGGGTAAGAGGAGGGAATACGTTTTCACAGGGAGGGAGGTGGACCCCTAGAACATGTCCAGCGGACGTCAAAGGAGCTGAAACAATGACAGAATTTGGTAATTTTTTAAGAAGGTGCCTAGGTCTGGGGATGGGGAAGGTGCCTGTTTTTAATCGACACTATCTGCCTCTCCGCTGGCATAAATCCTGCAGAAATCATGGCTAGAATTTCAGCGCAGACATTAGGCCCGCCCTTAAGTGGGTTTAAATGTTAGTGCATATTTTATAAACAGGTGTGCTTCTGTACAAAAAAATGCACGGAAATCGCGAATCTATCCACTCTCCACCCTAATTCATTCCTGAGCAATTGCGCAGTGGCTTGCGGGACTTAATTTCATAAGAGGTGTTAGATGCATGAAAAAGGTTTCTAGAATTCCCCCCAAAGTGACAAAGGGAGGGAGAAGACCCCAGATAGAGCAAGAAGCCTGACAGCAGAGTAACAGGCACAAATGGAGAGACTTTGGTGCACCGCATGGTCCTATCTGCCGGCGTTTTCTATGATTCTTTGTGAAGGGAAATGTATAACACACACACACACACACACACTGCTGTGACAATGAAACACATCCCTACTGTAGAGACCCTTCTCGCTCTCTCACATATACTCATTGCTCCAGCAAAAAACACCAGGTCTACCCTGCAGACCCGCTCTCTCGCTTCAGAATGGCAGACTCTACAGCATGTGGACTTAACCATAAGTTGCAAAAATGCCCTCGTGTTCTGCAGCATGCTGGAGGGAATCGTTTGCATGTGACGACAAGAAGCAACTGGGGTGGGATCACTGGCAGATCATTAGAGTAGGTCCTCAGTGGGCGAGTGTGTCAGACGGGGGTCTCGGAGTTGGGTCCCATTCCTGGAGGTCTGTGTGTGTGTGTGTGTGTGAGCAATGAGTTTGTGAGGGGTCTCGCTAGGGTGGGGTTGTGTCCCATTGTAGGAGGTGTGTGTGTGTGTAATTAAGTAGATTTGGCTCCCATTTCTGAAGGTGTGTGTGTGTGTGTGAGGTTGTCTCTCTAGGGTAGGATTGAATCCCAGGACTGGAGCAATGTTTCCATCAATCAATTAATCAATCAATCAATCAAATGACAACAACCTCCACAGTGCCCAATGCCCCCCACCTGCCTCCTCTGTGGAAGCTCTCACACAACATTGACCTCTGTACTGACCTTTCAGCACGATATCCGATACCCTAACTCGGGGTGGGGGTGGGGGGCTGTTCCTTATTCTCCTCCCTGAAAGTCTGGCAGTACCACCCCCTCATATATAGAGGCCAAAGAGCAGAAAGCAAATCTTAATGTCTATGTGCCAGTAACCTCCTCGTGTCCTTGAAGCCAGTCTTCCAAGTCAGGTCTCGAAGGAAAGATTCACCCCCCACCTCAGCAAGGACAGCAGCTTCAGCCCGTAAGAAATCTCTCTATCGCCTCTCCCTTTCTCACTCTCTTCTCTCCATCTCTCGCTGCCCTGTCTCTTTGTACTACTGCTACTATTAAACCTTTCTCAAGTGCCGTCCTCTGTATTTCTCTCTGCTCCGTTCTCCTTTCTCTCTCTCGCTCTTAGAATCAGATTCAGGAAACTTTCTAGACCGAAGTAGCCTAAAAAGTGGTGAAAGGAATGAATTCGAAAGACGGGTTCTGGTGATGTCTCGGTTTTCTCTCCATCTCTGCGTCTTTCTCTATTTCCTTCTGTTTCTCTCTATATTCGCTGCTGCAGGTCGCGATACATGTCATTGAACTAATGGAAGAAATAGGAATTGTCTCTAGGACTAACATAGTCTGGAGAGACTTCCTTCATTACTACTACTATTTACTAATTTATAGTGCTGCTAGGCATACGCAGCACTATATATCCCCCCTGCTCATAGAGCTTACAATGTATACAAGACAGACAGACAGGACAGGCAAGGGACTGGGGTAAATCATTACTGAAATGGTTAAACACACATGGGCTTTTGACAGGAATTAAGGGGCTCGGATCCTGAAGTAGCCTCAAAGAGATGTTTTTAGCCTGGATTTGAAAAGCAACAGGGATGGGGGACTGACTCAGGTAGTCTGTTCCAGCATATGGTACAACAAAGTGGAATAAACGGAGTCTGAAGTTGGCAGTAGGAGAGAAGGCGAGAGACATTCCTGAGGAGGGCTGTAGGCAGGGTTGAGAGAGAAGCTGCAGAGTGAATGCACTTGTAGGTCTGTAGGAGAAGTTTGAATGGATGCGGAAACGGATAGGGAGCCAGTGAAGTGACTTGTCTCATCAGTCCCTACTGTCTTCCTCTCACCTGGTTTCCCCTTCAGCTGTTGACTGTTGGTTGCGTTTGACACCCAGCATCGTGCATGTGAACTGCATGGACCAGCCTACGCATTCTTTAGACGATACAGCAGGGTTCGTATATTCTGTATAAAATAGGACCAAGAATTGAGGCTCTGGGTGACAAAGCAGGTCTATGGCATGGTAACTTGTGGGTTGAGTGAGAAACTCCATACTGCTATAGGCTGTGGAGAGGGAGGGAAGGTGTGTAGAAGGGGGTCTCTTCCAATCTTCTACTTTTGAGGGATGCTCTAAATATACCAGGGGGCACGGAATCCATGGGGTCTGGATGCTGAGGCTCCTGTCTCCGTTTTCCCTCAGGGATCCTCATTCTCAGGGGGACCCTAGAAGAAAACTTGAGAGAAATGATCCCTGCTTTATCACAGGAGAATCGCCGTCTGCCTAGTCTGGCTAATACCAACTTAGCTGCCTTGGCACCAAATTAACTTGTTTTACAGTTTCATTCTCTTATCATTTGTGTGCTGATGTTGACACCTAGTGGGGGGGGGGGGGGGGTGGAGCGGGAACCTTTCTGAAAAAATCTTTTTGAATGCAGCAAGTCAGAAAATGGCCTTGTCTGGATTTAATGGATGTCAGAACTCTGATCAAGAGTCCACAGTCAATGAGCAGCTAATGGGAACCAATTTAGTAAATAAATAGATCGGGAAGGCATTCCAAGCATCCACCACCCTTTCAGTGAAAAAGTATTTCCTGACATTGCCTTTCAATTTACCCCCTTGCAGCTTCATGTTATGCCCTCTAGTTTTACAGGGAAGCCCTCCCGATGGAAGTGGTGGGGGCAAATACAGTGACAGAATTCAAAATGGCATGGGACAGATACAGTGGATCCCTTTACAGCAACAGGATAAAATCAAAATAAACGTAACTAACTAATTTCTCAACATACAGGTGTGTCCTACACGGAGTGGTGGGTTCACCCCCAAAACAAAGACATGGGGAGAGGTGGCCTGCATGGAGCAGCAGGTGCACCTACTTTTGTCATCTTACTGGGCAGACTAGATGGACCGTACTGGTCTTTGCTGTCATTTACTATGTTAATATGTATCTGAGAGGGATGCCTGCAGCTGAGGCACTCAAAATTTATATTCTAGGTTAACACTCACTTTCTAGGAATTGTTCAAAGTCTGTTTTTCTGAAGAAACAATAATAACTTGTATAAAACAATTTCAAACAAGTCCAGTGATGCAGAAGGAACGTTCGAAGCTGCATTTCTCCCTTTTTTAGGCCTACTGCCCCCTCCTTTCCAGCTCAGCTGGAACCAGTTCATTACACCAGTCCACTAGGTATGGCCTTTAATGATATCCATGACTCCCTCTTCCCCAGGGCTGGTTAACACTGCCTCTCTAGCGCCTCCTGCTCAGCTGACCAGCACTGCAGAAGGCCCCACTAGGCAATTGAACCGTGGGCTCCCCACTGAGTCGCCAGGCTCATCTATTTCTCCCTTTCTTAAACAGGAATGTACACATATGGTTTTCAGAAGTTCCTCTTAACTAAACTGTGCTGCTGTCTATATTAGTTAGAGTGGATGAGTGCTATTGTATCCCTAAATTTTTCTATAGCACTTGTTCCAAGGCCTGTCCTGGGGGGGCTCCCAGCCAGTTGGGATCTCAGGATATCCACGATGACTAAGTATGAGATATATGTTTATTAAAGCTTGATATACCATCTGCTTACACTACCTCCATTGCACACATATTTATTTAACATTTCTTATATACTGCCTTTCATGATATCAAGGCATTTTACATTGAACAAACTGAAATTACATTGAACAGGGCATTATAACTTGGAGATAACTATTTTACAGGGAACATGGGCTGTGGAGGGTTAAGTGTCTTGCCCAAGACCACAAGGAGCACCTGTGGGACTAGAAACCCCAGTCCTTCCGGCCCAAGGTTGCTGTCCTCTAGTGGGATCTGAACCCCCAACCTTCTGGCCTGAGGTAACGTGCCCCAACCACTAGGCCACTCCTCCCACATATGCATATCCTAAAAGTCTGACTGTCTGGGAGTCCCCTCAGTATGGGCTGGGGGGAACAATAACCCCAGCTGAGCAATAGCCCCCAATGTTCGAAGGACAAGGGTCACCGCAGTTGAAACCAAAAGACACTCTTGGCTTTATTCTAAGCAAAATTTAAGAAGTAAAAAAGGGGAACACTGAATAAGACCAGAGGTAGACTAGAGAGTACAGAAGACAAAAGGATTCTACAAGATATTGACTTGAACACGTCCCTGTATCTTCTTTTGATCTTGCCTCTAGGAATCCTTTCCATTCTGTCCTAATGTGGGGGTGAGATGAAAAAATGTGTTATCATGGCCATGTAATCTGTTTATCTGATTTATTGACCATCTTTTTTGAAAAAGAATCATTCAAGGTTTAAGAGCTTCTCCTTATTTATTTATTTGTTTGGACCATACTGGTCTTTATCTGCCGTCATTTACTATGTTACTATGTTATGTTACTATGTTTTTCTATACCACGCTATTACAGATCAGTGCGGTTTACATAAAACATCTGAGCTGGGCTTACATATAACATATTTACATTAACACAGGATTATCTTGGTGTTCGGCTGTGGTACATTCTTACTTTGCAGGAACTTATTTACATTATTTACATCAAACAAGGGTTCAGCTGTCTCAGATGTGTATATGGCTGATCTAAGGTGTATGTATGTATGGCTTTAAAAAAGGTTTGGACAAGTTCCTGGAGGAAAGGTCCATAAACCATTATTAAGAAGGGACCCAGGATATCAATGCTTGACCCAGTACAAGCATTGCGGAACCTGTGTCTTTTGGGGAAACTGCTAGGTACGTATGACCTAGATTGGCCACTGTTGGAAACAGGATACTGGGCTTGATGGACCTTGGTCTGACCCAGTATGGCATATGTTCTTATGGCTGATCTAGGGTGGGTGGTTATAGGCTAGTTGGAAGAGGTAAGTCTTCAAGGCCTTTCTAAAAGGAATAAGATCTGGGATAGCCCGTATCATTGGTGGTAGCTCATTCCATTGAGTTGGGGCAAATAGAGAGAAGGTATGATTCTTAGTTGATTGGGTGCAGGTTCTTACTGTTGCAGGAGTTTTGAGGGAGTTTATCATGCATGTTCTTCTGGTCTTGGTCTCCGGTCTCCCTCCCCGAATCTCACTGCCCAAGCCGCATCCCCACTTTATGTGTAGCAATGATGCCTACATAAAGTTCGGATGAAGACTGAAACAGCGGAACTGCCCCGATTTACTTTATTTGAAAGAGCAGGAGTGGTTTAAGCAGGTGGAATTGTCAAAAAGAGAATGGGGGTACTACTGAATGGAGTGGAAATAGTATACAATAGGAAACTGGATCTGCATGGAGCGAGAGTGACATCCTGTGCTCATAATGGGAAACTGCATAGAAAACGAGGTTAAGAGTTTCTACTGCCCTAGGCAGGCCTGTGTGCCGCTGAGACCCCCAGGCCACATCACAGATCCTACCCTCCTGCTCTCAGCATCCATATCCCTTTCTCTTCCCTGTCACCGGGGGGGGGGGGGGGGGGTGCAGGGCAGGGGAAACCTCATTCCTAGTGCCACCCTGCTCCTGTCCCCACCGCCATTGCTGCTGCCCCTCTATGGGACTAGGGTTGCCAACTGGCTCCAGATGCGCCCGACACACTTGATCCAGTCCTAGGTTTACCCCACTGCATGCAGGGACATGTAGTTCTGATTTTTCCATTGCATTCCATAAGAAAAGCAAGACTACATGTCCCTGCATGCAATGGGGTAAACCCAGGACTGGATCAAGCCTGTCGGGCGCATCTGGAGCCAGTTGGCAACCCTATATGGGACATGCAGCAGCTGCAATGCTTTTAAATGGCACCAAAGCCCTTACCATCTCCTGTAGTGCTGTTCCTTCTTCTGCCCCTCTGATTCCATTCCCTTTGCTTGGAGGCAGAAGTGGCTGGTCCATCTACATGAAAATATCATGTAATAAGCAACTGGAACCACGTACAGAGGTTGTTGGGAGGCTTTCTGCGCAGCTCAGTGTGGTTTCTGGGTACAACTTTCTGCAGTTTAGTGACCATTCTATGCGTAAAGAAGTTTTACACATGAGCAAATTGTGCATAAAAACTCATGAGACAGTGTAGAGCTCATTTAAATATCAGGGTAATGAAAGTATTAGCTATTAAATTCAGATGCAAAGTAGTGCACAGGGTCAGGGTTTTCTAATGCTAGGACTTAACACCAGGGATGAGACGGAGTATAAAGTTAGCTCATTCTTCTGCAGTTAGTGTTAGTGAGGATTTTATGCCTCTTCTCACCTCTTTAGTATGAGCATGAAAGATCTGCACTCTTAACGTGTTTTATTGAGGGGTACAGGTCAGAAAGAAAACATCAGGGAGATGAGAAACTTAGGTGACTATCATGCAATGCAGTGCCTGGGGGTACTGTGATTATGGAATGATGGGCATTGCATTCAGCTGCATATACAGAATGGTTTACAGGATACCTTAATGTGCAGAATACATTTTTAGCATCTCAGATATTCACATCTATGTGCACGCTTCTGCAGATCCCAGTACAATCTCTGTACAAAACAGTTATTCTGCTGCTAATACATGCCCACTGTACATATATTTCCATGGCAATTGGCGTGCTTGCTTGTGGTTTGCACAGATTTTGGTATATGACTTTTTATTGCATTAAGTGCGTTAGGGAAATGTGCATTGGGCTTCAGTGCACAGCCTGCCAGTGAGAGTGACAAGGTGTGATGACACTGGGCACATGCATGGAGAAGAAATGACACAATGAGATGTGATAGGGAGAGAGCCTGGAGCAAGAATGGCACAGATTGTGGTGACAAGGGCAATGCACAACATGAGATTGATGCCATTTGATGGAACAGGAAAAGTTCATGGAGCAGGTGCGACAGTGTGGTGAGAAGTAGAAATGCATGGAACGAGACCTTTTCTTATTATGCACATCCTCCAAAGTCATATTTCTTTCCACATTTGAGTACTCGTGAGCAGGGCCGTACCGATGGCAAAATGCGCCCTGTGCGACTTGCACATCGGGCACGCGAACCCCCCCCGCACCCCCATCTAGCCACTTTATGGGGGCGGGAGAGAAGAGGCGCGCACCTGATGTGCAAGCCGCCTACCGCCGGCACGCTAAGCAAGTCTGGTCCCTCCTGGAGAGACTAGACCTGCTTAGTGTGCCGACGGGAAGACTTCAGGGGTGCATTTAGACTCTCTACCATTGCCTGCCACTGCTAGCGGCAGGCAATGGCAGAGAGCCAAAATGCACCCCTGTAGTCTTTGCACCCTGTGCGGCCACACCGCTCGTACAGGGCTCGGTATGGTCCTGCTTGTGAGTTTACCTCATTAAGTTCCCACATTATGCAAGTAACATAGTACCATAGTATATGATGGCAGATAAAGACCAGTATGGTCCATCTAGTCTGCCCAATAAGGTAGCTAGAGTATTAGTACCTGCCGCTCTGTGCAGGTTACCCACCTCTATGCCTTTGTTTAGGGCTGACCTCCATGCAGGTCATCTCCTTCTATTTGTTGAAGTATAAAAGATATTTAAGTTTCTAAGATCATAAGAAATTCCATACTGGGTCAGACCAAGGTCCATCAAATCCAGTATGTATCCTGTTTCCAACAGTGGCCAACCAGATCACAAATACCTGGCAGGTTCCCAAAAAGGTACACAGGTTCCACAATGCTTGTCCCGAGGATAAGTAGTGGATTTCCCGAGTCCTTTTTAATAATGGTTTATGGACCTTTCCTCCAGGAACTTGTCCAAAACTTTTTTAAACCCAGCTACACTAAGAGCCTTTACTACATCCTCCAGTAACAAATTCCAGAGTTTAAATACACGTTGACTGCTGGAGCAGGTGCACAGCTGCTATTGTTCAGTTGATCAAATAGTTGTAATACATCTTCTAGGTGTATCAATATTTCTTTCAATTCTTCTGCAGCATCACTTTTAAATATCATTTCAGCCATTGGTAACACCCCTACATCTTCCTCAGTAAAGACCAAAGCATTCAGTGTCTCCGCTATGGCCTTGTCCCCTCTTAGTACCCCTTTTACCCCTCTATCATGTAATGGTCTAACTGACTCTCTCACAGGATTTCTGCTACAATGTATTTAAAAAAGTCTTTATTACGTGTTTTTGCTTCCACGGCAAGCTTCTTTTCAAATTCTCTCTTTGCCTGCCTTATCAATGCCTTGCATATAACTTGCCAATGCTTATGTTGTTTCCCATTTTCATCATTTGGCTCCTTTTTCCATTTCCTGAAAGATGCTTTTTTGGCAACAACAGCCTCTCTGACCTCACCTTTAAACCATGCTGGCAGTTTTTTGGACTTCCTTCCACTTTTCTTAAAGCGTGGAATACAGCTGGTCTGGGCTTCCAAGATAGCATTTTTAAACAACACCCATGCTTGATGTAAATCTTAAACCTTTGCAACTGCTCCTTTTAGTTTTTCCTTAACTATTGTCCTCATTTTATCAGTCTCCTTTTTGAAAGTTAAAAGATAGTACTGTGGATTTCCTTACTATCCCTCCTCCACTAATTAAATCAAACGCGATCATGCTATGATCACTATTGCCAAGTAACCCCAACACCCTTATCTCTTGCACCAGATCTTGTGTTCCACTAAGGACTAGGTCTAATATGGCTTCCCCTCTGGTCAGTTCATGAACCAGCTGCTCCAAGAAGCAGTCATTTATTTCATCTAGGAACTTTATCTCCCTAGCATGTCCTGCCTGTTTCCCATCAGCACCAGCAGGCTTAACAGAGCCGCGAGAAATAGAAACTCTCCCTTCGTGGCTCTGTAAAGCTGGCGGCGGCACTGAGGGAGAGAGGAGGGCTCTGCCGGGGCGGCTGCAGGGAACGTTCTTCTGCCCGTGCTGCGGTGGCAGCAGCTTCAGCAGCCAGTTTTTTCAAGTGAGCTGATGGGGGGAGGGGTAGGACTGGTAATGGGCTATGGGGGGGGCTAAGACTGGAAATGGGCTGATGGGGGGTTGGGACTGGTAATGAGCTATGGGGGGGCTAGTATTGGAAATGGACTGATGGGTGGATTAGGACTGGAAGTGGGCTGATGGGGGTTAGGACTGGTAACGGGCTATGGGGGGGGCTAGGACTGGAAATGGGCTGATGGAGGGTTAGGACTGGAGGTGAGCTGATGGGGGGTTAGGACTGGTAATGGGCTATGGGGGGGCTAGGACTGGAAATGGGCTGATAGGGGGTTAGAACTGGAAATGGGCTGATCAGGAAGGGGGCTAGGACTGGTAATGGGCTGATTGAAACTCTCGCGGCTCTGAAAGAAGCCCGAGTTTTGTGACTTGAAGAAAGCAGAGATGCAGGGAGGCTCTGCCGGGCAGGGGGGGGGCCCCGCGGCCCCGCGGCAGAGCTCTTGATGCTGCCGCGGCAGAGCTCTTGATGCTGCCGCGGCAGAAGCAGCCGGTTTGGGGTTTTTTTGTTGTTTTAATTTGGGATGATAGGGGAGAAGGGGGTTTAGGACTGGTAATGGGCTATGGGAGGGGGGGAGGCCAAACTGGAAGTGGGCTGATGAGGGAGGGGGGTGGTTAGGACTGGTAATGGGCCATGGGGGGGCTAAGTGGGCTGATGGGGGGGTTAGGACTGGTAATGGGCCATGGGGGGGGGAGAGGACTGGTAATGGCCAAAGGGGGGGGTAAGTGGGCTGATGGGGGGGGGTCAGGACTGGTAATGGGCCATGGGGGGGAGGCTAATACTGGAAGTGGGCTGATGGGGGGGTTAGGACTGGTAATGTGCTAGGGGGGGGCTAAGTGGGCTGATGGGGGGGTTAGGACTGGTAATGGGCCGGGGGGGGGAGGCTAAGACTGGAAGTGGGCTGAGGGGGGTGGGTTAGGACTGGTAAAGGGCAGGGGGGGAGGCAAAGAGTGGAAGTGGGCTGATGGGATGGGGGGGGGGTTAGGACTGGTAATGGGCTGATGGGGGGGGGGGGTTAGGACTGGTAATGGGCCATGGGGGAGGCTAAGACTGGAAGTGGGCTGATGGGGGGGGGTTAGGACTGGTAATGGGCTATGGGGGGGCTAAGTGGGCTGATGGGGGGGTTAGGACTGGTAATGGGCTATGGGGGGGCTAAGACTGGAAGTGGGCTGATGGGGGGGTTAGGACTGGTAATGGGCTATGGGGGGGGCTAAGACTGGAAATGGGCTGATGGGGGGGGTAAGGACTGGAAATGGGCAAAGGTGGGGGGCACATAATGGAAAAAGGCAGAGCGTGCGGCAACGACTGGAAATAGGGTGATGGGGGGTGGGGACGTAATGGGCTGATGGGTGGGTTAGGACTAGTAATGGGCTATGAGGAGGCTAGGACTGGAAATTGGCTGAGTGGAAGGAGGGCTTGAACTGCAAATAGCTGATGGGGACGGGGGCTTGGAATGGAAATGGGTTGTGAGGGGGAGGGAGCTAGGACTGGAAATGGGTGAGTGGGGGGGGCTAGGACAGGAAATGGGCTGATGGAGGGGCTAGAATAGGACTGGAAATTGGCTGTTGGGGGGGTGCTAAGATTGGAAATGGGCTGTGGTGGGGGTTTGGATTGAAATGGACTCATGAAGGGGCTAGAACTGGAAGTAGGCTCATGGGCTTGGATTGGAAATGGGCTGAGTGGAGGGGAGCTAGGATTTGACATGGGCTGATGGTGGGGCTAGGAAAGGACTAGAAATGGGCTCATGGGGGACTGGGATTGGAAATGAGCTGATGGAGGGACTCGGATGGGACTGCAAATAGATGGGGGAGCTAGGACTGGAAATGGGCTTATGGGGGGCTAGGACTGGAAATGGGCTGATGCGGGGACTAGAAGGGAGCAGATGCTGGGTGGGACTGGAACTAGAATGGAGCTGATGTTGGGGGAGGATTAGAATGGGATGGAGCTGGGAGAGTGAAATGGAGAGTGAAAAAATATTTTGTGTGGGAGGGAAGACAAATCTAAAATTGTCCGGATATTGGGAGAGTAAGTGGGGATTGAGGATGGAGGGGTAAAATTTGAGTGGATGAAATAGGAATGAGGAAAGAGCAAAAGGAGAAAGATTAGTATGTTAAAGCAGATGTAGAGAGAGAATGGAAAAAAAAAACTAGAAGAGAGAAGAAAAGACAAATGGACAGCAGACTATGAAGAGTTAGCGGAAGACACGAAGAAACCAGAAGAAAGTGGCTGGAGTAATTGCAGCTGAAAAAAAATGCACAAAAGGTAGAAAAATATCTCTTTATTTTGAATTTATTAATTGGAATATGTCAGCTCTGGGAAATGTGCATCATTAACGTCTGCGCTTTGTTTAGTACAAGAGCAAATTAATGTATAGTTTTATTTCTACAGTGTTGTGCATTCCAAGTTTGGCTTTTGGGATTCCCAGTTTAATTATTGTCTTCCTGTTTCTAAATTGTGATTCCTTGTTTGGTGATGGTATATGTTCTGCATGTGTAACTGAGCTGAGGTATTCTGTTTATGTAATTCCTATTTGACATGGCCACTTGTTCTCTTTCCCCAGTAGGTCATGTATTGTTGTTCTCTGAAATGTATTGGTTTAATATTTGCAGCGTTTCCTTTTGATAGTTAGGGTATGGTGCTTTATGAGTCCTGGTAGTGCTGTTAGGATACGGCGGGTTTGCTATGGGTTCTAGATGGGCAGTGTTTGTAGTAGTTCCTAATGTGTCTGGCGGTTGGCACTGGATTATAGTAATGTAGAAGTCTTTTAGTCTTTCTTTATTCATACACTCATTAAGAGGCATGTTTACTAAAAGTTTGTGTATGGTAACATTATGCAAATATTTATGCAAATGAGGCCCCTTATGCAAATGAGGCCCCGCACCGAGTCTCCGCACATGGCCCCGCACCCCCCTTGGGCCGCCCCTGGATATCTGGGATGGTATTTGGACTAGAAGGGGCTGGACAGTGGGGAAGGAGGGGTACTGGAAGGGAATGGACACCTGTGGCAGTCGTGGGAATGCAAGGCGGTTGACATTGGAAGGTACTGGGAGGGGAGGACTGGAAAGGGGGCTGATACTGGGGAGGGTTACTGGAACTGGAAATGGGCTGATGGAAGGAAGTGAAGAAAACAAAAGAAGAGACAAGAAATGGCAGATGGACCATAGACCACAGAAAGAGAGCTAAGAGAAGACAGGAAAGCAGAAGCCTCAGATCGGGACCAGCATGATCAGAGAATAAAATGGTCAGACAACAAAGGTAGAAAAAATAATTTTATTTAATTTTAGTGATTGGACTTTGTGTTATTTTTATATTTTACACAGTATTGGGGAACTGCATCTCTTATTTATCTGATGTTGCACTGCATGTGGACTCTGGCTTCTTAGGGTTTCAATTTAAATTTTGTCTACATATTTTTATTTTTACTTTAGATTGTGATTACTTCTGTACTTGGTGAAGGTCGATGTGAGTGTGTGACTGAGGCCAGGTGTTCTGTTAACATGGAGTTTGTACATAAAGATCTATACTGTACTTTAGTAATTTGACTTGTTCAGCTTTTCAAATAGGTATATGGATGTTCCAGGGCCCACTGTAGTATTTACAGTGACGCTTTTTTTGGATGGGTTCTTTATGTGAGTTTTGGAAGTTTGTGCTGATATGGTATGGTTTGCTCTTTGTTGTAGGGTTTTGTATTAGTTCACAATATGCCTAGTATTGGAGAATAGTAGTTGTGGTTGTTGTTGTTGTTAGTGAGATGATCAGAATTTGTTTTTTAAATTTTGAGTTCTGTGGGTGAATGTCCTGGTTTTGCTCTGCACCTACTGTGAATGCAAAATATATGTTGAAAAGGAAAAAGCAAGAACCATAACGCAGTTTATAACAACAAAATAAAAATGAGTTATAATTTAGTTTTATAAACTGTGCTGTTGGTTCTTGCTGTCTTTTAGTTCCTTGATGTGCAAACAGGACCGTACCTAGCCCTGTGCAAGTGGTGCAGCCGCACAGGGCGGAAAGGCTTGGGGGGGGCGCATTTCGGCTGTCTGCTGTTGCCCTGCTGCCGCTGGCAGGACAATAGCAGGTAGCCGAAATGCGCTCCCCAAGCCTTTTCACAGCACTTTAAGCAGGTCTGGTCCCTCCTCCGACGCAATGTCAGAGTAGGGAGGGACAGATCTGCTTAAAGTGCCGGTGCCTTTCAGATCGGGCGCATGCCCCCCTCCTCCTCCCCATACCTCCGTCCAGCGCTGCCTGCTCTTTCCCTGCTGCTGGCTCCGCCATGAAAAAAACAGAGGGAGGCAGCAGCAGGGAAAGAGCAGGCAGCGTTGGACGGAGGTATGGGGGAAGGGGGGGGCATGCGCCCGAGCTTCAAATTGCACAGGGTGCGATTGCAGCTCGATAAGGCCCTGTGTGCAAACATCTTGCATTTCCTCCATATAATCTAATCGGCTTTTTGGTTTGGTTCAGTCTCTGAATGGATTTCTGAAAAAGCCCCGTCCCCTCTATGGTGGGCGGGGGGGCATTTCATACTTCGCCTCAGGCAGCAGATTGCTTTGAGCTGCCCCTGTCCTTAGGTGCCCCTTCAGTGAGTCCAGCCCTCTGGATTACTCCTCTAGCTGCTTGGAGACTGAGCTTACAGGGGCTAGTGGGTGGTGCCAGGTGCCTTAGTACACTGATGTCATCAAAAGATGACATGCTCAGTCTCCAAGCTGCTGGAGGATGTTGACTACCCAGAAGTGCGGGACTGGACTGGAGGGACAATAAGGAATTAACATTATGATCTGATTGCTTTAAAGCACCCTGTGATCACTCAGCAGATGTCATTCAGGGCTGGGTCAGTTCTCATCAGTTGGACGGGACATTTCCATAGTGCGTAAGTGTACCTAGCACAGGAGTAACATCAAGCAAACAGAGCAGTTCTACTTCTGCTGTTATTACTAGTAATCACTTGTATAGCGCTGCAAGGTGTACACAGCACTATACAGAGACATATAAGAGATGGTCCCTGCTCATAAGAACTTACAATCTAAACAAGACAGACAACACAACAGCTGGGGACTAGGACATCTCTAGCTGATCTTAGCTGGGTGAATGCTCCATTTTGTGTTTGAAGTTTACAGGTGACAATCTTACTCCTACACTGGCAGTGAATCCGGTGTATGCAATTCCGCTGATGTTATATGCATGGAAATTGCAGACGTGAAAGACTCTGATCTGTGTCTTATTTGGAAGCAAGCAGAGTACGAATGCCACTGTTCTAGGTAGCAAAGAGGCTAACAAGTATGGGAGGAGTGGCCTAGTGGTTGGGGCAAGTTACCTTGGGCTGGAGGGCCAGGGGTTCAAATCCCACTAGAGGACAGCAGCCTTGGGCCAGGACTGGGGTTTCTAGTCCCACAGGTGCTCCTTGTGGTTTTAGGCAAGCCACTTAACCCTCTGTTGCCTCAGGTACAAAAACATAGATTGTGAGTCCTTCAGGGACAAGGGAAAATATACATACAGTACCTGAATATACACTGCTTTGACTTGTAGAAAAGCAGTATATAAACCAAGTTAAATAAATAACTTGTACTGTCTCTATCCAGGAAAGTCCAGAACAAACACAATATCCTAGGAACAGCCAGTAGCTGGAAATGTCCTAAGCCAGTTTCCCCAAACCTGTCCTGGGGACCCACAGCCACTTGGGTTGTCAGGAAAGCCACAAAGCATTTGCATGTATTGACCCAGAGGAGGCGCACAGAGCAGGAGCGACACCATGTGGTGAGATAGGGAAGAGCAAGAGTGCCCAGTGCCAGGAACAAGACTGGAAAATGCTTGGTTAAGGAAGGGAACACTGACTTCCTAAACATACTACGATAATGTATGCAATTCTTTTGTGAGACAAAGAGGGAGATCAATAGTTAAAGCTTTAGTCTTCCCATGTGCCCACTCTGTGACTTCCAGATAATACTATATCTGTCTATACACATACATAAATATTTATATGTGTGCTTCTTTGTGTATATATATAGACACACATGCACGCGCACGTCCTCCCTGTTCCTACATAGCGACAACGGCTGGGTAAACTCAGCCTGTGTTCTTCCTGTGACAGCATTTGGTACCCTGTGCAGTGGGAGACTGCAGCTTTGCAGAGCAGAAAGTGTCCCTATTGACTAGGAAGGAGCTGGTGTGCCCAGTGGCTGGTTACGGGGCACCTCCTTATTGTGACATGCTTCTGTCCTCTCCTCCTGTCCATCCATCCATCCATGGCTCTGTATGGACAGTGTGCAGGACAGAGCACGTTTTTACTGCAATTCTTCTGTTCTGATGGACGATGGGAGAGGGCTGCTACAGAGAGGGACAACCTTGGCATAAAATAATACACACGGGGCACGAACCTGTCTTTGCACTGCATTGCATGTGTGTGTAAAAAGCTTTCAAGTCCCTGGACCTATCATTTGTGGATGTAACTTCCTTTGCTTGCAAAAGATCAATTAGGTTTCAATACCTTTAATACCTCAGGCTCCAAGAGTGACAGTTTCAGCTGGGTAGCTTCAGGAAACCTCCGTCTATGCCTGTAGGTGATGTGTCAGGACATGCGTGCAGATCCAGTGTGTTCTATGCATGCACATATACGTGTGAGTGACCCTATGCATTGTGCATTGCCTGTGCTTATGTGTATGTATGCAGAGGCGCAAGGAACTTTCTGTCACTTCTCACAACTGTCCAAGGGACTGCAGTCTGGACCCTGATATGTCAGTTAGATCATTTTAACCCAAGAGAGAAAGAACAAAGAGAATCGAGGCAGAGGCAGATATGAACAGAGTTTTATTCTACAGAAACAGAAGGAAAACAGGAGAGAGGGGAGAAGACGAAGATCTCGGTGTCACACATCTCGGCAGTAATGGATTATTCTTCAGTCATTCCTTTCTGCAGACACAACCAACACAAGACGACAAGGGTGAGTGTGTGCACTCCCGGATCCTGCCCCAAATCCATCCCCTTCCCTGCACTCACAGATCCTGCAGTCCCAGTGTCAGCGGCACCCCAGTACTTTCAAGCCCAGCCCTTCCCCTTCACTCCCAGACCCCATTTCTTCCTTACAATTCCATGTTCAGCTGCACCCCTGCACTCTTAGGCTCAGTCCTTCCCATGCAGTCACAGGTCCACAGGTCCCCACCTCCAGACCCTCCCCTGTAGCCTTAGGCTCCCTCTTTATCACGTGGCATCTGTGGCGGTTACCTTAGTGATAGTGAGATCGCGGCTCTTGGCGCGCAGCTTGTTGACCTGGGATTCCGCGATGTCAGCCCTCTCCTCTGCCTCATCCAGCTCGTGCTGAACCTTCCGGTACTTTCCTAGGTTGCTGTTGGCCTGTTCCTCCTGGAGAATGGAAAAAGAGAGAAGGATGGATAGGAGATGAAGGCAACAAGGATCATCAGAGAGAAAGAGGAAGAGAGAGAGTCCAAGAGATGGAGTGTGACTCAGAGGAACTCACCGCCTCCTCCGCCTGTCTCTTGTAGGCCTTCACTTTCAACTGCAGCTTGTCCACCAGATCCTGCAGCCGAGCCAGGTTCTTCCTGTCCTCTTCTGTCTATGGGGAAAGAGGCGGGGGACCGACAGATAATAAATAACTTGATGAACTTGCCCCTGTCCCCAGAAGGGATCCCACTGCACTGAGGTCTGGAAAGATGACTGCAGGCCCATCAGATCCCCTACCTGGTAGGTGAGTTCCTTGATGCGCCGCTCATACTTGCGCAGGCCTTTCACTGATTCGGCATTACGCTTCTGCTCTGCTTCCAGCTCGTTCTCCAGCTCGCGCACTCGGGTCTCCAGCTTCTGCAGTTGCTTCTTGCCACCCTTCAGAGCGATCTGCTCAGCCTCGTCCAGCCGTAGCTGCAGGTCCTTGATGGTCTGCTCCATGTTCTTCTTCATCCGCTCCAGGTGTGCGCTGGTGTCCTGCTCCTTCTTTAGCTCCTCTGCCATCATGGCCGCCTGACAGCCCAAGCAAAAGAGAGGGAAGGAGGAAGGGAACAAAGGAGAGGAGGAAGAGGAAGAGAGAGAGCAGGGGAAGGAGTGATGCACAGGGAAAAATGAATATGGGATACAATAGGAAAGATGAAGAAGGGGAGAAAGATGGAGACATGGAGAAAAAGGAGGGAAAGAAGAGAAAAAGAAAGAAACAAGGGAGGTAAGAGATGCAAAGAGAAAGGAGGAATAGGTTTGTGTCAACCAGAAGAAAAAGGAAAGAGAAGACAGAGAAAGGGGGAAGGAAAGAGAGAGAAAGGAGATAAGAGAGGACAGGAGAAAGGAGTAATCGATAGGTGAGCCAGAAGAGAATGAAAAGAGAAGAAAGAGGAAGGTGGAAGTAAGGAGAAAGTGAGAGAGCGACAAGAGTTGAAAAGGGGAAGGGGGATTGGGTATGTGAATTGGAAGACAGAGGAAAGAGAAAAGGGGAAAGAAGGAAAGAGAAACAGAGAGAGAAAGTGAGACAAAGGAAAAAAGGGAGAAAGGAGGATTGGGTATGTGAACCAGAAGAGAAATGGGGAAGGAAAGAAAGGAGGAAAGAAGGAGAAGGAGAGAGAGAAGAGATGAAAGGAAAAAGGAGTGGGCATGTGAACCAGAAGACAGACGAAAGAGAAGCAGAGATAAGGAGGAAGGAAGGAAAAAGAGAAAAAGAGACAGAGAATGGGGACGGTGAGGGAATAATATGATAACCTTATCATTATACAAATGTTGCAAGCATATAAATTTAAAAAATGCCCAAGCTGCCAGCTGTCTTAAAGGGTAAGAGTTATTATCCTACAGAAACCCTTAATAATTATAAGCAGTAGCCCAGCCTGGCCCTACATTGCCAGCTGAAGGAGCTGTTGTTGAGCTAGATGTCAGGCTGGTGGCTGGTGCGGTGGGATCCATGTGACCTCTGACTGAGCGCTCTGCTAAGTGCAGGACCAGAATCGGCAAGGATGCCCAACAGGGGCTGCACTGGAGCAGAGCCCACAGCCAGGCGTCCTCAGGCACTTACATCAGTGATGGCTTTCTTGGCCTTCTCCTCTGCATTGCGGCACTCCTGCACAGACTCCTCCACCTCTGTCTGCAGCTGAGAGATGTCCGCCTCCATCTTCTTCTTCTGGTTGATCAGGCTGGTGTTCTGCATAAGCGATGGACAAGAGAATGTAATTCGATCTGGAAGCGCTGAAACCCTCCACCCCCTCCCTTTAAGGATGGGGTTCTGATAATAAACCATTTGTAGATGGAATAAACTTGTAAGAGAAATCAACATGGGTCGTCCCTTGAAAAATAGGATATACCAAGATTTAGGGATGCAGGGTGGATCTGGATTTTAGATTTGATTGACATCAACTTGATGGTAATTAACAACAACGAGAATACTGGAACTTGTGCTATTTAACACATGTTAATGTAGCTTAATGACTTTAATAATAGGGGCCTAAGTTTGTACCTGAGCAGTGGAGGGTTAAGTGACTTGCCCAAGACCATAATGAGCATCAGTGGGAGAAGCAGGATTTGAACCCTGAACTTCCCTGGTTCTCACCCTGCTGCTCTAACTAGTAAATGGAGAGGAGTCTGTGCAAACAGGGCTGAACCATTAATGGACAGATCTGAATATGGAATGGACCATTAAGGGACCAAGGGGAGGAGCTTGAACACATAATGAACCATTAAGAGATATGGAGGATGGGTCTGGAATGATCTATTAATGAAGGCAAATGAATCCAGGATGATCCATTAGTGGACGGGGTTGGTTCTAAGATGGACCAATGTAGAAAGAATGATTCACGACAGACAGCAGGATGTTTCTTCACCTGGGAGTGGAGAAGCTGAACCCTCTCGCTTGTTTCGATCAATTCCTGCTCTGCCAGTTTGCGGGCTCGCTCTGTCTGCTCCACGAGGGCCCGAAGCTCTTCCAGCTCAGCCTGCAGCAGGTTGTTCCGTCTCTCCACAAGAGCAATGTTCTCTTTGAGATCCTCGTTGGCCCGGAGAACATCGTCCAACTGGATCTGTGTATCCTAGTAACAAAAGAGAGAATCAGCATGAAGATTTCCCTGGTGATGAACGATAGTACGTCCTATCACCATGTTGGAAGAAGACAGAATGTATGGATGAGCTATAAAGGACCAACTTATCAGGTGTGTTCTCAAGGTCACACTTCAATGCATGTGTGGAGAGATGTCACGATACCTTCAGATACCCCTGCAGAGACTTCACTTGTTTCTGAGCTTCTGCCGCCATCCTGTTGGCCTGGCTGAGCTGGATCTCCATCTCATTCAAGTCCCCTTCCATCTTCTTCTTGATCCTCAGCGCCTCATTCTTGCTCCTGGTTTCTGCCTCCAGCGAGGTCTGCAGGGAATCCATCACTCGTTGGTGGTTCCTCTTGGCTTGCTCCATCTCCTCGTCTTTCTCTGCCAGCTTCCGCTCAAAATCCACCTTCAGCTGATGTAGCTCCAGCTGCGCCCGAAGGATCTTCCCTTCCTCGTGCTCCAGCGAAGCCTGGATAGGGAAAGAAAAATACAACTGTCTGGGCCTCTGCTGTTTGTGGGGACATTAGACAATTTCATTAGTTCTTCCATGTCCATTCCATTTGCATTTTTGCTTTTACTTTTTTTCTCGCACGCCTTCCTCAGACGTTCAAGGTGAGTTACATTCAGGTTCTGAGGTATTCTCCTGTCCCTAAAGGGCTTACAATCTCTGAGGCAATGGAGGGTTAAATGATTTGCCCAAAATCACAAGGAGGGGCAGTGGGATTTGAACATAGCTTCCCTGGTTCTCAGCCCCCTGCCATTTCGTAGCTTTGGTATTATTTTTTTACATATAGCGCCGCTTTACCAGTGTCTCCGAGTATTGTTGTTTGTCTTCCTCTTTCTGTAATCTCTTACAGTTTATTTATTTTATTTTATTTTTTATTTATTTAACACTTATTTATATACCGCATCTTCCAGCGATCAGTTGCGGTGTACATTTAACAACAATGAAAGCTAATCTATTTTCCCTTAACTTATCAGCTACTTCTTTGGAAAACATAGTGGTGCATCCACTCTGCCCAGTTGCCCCTCCTCCACTGTTGTATCAGTTGCCAAACACACACTCATGACTACCTACAACACTTTAGTTCTGACCATCTCATTACCTCAGCTTCTTCCAGAGCTGCCTGCAGCTCCATCTTCTCCTGGTCCAGCTGCTTCCGGAGCTTCTCCAGCTCATGAATGCTCTTCCCGCTTGCTCCTAATTGTTCTGTGAGGTCTGAGATCTCCTCTGGGAAAGACAAGAAGAGACTGTGAAGGACCAGAGCAAATTTACCATGTTGAGAATGTTCTCAGAGATGCCCTATCAACCTAGGGTATTCTGGAACAATACATGAACATGTCCTTCAACCCTGAGTCAGCAGCTCTTCCCACACTTTCCAGCCACGTTCACTTCCTCACCTTGCAGGTTCTTGTTCTCTCTCTTGAAGGTTTCCAGATGTTCCAGAGACTCCTCGTATGCATTCTTCAGCTTGAAGAGCTCAGTGCTAAGAGATCGGGCTTCTTTCTGGGAGGCTTCCAGCTCCGTCTGGGACTCCTCGAATTTCTGCTTCCATTCAGAGAGGATCTACAAGTGAAGAGAGAAAGACTGTAAGTCTAGCACCTGTGGTGTCAGATGCTGTGCCCAACCAAACCAGTCATGATTATGTATCTGAGCATGAAGTCAGGCGCTCTACACCTAGTCTTCTCTCTTATAACTTTCCTTTATATTGGCTTCATGTCCCATCAAAGTGACTTGGCTTAAACCTTCCCTCCATGACGAGGGATCTAGCAAAGCTTGAAGAATGTTCGAGACTTTGTCAGCTGAGATTTAACATTAAAAAATGCAGGGTAATTGCATTTGGGCTGAAAAAATCCAAGGTACAGAGTAGGAGGTGAAGTACTTCTGTCCACGAAAGAAGAAGAGGACCTGGGCATGATTGTGTCTGATCTTAAGGTGGCTAAACAGGTAGAAAAAGCAAAGCAAAAACCAGAAGGATGGTTTATGGTTTGTTGGAACTTAATATACTGCCTTTCAAGTACATAACAAACCGGTTTATAATGGCAAACTGAGTCCAAGATAGAAAAGAACTACAAAGCATCAAAGGATAGAAATGGGAGAGAAGGCATAAAGACTACAGGCAGAAGGGAAGAGAGCACAGCGTGTAGAATTTAGATTGCAAGTTTCGGGTTTCATGTTCCATCTATCTGTCAGATCGTGCAGGGTCCCTTTGTGAAATGGCAAGTGGGAAAGATGCATTTTTAATGCTTTGTTTGATGGTTTGGTGTGAAGGGTGAGTGGAAAATGCTTTGCTGGTCCTCTGCAGTCTGGCATGGGAGACTGGAGGGATATCTAGGCGGTTATTGTGCAGACATCGAAGGGCTCTAGCAGACGCACGAAATGAGGTCATAGAGGACAGGTAAAGTGGGGTATCCGTGTGTACAGCCTCTTTGAGTTAAAGCACAAATTTTTTAATTAATACGGAAGTGTACAGGGAGCCAGAGTTGTTGAAATAGGACTGGGGTGATGTGATCAAATATGCTTCCGTGAGAGAGGATGCGAACCGCGGTGTTACGAATCGTTTGTAGTCTTTTTAGATCAGATTGAAACATGCCGGCGTATACAGAGTTAGAATAATCCACGCGAGAGATGATGTAGCTAAGTGCCAGCGTGTATTGGGCTGAGAAGTCTAGAAAGGGGCAGAAGACCCGGAATTGACTAAGTGCGAAAAAAGAGGAGTGCGGGATACAGCTGACCTGTTTTTTAAAGGACAAATCTGAGTTAAGAAAGACCCTGGGGTATTTGAAATGTGGGGAGAGTGAAATAGGCTGACCATCCAGGATAGGGGAGAGAGTGGTGCTGATGCTTGGGTGCATAGGGAGAGGAATGACCAGCAGGAGGTGATAGTGCCTCTGTATAAGTCTCTGGTGCGACCTCATTTGGAGTATAGTGTGCAATTCTGGAGATCGCACCTTCAAAAGGATGTGAACAGGATGGAGTCGGTGCAGAGGGTGGCTACTAAAATGGTCAGTGGTCTTTGTTATAAACCATATGCGGACAGACTTAAAGATCTCAATATGTAGAGGAAAGGCGGGATGGGGCGATATTATAGAAACATTTAAATACCTCCGTGGCATAAATGCACAGGAAGAGAGCCTGTTTCAATTGAAAGAAAGTCTGCAATGAGGGGGCACAGGATGAGGGTGAAAGGGGATAGACTCAGGAGTAATACGCAGAAATATTTCTTTATGGAAAGAGTGGTAGATGCATGGAATAGTCTCCCAGTGGAGGTAGTAGAGATGAGGACAGTATCTGAATTCAAGAAAGAATGGGACCAATAGAGAAGATCTCTAAGGAAAAAAGGGACTATAGTAGTCGATATGGAAGGGCATGAGATAGGCCATGTGGTCTTTTGCTGCCTTCATATTTCTCTGTTTCTATCTTTCTCTTCTCCTTCTGCCTTTTTCTTTTGTTTTTATGTCTTTCTTTAATTCTGTTTCTGAAATGCTTCATCATTTCTGTCTTTTGCATGCTATTTCATTTGCTCCACTCCCATTGTGTTCCGTCCTCCTTCTCCCCACATATTCTACAATCCCTCTTGGCCCCCTTTCTCTCTCTGTAAGTTGGGGTGCTTTGCTCCGCCACACCTTGTCAAAGTTCCTCTGTTTTTTGTCCAGTGCTGCAGCGGCTGCGTTGGACCTCTCCAGATCCACCATCAGGTCTTCAATCTCACTCTGCAGTCGGTGCTTAGTCTTCTCTAAGGAGGAGCACTTGGCGTTCACAGCCTCTACGGCCTCCTCTGCATCCTGCAGCCTCTGGGCCAACTTCTTCCTGTCAGAAAACCACAGGGGTGGGGAGAGGGGGAACAATTCATGATGGAGGTCAGCAAAGAAATCTTGGAAACATGAGAGAATACTTACATGAGACTTGGAAACATGAGAGAACTTGCCAAGGACTCAAGAATGAATCATTACCAAGGGGTCTAAAGATAGGACATTAGCAGTACCAAGGAACCACTAGGCAATCAGTACTGAAAGGCCTACAGAAAGAAGTCTGTTAGTGTGGAGGAACCACAGCTTTGGGGGTGATACAGCTCTGAGAAACAGGCTGAAAATGGTCAAACCCTATCCTTTTCTTGTCTCTCCTCCTCTCCCGCTCTCGTTACCTGATTCCTGGTCCTCTCCCCTGTTTAGCTGGAAGTGGCGGCTCCGCCAACAGAGAAACCTTTTGTTCGTCTTATATTCCGATGCAAAACATAAAAGCAAACAAAAAGTTTCTCTGTTAGAAGAAAAAATGGTGATTGCAGCAATATGGCGGACGAGGAAAGGGAAGTGTGAGAAGCCTCCATCCCAACCCTATCTCTGTAGGCTAAGATATTCCCTCTGCTTTCTAGACCTCACCATCAAGAACTGTGTTCCAGGGAGGGATGTGTAAGAAAATAAAAGGAAATTGCTAGAACATTCAGCTTGATTAGAAAATGAAAATAGTCTAATTTCTTTCATCTTATGTGACAGAAAAATATTCAAGAGGATATATGAAATACTATCTTCTCTCCTCTTCTCATGAAGAAAGATATCTATTTGACAACTGAAATCATATTTTCCTTCTTTCCCTTGTGGGGGAAGAACAGCTCTCACTGACTTGTCAATACCCTTTCTCCATGTCTGTACAACAGAATCATTAGTAGGAGGTTAACAGAACTATTGAACTTCCCTTTGGGTGGAAAGAAACTCACTTGGCCTCCTCCAGCTCTTCGGTTCTCTGGATGGCGTCTGTTTCATACTTGGTCCGCCACTGTGCAACCTCAGAGTTGGCCTTGGACAAGATGCGTTGGAGCTCCGCTTTGGCTTCCTGTTCCTCTTCATACTGCTCCCGCAGCAGGTCGCAATCGTGCCGGGCAGACTGAAGAGCATGCGCCAGGGCGTTCTTGGCCTGAGGGCATTAATGGGGCGAGAAATCAATATAATGAGTCAACTTTCCGTCGTCTGTTCCTTAACAAAACATGACCTTGTTCAAAACGTTTCCTGTGCTAAGACACCTTTCCAAGTTTCAATATGGGGAAAACCTTGAGGCAAGAACACTGGCCAATCAGGGAAGAGAACTCAAGAATTGTCAATGGAGAGGAACGTGGATTTAGAATTACTCTTTTCTCAGAAGCTTGAGATGCATTACCTTGAGGTACGGTAGGTATTTTTCCTGTCCTGGAGTGCTTGCTATCTAAATTTGTTTAAAAGGCAATGGAGGATTAAGCAAATTGCCTAAGACAAGGAAGAGCAGTGGGATTCGAGCCTGGCTCTCCTGGTTCTCTGCTGCTCTTCTACTTCAGAAACTGGGTAAATTGCACGGCTGGCAAACAGGTGACGAAGACCTATCTCCGCGGTTACACTTGCCTTGCCCTCCTCTTCCAGTTGCCTCTTGAGGTCCTCCAGTTGTTGGGTGTAGGTCTGTTTTCCACGGGTCAGCTGGGAGACCAGGGATTCTTTCTCCTCCAGACGCCTGGAGAGCTCACCTGGAGAGGTGGCATAAAGGAAACAAAGGGGGAGGGGGAATCACTAGGAGGGTACTATTGTAACAGGGCTGTATGTGCAATAGTTACACCGACTGTCAAAGGGAAAATATGTGCCTGCATTCCCGTTGAAAACTACTCCATGGAAATCACACGCACACATTTACACCTGTCATTCTGTATGTACTACATTTTTAAGGTAATTGACGTGCACTTTTGAAAATTCAAACATTTGCCTGTAAGTCCTAACCTTAGCCCCATGAACACCTGCGGTCATCACAGGTAAAAGTATACATGAAATAGCACTATGCAAATGCATATGTGCTGGATTATTATATAATGAGCCATTTCTGCACATAAACCTCTGTTTTACACATGCGGATGCTTTTTAAAATTATCAAGAAAGTCAAGAAAGCAAACAGAATGCTCGGAATCATAAGGAAAGGAATAGAGAATAAAACAAAGGGTGACATCATAATGCCTCTGTATCATTCCATGGTGCGACTGCACCTTGAATACTGTGTGCAATTCTGGTCGCCGTATCTTAAAAAGGATATAGCAGAATTAGAAAAGGTGCAGAGAAGAGCCATTAAAATGCTAAAGAGGATGGAAGGATACCTCTATGAGGAAAAGCTTAAAAGGTTAGGGCTCTTCAACTTGGAAAAGAGACCGCTGAGGGGAGATACGATAGAGGTCTATAAATTAATGAATGGAGTGGAACTGGTTAACATAGATCGATTGTTTACACCATCAAAAAGTAGAAAGACTAGGGGACATGCAATAAAGCTATAATATAGCCCATTAAGGAGTAATAAGAGAAAATATTTTTTTTTCGCTCAATGAGTAATCAAACTCTGGAATTTGTTACCGAAGGATGTAGTAAAAGCTGTTAGTGTAGCTGGGTTTAAAAAGATTTGGACAAGATCCTGGAGGCAAAAGTCCATAAACCATTATTAAAGAGCACCAGGGAAATCCACTGCTTACCCCGGGACAAGCATTGTGGAATCTTTGTACCTTTTTGGGAACCTGCCAGGTACTTGTGACCTGGATTGGCCACGATTGGAAACTGTATACAGGGCTTGGTGGATCTTGGTCTGACCCAGTATAACATTTCTTATGTTCTTATGTTATCCCCTATTGGGTCCATTTTCAAAAGAGTTTAGGCACCTAAATTGGTCTCTTTGAAAAGTGGTTGGGGCTGAGTTCTTAAACAATACTTACCACTGATTTTAAGCACAATGGGGTTGATATTCAAATAATTTATCTGGTTACTTTTGGAAGTTATCAAAGTCCACAATTATCTTTGGAAGTTAATCAGGCAAATAGAAATGTCTGCATTTTCCAGGCCAGTGAACGGTTAACTCTTGCCCAGTCAGCTCACTGTCCAGCAAGGGCCGGTTAAAAAGGGGAAGAATCAAATGCATTTTGGGGAGAGGGGACAGATTAACACATTAGCTGGGAATTGTGTGCTTTGATGATGTCTAATTTGGCTTCATTCTCTCTCTCGTTTGTCACATGTGATATTGCAATTTTCATTGGCCTGACTTGTTCCTTGAATATCCAGTTATCTTTAAACAGATTTCCCTTGACTGAATATTGAATTCTATATGCCTAAATATAGGCAAAAAATTCCAAGCCTAAATTTAGGATCCAAAGGGCCAGATTTACTAACTCATGATTAAATGTTCTTCATTTCATGCAGACCCCATTACTGTTGCTGGGATCTATTTGTTAATAAACTGTATTAACGCCTTAAGCAGCTTAGTAAATCTAGCCTTAAAATTTGAGTTTTCTAAATTCAAGTGGATTTTCAGCTGGAAATTTCACTAAATTGAGATGTCTAATTTAGAAACTTAGTTTTTTGAAAATTAACCCCTGTTGGCTTACAGGACCTAGCTAGGGTTACCAACTGGCTCCAGATGCGCCTGACAGGCTTGATCCAGTCCTGGGTCTACCCCATTGCATGCAGGGACATGTAGTTCTGATTTCTCCATTGGACTCCATAAGAAAAACAAGACTACATGTCCCTGCATGCAATGGGGTAGACCCAGGACTGGATCAAGCTTGTCAGGCGCATCTGGAGCCAGTTGGCAACCCTAGACCCAGCAAGCCTCTAACGGATGTTCTGCAAGTGAGAATATACCATTCTCTGTCTGTAGCTTGGCCCTCTGAGTGGTTAGTTCATTCACAGCGCGTTGGGATTCCTCTGACTTAATCCTGTGTTCATTCATCTGGTCCTCCAGGGTACGGCACATCTTCTCCAGGTTAGCCTGAGAAGCAAAGGATATGAGTTAGTGACTGGAAGACAGGAAGGCAAGCAGGAGGAAGAGAAAGAGATCAAAGGGGGAGACAAAGAAAAAGAGTCAAGGCAGTAGAGATACAGAAAGGTGGAAGAGGAGAAGAGACCAGGATGGGCAGGAAGCGAAAGCAAAGAGACAGGCAGGAGGAAGAGGTGGAATGATAAAAGAAGGGAGAAAAGAATGAATGAGATAAGCAGATGAGAAGGATGAGAGAGAGAGAGAGAGAGAGAGAGGATTCTTGAGTCATAGATACCTTGGCTTTGACCAGTTGCTCCATGTTGGAGGCCACATCATCTAACTCCAGTTTGAAATCACTCTTCTCCTTCTCTAGCTTCTGTTTCACTCTCTGTAAGTTGTCAATCTGTTCGCTTAGCTCGGCTACAGAGTCTGCATGCTTTTTCCTTAGGGTGGCAGCCGTGGCCTCGTGGTGCAGAGTGGACTCTTCCAGGTCCCTCCTCAGCTTCTGGAACTCTGCCTCCCGCTTCTTGTTCATCTCAATTTGTACAGAGGTGGCACCCCCCGCCTCCTCCAGCCGCTCGCTGATCTCCTCCAGTTCCCGTGCGAGGTCTGAGCGCAGCTTCTCCACCTTGGCACGGGCAGTTCTCTCAGCTTCCAGCTCCTCTTCCAGCTCTTCAATACGTGCCTGGGGCAAAAAAGAGAATGTGTTGGAATTATGTTCTAGAAAAGAGCTGGGATGGGATTCTAGAAGAAAGGGAAGAATGTTCCTGAAAGGAATTCTAGAACAGTGTGAATCGGGCTGCAGTGCTGCTTACAATGGAGGAAATAGAATAGTTTTCTAGATAAAGAGAGCTAATGAATCAGACAAGTGAATTCTAGAATCTGAGATACAATGCCTTGGAATGTCGTCCTATAAGAGAGAGTGGGCTCCATCAGGCTAATATTTTAGTACAGAAGCGTGTGTACTTTTTTGCAATAAATGGTTTAGTTAATGGGTTACAACAAAATGGAATACTAGAATGAAATTCTAGAAAAAAGGTTATCTGTTGAATAAGAGGATAACTGTGCTTGAAATAAGGATATAATGCAATTTAATAATGTTCCAACATACTGCAATATTCCAGCAAGTCAGAAGTCAGAGGTCTTCAGTCAGAATGTATTGGAAGAGTGAAGTAGGGCAGATGAATTGGTCTAGACCAGGTACATCTCAAGGCTGGCAAATTACCTGCAGCTCTTTAAGCTTCTTCTGCAGTTGGGCAACCAGGTTCTGTTCATCCTCAATTCTGCTGTTCAGCTGGTTCATTTCAAAATCTTTTCTGAAAAGTTATTAAACGCAACAATAACAAATAAGCAAAACAAACAGTTTTAATACCACGGAAGTGGAAGACATAATATTCCTCAAGTACTGTGCTGGCCAATAGCTAGAAGAGTAAACTCCAGCCCTCTAAGCTTGAATCCTCAGGTGAAGGATTGTTCTATAAAACCTTTCTTTGTTTGAGCAGAACTCAAGGTCTCCTTACTTCTTAAGTTTCTCTTCCAACTGGATCTTGTCATTTTCTAGGTCCATGACATTTTCTTGTGTCAGTTTCAAGTCCCCTTCCAGTTTTCTCTTGGCCCGTTCCAGGTCCATTCTGATTTTCTTCTCTTGTTCCAGGGAACCTTCCAGCTAAGATGCAAAATCAAAGACAGCATTTCTAATACTGAAGATTCAACATTCCTAGCTAGAATCTGGCTTCTCTCTCTTCTCAAGGGTCTCAGTACTAGCAATATTTCACATCCCAGTGCTTTACTTACATCATCCACTTGCTGTTCCAGCTTGGCCTTGGCTTTGGTCAATGTGTTGACCTTGTCTTCTTCAGCTTGAAGGTCATCCAGTGTCTGCTGGTGAGCCTCCTGGAGAGCTTTCTTCTCTTTGGTCAGTTTAGCTATGATTTCATCCAGACCAGCCATCTCCTCGGTGAGGTTCTTGACCTGTTAGGTGAAAGAGAGGTCACGCAGTCAGGGACATGGCAAAGGTATCTCATGGTCTTAGCCTCGGAAAAATGAATGTGCGCTCCTCACCTTGTTTTCTGTGGCATGCTTCTCCTTTTCTACCTTGGCCAGGGTTAGCTCAAGGTCATCAATGTCCTTCTTGAGCTCGGCACACTCATCCTCTAGCTTCCTCTTCTTGGCGGTCAGTTCAGCGTTCATCTCCTCCTCATCCTCCAACCGCTCTGTCTGTTCCTTCAGCTTGGCTTCCAACTGGATCTTGTTCTTGATGAGCTGGTCACAGCGCTCCTCTGCATCTGCTAGGTTATCTTGCTCCTGGAAGACATAGGAACATGGGCCTTGAATAAAGAAAGTGACAACCCACAGGCCTCTCCCCTTCATATGGATAAAACATAATGCCTTCCAACTAGTTTTCCTTTCCAATTCTTGGCACCCAGTAGAAGAAGGCAAGATAAGAAGGCTACATGCCTACTAAATCAAATAGTCAACACAAGAGTGAATGGGATTCAATGAGATGAAAAGCATTAGAACCCATAAGGTACTAAATAATGAATGGGGCAGGATAAAATTAGGTTGTCAACAGTAAAGGAAAGATCCAGATGTAGAGTCAACATTCAGTACTATATACATATCAAGTGGTCAATAGTAAAGGAAAAACCAAGGGGGGCATATTCAGTTAGAAGACCTGTTAACTGGCTAAACATGAGTAGGATATTCAGCTGACCAATTAACGACAGGACATTCCGGGGGCGGAGTGGAGGCAGAACCTGTAGCTGGCCAGTTAATGGCAAACTTAAGCTGCTAACTGGCTACTTCAAATGCCCAAAGGTAGGACAAAGGCTCCCCTAACTTAGGTGCTTTTGCTATCTGACCAGTGGCTAGATATTGCTGCTGACTGGATAGAAAATGTGATAACCAGTCAAACCAGATATTCAGTGGCAATCGCCATATATGGCCCAGCACTGAATATCTAGTTTAAAATTAAAGTGACGACAGCCAGCCACTTCAACAGCATTGGCTGCCACTGCTGACTATGCAAGATAATGAAAAGATTAAGGAGTTAGATACCTCCAGTGATTGATGAAAAAGGGTTCAGGCATACCCAATGTTCAGCGAATCAGGATAGAGTTAGATATAGCCACATGCAACCACTGATTAATGCATTATGGCTGCAGTTCACTCTACATGTATTATATCTGATGATCTCTTTCTCAGGGCACCTTTTGAATACTAGGGGGGTCACTCACAGTTTGGACTTGAAGCTGCAGGTCATTCTTCTCCTGGAGGAGGGACACCATCTTCTCCTCCAGTTCCTTCCGACGGGCCTCAGACTTCTCCAGGGCTTCTTTCAGCTTCTGGAACTCCTCCTTCATATTCTGCATCTCCTTCTCTGTCTCCGCGCTCTTCAGCAAGGGTTTGATCTTGAAGTAGAGCTTCATCCAGGGCCAGTTCTTCACCCCCATGAAGGCGCGGATGTTCCACTGGATGACCAATAGGGCGTCCCTGTGTAGGAAGAAGAGCCGTAAAGAGACATCAGGCATTAGGAGAACAGTATTGATTTGAAGGCCCATTAACCCATCTGGTATTACATGGAACTAAGTATCCAACCAGTACCTTCAGACAATAGTGGGACTGAGAGACAACTGGATGAATGGATAGACAGATGGTTGGACGGAAAAATAAATACTAGAGTTATGGGGAGACAGATGACAAAGGCCTAGAAAGGTGCTGAAGGAAAGAGGCAATAAGACGGGGGGAGTTCTATTTACTAATCGTTAATGTGGTTCTAAGACACATTAAAGCACTAATGCAGGCTAAAACATCTTTGTGTAATAAACTTGCTAATGCTCGTTAAAATCGATGTTAAAGTGCTAGTGCGGAGTTTAATGAAAATGTGGCAAGGGGGCAGGGAATTTTGCAAAGGGGAGCCGTCAGCATTAGGGTGCTTTACATTAAAGCACATTAATGCTAATGTATGATTTTTATGCTGAAATTTAATGACACATCCAGAATTGCATTTGACTTGAAAATTGGTGCAGTAATATGCATTAGGGTAATGCCCATTAAGATTCTAACCTGGCCATGCCAAAAGCAGCATGAAGGGTCTGCCATTAACAGCAAACCAATGTTGTGGTTTAGTAAATAGACCAGACTGTCGACGGGCAGATCCAGAGGCACTGGAATGCTGTTCCCACTGGGGTGGGGGGAAAGCTATGCCTCTTGGCCAGCAGAACTCAGTCAGACTGATCACTGGCCTTCCCCTCCTGTTTGCCTGTGGGAGATTGAGCCCCCATGGGCAGACAGGAGGGAAAGGCCAGTGATTGCGGCAGCGAGGCTTTGGTGGGGCCCGGGACCGTGTGGCCTACCCCATTCTGATGCCTCCGGGCAGATCTCTCTCTTCACTTCTAACACCCTTGCGTGAGGTATATTACCTGCGCTCCACAATCTTCTTGAATTCAATTCGAGAGAGGACACCCCGGGACTGTGCCTGGATCCGGGTGATGATGCGGGACAAACGCTCATCTCGCATCTCTTCCAGCAGCCCAAGGAGACCTGCCTTGAAGAAGACCTGCAGGGCATATAGCATAGAAGCAGATAATAATCACACTTCGTAGTCTTAGGGGATGGCCTACATGGCAGAAACAACCACAGAGGACGAAGAGGGGCAGATATCACAAGGAGAAATTATGCAAAAATCGACATACAAGGCTACTGCAAGGATATTAGGCGAACCTTCAGCCTTGCGCACCATCACTGAGATTTTGATAACTCAAGAATCATCATTACTGAAACACCACTGCTCCCACAAAACTCTGTAAAACACTTTTAAATATTCAACTGTGCTTTGCATGTATGTGTGTCCCAATCTCCCTGCAGTAAAGGAATGTGAGAGTGTGTGAGTGTGTGTGAGAGTGTGAGTGTGTGTACAAATGCACACGCAAAGTGAGGCTGCTTGATCCCGCAAAGCTCACCTTGGTGTGTCCAAATTTGTACTGATTGTGATCGATATCCAGAGACCCCAGGAGCTTTTCTGCCCCCTTCCTACTATCAATAAATTGTCCCTCAGGGATAGCTGCAGGATTCAGAATTCGGTACCTGAAGAAAAGACCACCAGTGATAGATATGTAAAGCCCTGCCTTTTCGGATGATCCTCTGCAATTGCCCGAAGCCCACAATCCCTGCAGTGACATATGGAACAGCCATTATAGGTAATCTGCAACCAACCTTTGGCGGAAATCCCCATAGAGGATGCGGTTGGGGAATCCCTTCCTACAGATCCGGATTCCCTCCAGGACACCATTACAGCGTAACTGGTGCATCACCAGGGGGTTATCTATCATACCTGTCAGATACAGCAAATGGGAGAGAGGAAAAGAGAATCAGTGGAGAAAGAGACAGAGGCAGCGAGAAAGAGAGAATTCACTCAGGAGTTAGGAGACATCAAACCACTAAGAACCTATGTTTTGCATTCTGGGTTTATGGTTATTTAATTTGCTGTACCACTTTTTGCAAGCATTCAGAGCAGTTTACATAAGTTTAAAATTCAAAAGAATGAGCAAAGGAAGAGGACCTCCTTAGCCGGCCTGGTCGAAGAAGGCAATTGGGAAGGCATAACTTAGGACCCCTTTTACTAAAGCCTGCTAGCACGCGTTTTAACACACAGCAACTTGCTTTCGGGAACACTAACGGGCGAGTGTGTCTACCACCGCGTCCTAAAACTCATGGTAACTGGTGACTGCGGGATGGGGCAAGGAACGGTGGAGTGGGAATTTGGAGAGTGCATTACTGCTAGCACCAGGACAACTGTTGCACACTCAGTGGCAATGCGGCTCTTCATGTGGGTTCCCTAACGCTTCCTCTATGTGAATCATTAAGTGAAGCCCCCTTAGCAGAGCACACGTTTGAGTGACCATCATCTGCTAGAAGCCGGGAAAATACTAGTCACGCCCCTGACAGCTAACGCGGAGGATTTGCAATTAATGTGCGTTTGTTTGGCACATTAATTGCAAAAAGGGCCCGAAGTCTTAGTTTTATTTTCTCCAGTGGGGAGATATCAGTGGTTCTAAATTGTTTTGACAGTTCCTTCTCCAGCTTTTATAAACTGGGAAGAAACAAATGAAGGAGGGGGGAAGAGGGGGCGCCACTGTGCTGATTTTCATCAGATCCCCATGCAGGCATCTCACCGATACATGTATCACATGAACACAGCACGGACAACTGGAGGTAGGGAGACTCTTTCATCTTCTGTCTGTACGCAGTGCCTGTGGCCCAGATACCCCAGCTTCTCGGTGCCCCAGGTGGTGGACATGACAGTGGAAAGGGTCTCAGCTGTGCTCTCACCTGGAGTCTTGGTCTCATTGGGAATGATACAGCGCACAAAGTGAGGGTGAGTGGAGCGCAGGTTTGTCATTAGCTTGTTGAGGTTCTCCTGCAGTGAGGGAAGGAGCACACGTGAGAGAAGTAACAATGCAAAATGAGCAGAGAAATGCAAGTCCTGCTGTTTATAACATAAGAAATCAAAGGCTCGCCTCACCCTGTGCAGGGCTGACACTGTCTGAAAGGAGGACCCCTTCTTCTTAGCCCCCTTTCCTTTGGTGATTTGATCTATGATAGTCAAAGGGACAAAGAAATAAGCTTGAAACTCTAGGTTGTGGATTGAGACTCAATAAACCCTCTAAAGCCTGAGTTTGCGCATCTGTGCACTGCAAAGGTACAAGGATACAGCTGTGACATAGGACGTCAAATGCTCAGTACGTTCCCAAGGGTGCAAGCTAAGTGCCTGTAAGTCGAGGCAAATCCTACAGCTAGATACCGGGAAAAGGGGGTGTGACTATAGGGTCAGAAACACACTGAACTCATCCTTTGGATGTTATGCGTCAGGACACCGTGTATATTAGGCATGTGATCCTGTGAGGCTGAACTATCACCACACTTAGGTGCCTGATCCAATGTTCAGATGGTAGAGTCAGGTGTCCTGTATAGATTCAGAAGCCATCCCCATTTTAAGTCTTTTAGCACAGAATCCTACACACTGGGAGAGCAATTTTCCAAAGCCCTCTACCTGGGTAAATAGGTTGAAAATTGTCCACTATACCCCAAGGTAAAAATGCGTGTGTGGATGGAAAGCGTGCACACCTCTGCCTGTGAGAGAGAGAAGGTGGAAATAGTTCAGGGAGTGTTGCATTTTTGAAACCGGGTATTATTGTTCACATAAAGAGTACCGGCTGGAGAAGCAAGTCTCTGTGGGTACTTTTTCCCGGGTGAAAGTCTTTCCCATTCAGAAATAGTGCAAAGTCCACAGATAAACATACCTGCAGACATCGCAACTGCACTGGGCTGAGAAACCTACAACAGCCTATTCTAGAAAATTCAGCCCACATTCTATTGGAAATTAAGGAGACGCTCACAGCACACATATTGAAACCTGGTCAACAGTCAACCAGTTCAAATTCCCACGCCCCATATTCTAGTGTCTGATTGATCCATAGTTTAGAATGGTGCTGTCATGACATCACAGTGATATGAGGTCACTGCTGCTTCTCTTACTAAGGCCTTCTCCAGGCTACTTAAAAAATTCCAGTGATAATATAAATGGTACGTTTGATTGCTGGAGCAGTTCTCACACCAAGCCCCTGCCTGGACCATGCTCATCTTGTATAAATCACACATATTCCCCAAAGCCTACAACTTCTGGCATACCAGAGTCGGCACTGGCGTAGTTAGCGAAGAGATGTGACAGGAGCTTGAGGGAGCTTTTTTGGTACAGCCCTACCACGGTCTCGTTGAGGGGATCCTTGTTCTTCTGCAGCCATCCTAAGATGTTGTAGTCTACGGTACCCGCATAGTGCATCAGCGCGAAGTGCGCTTCAGGCTTGCCCTTGATGTTGCGTGGCTTCTGGAAGTTGTTGGACTTTCCAAGGTGGTTGTCATACAGCTTGGCTTTGAAGGTCAGGTCTGTGGCCTTGGGGAACATACACTCCTCCTCCAGGATGGACATGATTCCCATGGGCTGAGAGAGGGGAAACAAGACCATCAAACCACATAAGGTTGGCAAGAGGTTCAAAGACATAAGATATAAAAAATATAGTCGAAAGGAACAGCTTATGGCTAACAGTGATAAGAACAGGGGGAGCTAAGCTATATCTGAGAGCATGTTAGCTCCAATAACGGTGAGAGACAAGAGGAGACTTTCTTACCTTCTCGATGAGGTCGATGCAGGCCTGCAGGTCCATGCCGAAGTCGATGAATTCCCATTCAATGCCCTCCTTCTTATACTCCTCCTGCTCCAGCACGAACATGTGATGATTGAAGAACTGTTGCAGCTTCTCATTAGTGAAATTGATGCAGAGCTGCTCGAAGCTGTTAAACTGTGGGATGGGGCAGATAAAATGGGAACAGGAGAGCAAAGAGATCAGCTCAGAGGCAATGTTCCATCATTCCCTACAGCTCTAGCTACACCCAATGCGTTTCCACAGTTCTCTATAATTCCTCCCTCCCTCCCACAGCCTGCACTATTCCGCCATTTATTACTTCCGTCCACCCCACAACCAGTGATTTTCCACTGTACCCTATAGCTCACCCCACCACCGCCCCAAGAGCTGAGAGGAGAGTGCGTCTTACATCAAAGATTTCAAAGCCGGCAATGTCCAGCACCCCGATGAAATACTGCCGCGGCTGCTTGGTTTCCAGTGTGGAGTTAATACGCACTACCATCCACAGGAACATTTTCTCATACACAGATTTGGCGAGAGCTCCACTGGAGTAGTACACCTGAGGGTATGAAGTGCAAATGAAATGATGAAATAAAATAGGACAGAGAGAGAAAGAGAAAGAGAGATGGGAGGAACAGAGAGACACACAAACATGTACGACAACCAGAGTGATTTGTTCTGGTGCATGAGAGGGACACTCACTACATCCCATGTCAGGCTTACCTGCTGGACATTCTGCCCCTTGGTGACCCACTCGTTGCCCACCTTGACCCTGGGATGGCACAGGCCCTTCAGGAGGTCAGCTGAATTCAGACCCATCAGGTAGGCTGCTTTATCAGCATCTGAAAGCATGAAGCAATTGGTGTAAGTTCCTGAGGCAGCGGGTTATAAACCGCCTTGTACAGCATCTGTTCGGGGAGGCGGTAAGTTAAATAAATAAATATAGACCAGAGCTTTATAGACGTCTACTGTCCCGCCACTTCAACTAAAAGACACTAATATATCGTGATCTACATTTTATATAGACCAGTTCCTCTTAAAAAATGAGCAGGGCGCACCTTCGGTACCATCGGGTTCTGCTTGTTCCTCTCTCTGTTTCTGTTTGAACTTCATGTTCCCAAAATGCATGATGGCTCCGGTTAGCTTGTAAATGGAATTTTTCTCGTCCTGAGTAAAGCCCAAGACATCGAAGGCACTCTGTGTGGGTGTGAGAAATAAAATATGCTACTGCACATCATCAGAATACGGAACTGTCTTTCTTATTTCTCTCCTGTACATAGGGTTCGATATTCAAAAAAGGTTGAGCTCCTAAATTTAAATAGCTAAGTTAGGCTTCTAAATTTGTTCCCTTTTTCAGCCACACTTTGGAGTCTATGTTTTCAGCTGAAAACTCATCATAATTTAGGAGCTTCAAATGTATGCTCCTAAATTTAGGCCTGCCATTGATTTTCCTAGATTTATGAGCCTAATTTAGATGTCTAGTGGTGAGAATCAGCGAGAAGCTCCTAACTTCTTTTCCCCACCCTAAATCTGCCCTGTTGCCACCAACGTTTTATGCTCGCAAATTCAGGGGTTTACTGAAATTTTAATAAAACTGTAGCCATTCAGTCCTAGTAAACTTTCAAAAAGTTCAATTTAGGAGCACAACTCTCAAAGTTAGGAACATAAATTCTTTGACTGTCGGGCCCTGTAATTCGTTATTTTTTTATTGATTTGCACAAACTGTCATATCATGAAAGTTTCTTGAATCTGGACAGAGAGATCCATAAGAACATAAGAACAGAAGATATAAGAACATAAGATATGCCATACTGGGTCAGACCAAGGTCCATCAAGCCCAGTATCCTGTTTCCAACAGTGGCCAATCTAGGTCATACGTAACTAGCAGTTTCCCCAAAAGACACAGGTTCCGCAATGCTTGTACTGGGTCAAGCATTGATATCCTGGGTCCCTTCTTAATAATGGTTTATGGACCTTTCCTCCAGGAACTTGTCCAAACCTTTTTTAAACCCAGCTACACTAACAGCCTTTATTACAGGACAGAATGAGACAGAACATGGATAAGAAACAGAGAAGGGGGTTGCCAGGTCTTCCAGGAACACTGAGTCCACATCCGTCACCTCCTTTCTGTCACCCCCCCTTTCCCACTTCCCACAGACACTCACATCCGTGGCCATGAGCTCTTCCGCATCGTCTATGGATGCCACTGTCGTCTCTCCTTGGGAGATGTACGCATAGTCATAGGGATTGTTCGTGACCAGCATCATATCTAGGCAGGAAAGAGACAGAGCAAGTGAGACGGGAAAGGAATAGAGATAGACCTGCAAAGAGATTACCAATAGACTAAAAAACTGGGTATAGCACATAGGGCAAATGTTAGGGAGAGATTAAAAGTTCACAAAAAAGTGTTATTTAACAGGTTTTTTTAATATCGCATTATCATTTCCGTCAAAGCGGTTTACATTGTAACAAACGTGGTAATTTTAGTCCATTAAACAGGGGCAGCGGAGTGGTTTGTGAAGTTGTGTTTTTTTAAAGACGGCTACTCCTGTTTGTGGGCAGCCATTGATGATATTTCCCGACGTTGCTCGTGCCACTTGGACCCGGCAGAAAGCTTTTCTTCAGTTGAAACCTAAGGTACTGGCTCTTGGAGGAACGTTTTGTTTGAAATTTCCCTGTAAGGGCTTAGTAACACTTCCTGGCAACAGCTATGTATTGCTTGAGGTTTCCCACCATGAGTGATTTTTTTTGGATAAGTAGTGTTCTTTTGAGATGTTGTTCTTTATTTGACTGGGTGTAGTTAAAAGGGGTTGAATTTATTTTTGTTTTTGCTCTTGACCTCCGTGTACTCTTGATTGTCTTTCGTAATGTGGGCTCGTGTAAATTATTTTTTTTACTGTTTCCTAATGTTTGCTTTCCTGTATACTTTGATGAATTTACTTTTCTTGTAAGTTGCTTATTGTAACTGTTTAAAATTTAATACATATATACATTAAAAAATAAACAGGGACATTGAAAACTTGGATTTCTTGTGCACTTTTTAATATTGGTTTGTGGCTGGTACATCACATCAAACCAAATGGTAAGTCTTTTCTTACCTCCTAACATAAGTAAGTCCCATGCCTGAGTTTCCTAGTATCTGAAGTTTCCTACCTAGCAGCTCTGGCTTCTTGTTAGAGAGGATCTGGTAGTAGATGTGATAATTTCTTTCTGATTTTAACTGGAAAATGCAACGAGATTTTTCCAGCAGATCTAAGAAAAGAGAAGAGAAAAGCAAAATGTGAGAAAGAAAGACAGAGGAATGTTTGCCGATGTTTGAGAATGAGAAATATTTCACTGGAATCCACTCACAGGTCTCGATATCAGCAGATGCCAACTTTCCAGTGGCCCCAAAGTGAATTCTGATAAATTTACCCTGAAGAGAGAGGAGGTGAGGGAAAAGAGAGAGGATAAGGGAAACAGATTAGAGTTTAATATATCCAGGCTTCTCTCTTGCCCCTCAGACATGCAGAAACTTTAAGCAAACTCACAAATCTGGAGGAATTGTCATTTCGAACAGTCTTGGCATTTCCAAAAGCCTCCAGTGCAGGGTTGGCCTGAATGATTTGATCCTCCAGTGTGCCCTAATGAGGAAAACAAAACAAAGAATGAGGGGGAGCAGAGGTTTCAATTTGACTTTTTTTTTCTGTTGATGTCAGGGGGGGGGGGGGGGGGGGGGGAAGGAGATAGAGACAGAGACAGCCAAAGGGAACGAGAACAGAGGAAAACGAAAGAGTTACAAAAGATAAAGAGAGATCTCAAGAAAAAGTGAGAAAACAAGGTGAAACGGGCAGAGCTAAGAGAGGATAAAGGATAGAGAGATAGGGACAAGGTGAAAAAGGAGAAAAGTGAGGAGAAAGAAGATTGAGAAGGGGAGAAAGAGGATTCAGAGAGCAATCTATCACCTTGCCCGTGGGTCCGGTGTCCTTCTTGCGATCACCAATGGCGGCGATTACTGCGAAGTACTGGATGACACGTTTTGTGTTCACCGTCTTCCCAGCTCCAGATTCTCCACTGGGAGTACCGGATGGGGTTGAGATGCAGAGGAAGGCAAGGAGGGTGGGGGGGGGGGGGAGAAAAATCTTTGGGTTAGAAAGTCAATAAATGTGAGAGTAGTGAATAAAGTAAAAGGAGAGTCCTTACGTGATCAGGATGGACTGGTTCTCTCTGTCTGTGGGAGAGCCAAAAGGAGAAATCCATTAGCATCATACTGGTTAAGCCAAAACACCAAACTGCCCTGATCTACAAGGGAGGATTGGCGTGGGGAGTTTAATTCTCAGACACTATTCATTAGGATATTCTTTTATTAGTGCGTATTTGATTTGTTAGTGCTCCTTTAAAATTTTAATGCACGCTAAATTGATGAACTCATATTAACCTAAGAATAAAATGGGCATTAGATCAATTAGGGTGTGCTAAAAGCTCCAGTCCGACTCCAACATTTTTATTATAATGACTGTGTGAAATGAATTGGGAAAAAAGTCTGAAACATTGTGGAAAAAGCCCAAATGAATTGGAAAGTTTTGCCCTGCCCAGATCGCTATTCACCTAGTTGAAAACTGCCCCTCTGTGGCTGGCTAAAAATGTGTGCCAGCTTCCACAATAGGCTCTTTGCAGCGGGAAAAAGAGGCGTTCCTGTGGGTGTAACTAGACTGGGGGGCTGAAACAGCACACATGCATTTGATTTTCAAATGTTCATGCACTGTTTTGCCCCTGCTAGGTCACCCACACATTTTATTTTATTTTAATTTATTTTTTGTTCTTATATACCGCACTCTTAAAAATCAGCGCGGTTTACATAAAACGGATCTGTGCTGAATAGGCTCCTATTAGGCTGTTACAAAGAACAGGAAGTAAAACTTGGTTTCAACTGTGGGAACTATATACATCAATTTTAGTTTATCTACAGTATGTACATGCGTTGACAGTAACTCATGAGTTCCTAGTTGGGTGTGTGATAGGTGATGTTAGGTTGGTGGGTTGAGAGTAGTGCAAAAGAAAGAGGTGGTGTTTTAGTGCCTTTCTGAATTGGGCGAGATCTGTTATGGCTCTGATGGATAGTTGGGAGCGTAGAACCTGAAGGCTCTGTTCCTTGTTGTCGTGGTGCATTTTGTTATTTCACTGGGTATCTGTAGGGTATTGGCGGGCATGTTCTCCTTGCTCTGTTCGTTGACATGGGCTGAACAAGGTCCGTTATGGCTGTGGGGGCTATTTTGTTGATGGCCTTGAGGGTTATAATGATTACTTTATAGGATAGCCGGCAGTAGATTGGTAGCCAGTGTAAGTCTTTAAGGATTGGGGTGATGTGATTGCTTCTGGCGGCTCAGGGGTGCAACAAACCTGGGTGATTTTACCATGAACACTGTGCACTTTCCAAAGGGAAAGTACCTGGCTTAATGTGCCTGCGTAAACTGCAAAGAAAGTGGGTTATTCAGACATGCCCACACATTAGGAAGGAGCGTGGGCGTGACAGAGAGGCCTGTGGAGGTCTGCTGTATTGGTAAGGCATGTGTAAAAGGGAGGATTAGTGAGAGTTGACGACCTTTCTCTCAGTAGAACGTAATGGAGAGAGAGAAATGAGTAACGTTCCCTTAGCTGTTAACATGTCCTGGCAGGATGTGTTGGGGGGGGGGGGAGGGAAATGAGAGACAGTCCCTTACCTGTCAGTATGTCCTGACAGGGTGCAAGGGAGAGAGAGGGAATGAGAGACGGTCCCTTACCTGTCAGTATGTCCTGACAGGGTGCAAGGGAGAGAGAGGGAATGAGAGACGGTCCCTTACCTGTTAGCATGTACTGGTAGGCGTTGTCAGAGATGGAGAAGATGTGGGGAGGGGCTTCGCTCCTCTTCTTGCCTCGGTAAGCAGCGACCACCTCTGCATTGTACACAGGCAGCCACTTGTAGGGGTTCACGGTTACGCAGAAGAGCCCTGAGTAAGTCTGCGGGAGGGAAGGGGAGACATGGACAGAGTTCAGCTTTGCGCATGGGTCGTGATGATGAAATGCTGGTCACAGACAGTGTGGCTATGGGAGCTGTGGGTGGGGAAGTGGCAGTGGGATTCGGGTTACAGATCAGACACAGAGTACTCGTAGGGTCTGGTATAACACTTACATAGATCATCCAGGCTGCATAACGCTCTTTGAGGTTATACAGCACAGCAGGCTCATTCAGGAAGGTCAGCATGGCCATATCCTCGATCTTGTCAAACTTTGGGGGGTTCTGCTGCATGATCTGGCTTTCCTTCACTGTCACAGTCTGCAAGAGACAGAAGAAGCAAGTCAGTTTCACTCGGCAGGAGCTGGGACTGTGAAGCATGCCCCTTTGCTCCAGATACAACCATTTCCTGAACTAGCAGAGCCTAGGCTAGAAACCAGTGTGCATGCGAGCCCTTGCATATGAACACACGTGATAGTCCGCTGGTTCAGAGCATATCCTAGAAGCCGGGGTTGCCCCAGTCCAACAGCATATATGTGTGTATATGCGCAGGGCCATACCCAGGACTGGGCGGAGAGCAGAACCGCACAGGCAACAAGTATGGAAGGGGCACTGATGCCATCACTGGGCTTCCAGGAAGCCCAACTAAAGCAAAGTCCTGCACGCACTTGGGTGGGTGGGTGGGTGGGGGCACACAGGGTTCATTGCTGCTTAGTATGCTTCTGTGTGATTGTTTGCAGGTCACCAGTTCTGTCTTTTTTCACCTCCTGAGAGTTTCTTTGTATGAAGAACTTGAAAAGACAGAAAATAGAGCCTCAGGCTTGTTACTAGCTTGATGGACTGGGGTGGAGAGGGGGGGAGGGTTAGCATTCTTGCCTCTTACCTTTTTATTCTCGGTTTCAGCCGTAACCTTGTCACCCTCTCGGCTGACAATCTTGGCCTTGATGTACTCCAACTTGTCGTCGGGTACAAAGACATCTTTCTTTAAGTCAAAGGGCCGGGTCTGCGCCTCCAGCCTCTCCTTATCCGACTTGCGCAGGAAGGGAGCGGCTACGCCAAAGTCTGACATCGCTGTGTCTCCCATGTCTGAACCTAACGAGAGAGAGCAAGAGAGCAGGTCAGTAAGAGAAGATGGACATGCCAAGTTGTAGCATTACTCAACCTCCTCCTCCACCCATAGCACACGTGCACTCATACACACGCGCGCACACACACCCACCCTATACTGCCACCATACATGGTAATAACACGCTGAAAGGAAAGACCTTTCGCACTCAGAAACATGCCATTGCAGATTATCCCAGACCTGAATTTAAAGAAACCTTTCTCAGCAAGCAGCTTTAGTCTTCTCTCTCCCTGCCATAGTTCTATTGATATATATCTTAGTTTTTCCTTAATATCAACGTATAGCCTATTTCTTGGCCATTCATAGGGTGCAGCTTTCAAGGCCATGGCCTGGGTAAAAGGCTTGGCTGAAAACGTCCCTCCCTTTGCAAGGATATATTCCCCAGAGTAACTTCAGTGTACTCAATGTTAATGTTTGAATAGAAATTAGCCAGGTAAAAGTGTGTATCCATTTTACAACTAGTGGGTCTGCTGAAAAGTGTCCCCAAGCAATTTTATGGGAGCCTGTCCTTCACCTCCTCTGCCCAGTCAAAGGACCAGGAGGCACGTGCACACAGACTCAGCCCCTGCTCACCTTTGTTCGTGGGATGCTAGGGGAGAAGGAAGACTTTCCTGCAACAACAAAGTAAAGGTTAATGAGAAAATATTATTAAGCCATTCCATTATCTTCTCTAACATATTGTTTGGTGTCTCTGGTGCTGTTATAGCACCCTCATGGAAACTCTGCTGTAATTCTTCCGATCTGCTCACTCTGGCACATATCACAGATGCACGACCCTACCTGACACCAACACAGCTGAGACGGGAAGAGGAGAATCTGCACAGAAGCCAGGAGCCAGTTCATTTATACCTGTCCGTCTCCTTTGTCCACCCCCTTCAACTCCCTTCCAGATCTGGAATCCGTTTGTTCCCTCCCTCTCAACCCTGTTGGAGAACAATAGCATGGAAGCGTCATTGTTTTGGCACGACGCTGACAGATGGCAGGTTCGGGGGGCAGCAGCTTTTAAAATATCTGAACTATCTGCTTCTGGGGAGGCCAGGAATTCCACAGCTGGTGGGAAGCGTCAGGAAAGCAAGAGTGAGCAAAGAGGGCGAGAGACAGAAAGGATCATTTTCAAAGCTTTCTACATGGATAAAGCTGTGTGCCTTGCTGAAAATGACCCTCCTTCACTGTGGGGTACGTGAAACAGTGAGGGTATTTTTACATGCAGTGAAAAGATCGAGCCCTGGCCACACGCAGGGATTTCAGTTTGAAAGCTCTGTAGGTGGTTTAGGCCATGGGTCTTGCCCACGTTGTAAAGCAGCTGGCCACTGAATTTTCAAAAGGAAATTCTGCTGCTGGTTTTCAAAATTGCTCTTAAAGTGATAGATATGGACAGGGCCAACCCTACCACTGAGTGATTGTGTTTTCTAAACAGGGCTCCACTTTTCAGTCTCTACTGGCTTATGCAAATGAGTCTCTGCACACGACCCCCTAAGCCCCCAAGGATGCTCCTGTATTTGGGGAGTGGGGTGCTTCGGGGAAGGAGTAAGGTGCATTGGCAACACTATGCAGCAAGAGCCTCAGTACTGATATAGCAGGGCGTGTTGCAGGCCATGATTAAGGTGCCTTGGAAGAGCCGTGTGAATCTGCACTCTAACCCACACCTCTATGGGTTATTGTGTGCGTTGCTGCTGGTCTCATTATTTCTACAAGAACAATTCACTAAAAGATAACCCATAATAACTGGCACAGGTTACCATGCTTTAGTGAATCAGTCTTTCCCATTCCGTGCTCAAGGTACGATGGATATTTCCCAGCTCTAGAGGGTTTACAATCTAAGCGAGCCCCTGAGGCAATGAAAGCTAATGTGGCTTGTCCTAGGTGCATCAGTGTTGAGAAATTGGGTATGAATCCTGGCCTCCTTGGTTCTCAGCCTGCTCCACTAACTACTAGGTGTGGGGACGGAAGGAGGAGGTGTTATGTGCCTCACTATTGGAATAGTCAAGGGTGATGCAGGTTTAGAATCGAGTCATTGGTAGAGCTGCATGTTTAAGGTCTCAGTACCGGAATTAACAGGGAGTACTGCTGGGCACAACTGAGGTGCATTGCCAGAGCTGTGCATGTTGGGGGGGGGGGGGGTCCTTAGTACTTGAATAGTTAGGGGTACTGCATGGACATCCCTTGCCTTCTGCCGTCTGCATTTAAGTCTGTAGCTGTAAGCTTTCTTTTACTGCATAATACATATGAACATATGAATTATCTCTGAATAAGCCATCCCGTGTTCCACGAAACAAGCCAGAGACATTCTTAGAGAAATAAGAGGTTCTGTTGGGTCAGGTGATGAAAGGCTCTGGTTTGCTGATTATAATTTAATATAAAAAGATACCAAGAGAAGGATGAGAACAGCCTTTCTATAAATAAAAGGGTTTGTGTGTGTTTTTGTATCTTATGCCAGTCTCTCCAGCAACACTATATAAGGAAGCCGGGGCAGTGTAAAAGAAGGTCACCTCGCTCTCGCTCTCTTGCTCGCTTTATTGTCTCTCTCCGACACACATCATAAGTGGTATCAGGTATCAGAGGCTAAGCCCCTTGCGAACCTGCAAAGGGTCTGTTCTAAGAGAGACTAAAAATACACCAAAGCACTAAAATGATTGGAGATGGTGCTTGTTCTATAGTTCCACAAATTGTATTATAATGCATATTTGCAATGTATTTTTGATATGTTGCATTTAAATGTTGTGCATAAAATGTATGGTTATATATACTGTAAGCACATCTGGGCAGTCCAAAGGGTCTGAAAAAAATGGAACAAATAAGTGTAAAGATAAGAAGTATACAGAGAATGAGAGAGGGAAAGGGGGATAGAGAAAAGAAGAGGGGAAGGAAAAAGATAGATAATTAAACAACGGCAATGACATCACCTGCATTAATCTCTTTTCCCCACACCATTCCTCTTCAAGAGAGTCAATGGTATCAACTTCCCAACCATATCCATAGACTTCAATGGCATCAATCTCCCAACCACATCAATCTCCTCCATAAATGTCAATGGTATCACTCTCCTAACCATGTCATTCACCTCCATTAACTTCACCGATAATCACCCTCCCAGCCATGTCATTTTCCTCCGTAGACTTCAATGGTTTCACATGCTCTGGCAACAGATTCCAAACCTTGTGGGCTGCCTGAAAAAAAACCTATTTGATTTATTTTATGAAGTTTCCTCTTGTTTTAGTGTTATTTGAAAGCATAATTGCTTACCTGTAACAGGGGTTCTCCGTAGATAGTAGGGTTATGCAGCCAACCGGTATGTACTTGACACAGCCAACGTGCCTGGCTTTCCTCTAGCTCAGAGAAGTCTTTGGATTTCTCTGAGCGTGTGTGCGCTTTCCCGCCTTGGTTGATCTGCGCTTCAAAGTTGTTCAAACACAAGAGAATTGCAAAAAATTGCAAGAGGACCTTGATAAATTGGAAGACTGGGTGTCCAAATGGCAGATGACATTTAATGTGGACAAGTGCAAAGTTATGCACTTAGGGAAGAACAACCCAAACTACAGTTAGACAATGCAAGGTTCCACATTAGGAACCACCACCCAGGAAAAGGATTTAGGCATCATCGTGGATAACATGTTAAAACCCTCGGCCCAGTGTGCAGCGGCAGCCAAGAGAGCAAATAGAATGCTAGGTATCATAAGGAAAGGAATGGAAAATAAAACAAAGGATATTATAATGCCTCTGTATCTCTCCATGTTGCGACCACATGTTAAATATTGTGTGCAATTCTGGTCGTCATATCTTAAAAGGGATAAAGCAGAATTTAAAAAGGTACATAGAAGAGTGACAAAAAAGTTAAGGGGATGGAAGGATATCCCTATGAGGAATGCCTTAAAAGGTTAGAGCTCTTCAACTTGAAAAAGAGACGGCTGAGGGGAGATATGACCGAGGTCTATAAAATAATGAATGGAATAGAAGGGTAAATGTAGATTTGTTGTTTACTCCTTCAAAAAGTAGAAAGACTAGGGGACACAAAATGAATTTACAATGTAGCACATTTAAGACTAATCATAGAATATATTTTTTCACGCAATTCATAATCAAACTCTGGAATTCATCACCAGAGGATGTAGTAAAAACTGTTAGTGTAGCTGGATTTTAAAGAGGTTTGGACAAGTTTCTGGAGGAAAAGTCCATAAACTATTATTAAAGAGGACTGGGGAAATCCACTTCTTACCCATTGGACAAGCAGCATGGAATCTGTGTACCTTTTGAGAACCTAACAAGTGCTTGTTACCTGGATTGGCCACTGTTGGAAACAGGATACTGGTCTTGATGGACCTTTGGTCTGACCCAGTATGACATTTCTTATATTTAGCTCCCCAGTTCATAACATAGGTGAACATGGTGGATGTTATTCTTGGTGGTTTGGTTCATGCTGTCAATCCTTGTTTCATTTTCCTTTTATAGGGATGGCGGGAGGGTAAGTGTAGCTCCATACTCCTACTGTCTAGGGAGAACCACTGTTACAGGTAAGCAACTACGCTTTCTCCGGAGACAAGCAGGGGGATGAAGGCACACTCTGTTGGTGAATCCAGAGCTGAGGGCCACTGTTTGGAAAAATCTGCGTCCATGGCTCGGGCCTCCTATGGGAGGTGAAAATGAGATAAGCTAAGTTGCAAAGAGATTGCAGAGGGCTGCCTGCCCAAAGGCCGGGTCCTGTACCGAGGAATACTCCAAACTGTAGTGTTTAGCAGATGTATAGATGGAAGCCCATGTAGCTGCCTTTACATAGCCTTTGTGGAAACAGAAGTGAGGTTGGCTATAGATGTTGATGTGGCTCGGAGGTGATGAGCCATCCAGGAGGAGATAGTGTGCTTGGAAGCTGACTGTCCTGAATTGTTGGGATTGTGAGTGATGAAGGGCTGTAAGGATATTCACAAGTCTTTTGCTGCTTGCAGATAGTACAAGAAAGCTCTTCTGCAAGCCAAGGAATATGGGGCCTTTTTCAGGAGTATTGATGTGTGGTCTCAGAAAGAAGACTGACAAGACAACTAACTGGTTGTGATGAATTTCGTAAATGACTTTAGGAAGAAATTTGGAGTGGGTACAGGCTTTATTGTGTAGAAACTGAGAGTAGTGAACTAAGGCTCCATCTGTGGCCTTGTTCAAATCCAGGCTGAAAACTCACTTCTTTGAGACTGCTTTTGGATCCTGACCCCCCTCCCTCCCCCTTTAGTCTCCCGTTCACCTCCTATGTGTTTCCTTACTATTCCCCTAGCTTTATCCTAGTCCCCACTTGTGTTGCTTGTCTTGATTAGACTATAAGCTCTTATGAGCAGGGACTGTCTCTTAAATGTCTCTGTACAGCGCTGCATATACCTGGTAGTGTTTTACAAATGATAATAGTAGTAGTAATGCTTTCAACTTACTAATCCTATTCGCTGAGGTAATGGCAATGAGGAATATCATCTTCCATGTAAGGTATTTAAGTGATGCTGACCACAATGGTTCAAAGGGTGGCTTCATAAGCTGCGAGAGGACAATGTTGAGATCCCAGGCCAGTGCTGATGATTTGACCAGAGGTTTAATGTTTGAGTCATTTCATGAATCTTGATACAAGAGGGTGTAGAAAGATTGGCTTCCCCTCTATAGGGGAATGACAAGCTGCTATAGCAGAGAAATGGTATCGAACGGAGGTTGTCTGGAAAGCAGAGCTGGATAGGTGCAGAAGATAAGAGATTGAAAGGGCAGAATATTGGATCTTGATTGTGTGACGTAGCTCATTCATGAAGCAAGACCATTTTCATTAGTACGAATGAGGGGTTGTAGGTTTTCTGGAGGTCAAGATAACCACATGCACCTTGTCAGACAGATGCCTTGTGTATCAAGCACTGTGCAACTTTCAGGCAGCAAGGAAGATTCTGGAGGTTGGGATGTAGCAAGAGTTTGTGGTTCTGGGTGAGGAGGAATGGTTGAGTGCCCAGTGGCAGTGGTGGTTGCTTTGACAAGGCAAGGAGATGCAGGAAACAGGTTTGCCTGGGCCACTGGAGGACTTTGAAAATGACTTTGGCTCTGTTCTCCCATATATTGAGCAGGACTCGAGTAATTAGAGGGAATGGAGGAAATGACGGTAACTCCTGGAGATATCAAAGGCATCGTGTGCCTACGGGTGCTTGCTTACCCGGAAAGAGCAGAAAAGATGGCATTTTGCGTTCTTGTCTGGTGGTCGAGGGTATGGCTGGTATCTTTGAAGTATTGATAATGGTATGCTGTCCTGAACTGGGGGAGCTGAGGCCATCAAAACAGCAAAATCATTTCTGTGGGCTGCACCAACAGCTCTCTGACTGTGAAAGAATGATCTGAAACACCTCCCTGTACTTTGGAACCAAATAGATTGTCACCTTGGCAGGAAGCATCTTTTAGTCACTCATGTAGATCCTCTTAAAGACCTGACACTCTCAGCCAAGTGCATTGCCTGTTATGGCAATGGCTGCAGAATGGGCTACCAAGTCATAGGCATCATAAGTGGCTCAGATCACATGATACGATTCATGGAGATGTTCTTGCAGTTCGGCCTGCTTCTCTGCGGAAAGGGTCGTCGAGCTGTAGGAGATCATGTTGGTAGTGCAGGATCTGGAGCCGGTGTGCCAGAATTCTCATTGCTAGGATGTCACTCTAGTAAGATTCTTTTACCGATCGCATCCAGTGTTCTCTGATCTTTGCCTGGTGGTGTGTGGGTCTGCATTTTGGAAATTTTGGTCTTTTTCAGAGCTGCTTCCACAAGCACAGATTGATGGTGCAATTGTTGATGGTTGAACCCTGGGCGGGGGAGGGGGGGGGGGTCTTGCATATAGATCAAGCTGCTGGGAGGTGGCATGCATGGACACCAAAGTTTTCCAGATGGAAGCCTGGAGATCTTCTAAGATCTGATGGATTCGCAGGACTATCACCTACCTGGGAACACTACAAGCTCTGATGAGTGACTGAAAGTTGAGTTGGTTAGCTGGAGTCTGGGAAGCGCTAAGGGCAAGCACTCTGTAGATCTGCAAGAATTTGGGATAGGATTAGTCCTCAGAGGTGTTCTCAGCAGGTGACTGGTCAGATTATGGGAGGGAAATATCCCCTCCAGCTAGAGCTGAGGTCTCTCCCCAGAGGTGGGAGCAAAACATGCTGGGAATGGAACAATGTCATCCTCAAAGGGTGGAGGAGCACACCATTCTACAAGGGAGGGAGAGGTGGAGCGAGAAGATTCCTGGATGTCGCATGTAGGTTCACAAGGGGAGCTAAAAGGGGCAGATCCCTAGAGGTGAAGGGAAGGTCTTCCCTTGGAGTGGTAGCTTGCAGGATGGCTGCACTGTTCTGAACAAATATCCTTAACAAGGAAATGAGGCAGGTGTTAGGGCTGGAAACTGCTTTAGCTGGAGGACTGGGATACTCAGGTGACAGCCAAGGCATGGAGGTATCCAGATGCCTGAGCACCTTGCTGGGGAGGCTCTTCTCAGTGCTAGGAACCCCAGAGGTTTGTCTTTTCAGGCCTTTTCTTTTTCCATATGCTGCTACTTGAGAAGGCTCTTTGGAGGATTTATACTTAGAAGATTCAGCCTTGCTCCCTTCTGGGCCTGGTATTGCCCCAGTTCAATGATCACTGGGCCTGTGGATGTGGGCCAGGGGATCCACTGGCTGGGTCTGCATGCTCTGTGCAGATTGAACTGAAGCCAGCACTGGGAGGAAGTCTGCCTCTGGTCACGCGGCTGCCTTAAGAACCTCTGATTGAGCCTTGCCTACGACTGATGGAGTGATGGTAGGGGGAGGTGGAGTTCTGCGGTGTTGCAGCCATGACGGAGGCCAGTGTCAGGTGAGCAGGCCAGAGCAACTGCAGCATTAGGTTCAGCACTTGAGCAGCCGCTGCAGTTTCTCTCTTTCTTTTTTTGTAGATATGTGCTATGAATCAACTGTGACAAAGCACTGACATTTTCTTTGAGGAAGCATTGTTCGGTGTGAGTTTCATGATGTAAATTTTCTCAATGAAGCAGGAGAAGGGGAGAGCTATGACTGCAATCAGGAAAAACTGGGAGTTCAAGGGTGGGTTGACTAAGGCGGGAAGCTGCACACATATGTTCAGAGAAGCCCAAAAGACTTCTCTAAGCTAGGGGAGAGCTGGGCACGTTGACTTTGTCAGGGACGTCATCGATGGAATGTGCCTGCAACCCCCTGCTTGTCTCCAGAGAAAGGGTAAACACTCATTCCCTATTTTATTGTTCCACCCCATTCATAATTTTATAAGCTTCCATCTTTATCCTCCCTCACTTGGTTTGCAGCTTGTCGTGCTGTGAGGGCTTGTGTGCATCAGTGATGCTGAGAGCTAAACTATCAGTAGCTTAGCTGCTGGCAAGATAGACAGGTCTCAGCTGAGGTGTATGAGAGCCAGAGGAGAAAGGGTTAACACAAAACAGAAAAATCAAAATGTTGTGTGAATGCTGGAATTGTACTGAGGTGCGTACGTGAAGCTTTCAGAGATATGTGACATCAAATGGAAAAATTGTGAAAGCACACATCAGTAAGTGGTGGACAGAGAGAGGGTAAAAAGGCAACCATGAGGTATAAACATGCCAGCTTAGCATGAAGAAGAACAAATGGCCCCCAGTATAGTTGTCAGAACACGGGGAGTTAAAGAGATATATTTCTTTGGAACTGAGGGCTGGGAGAACACCAAGCAAGAGAACCAGGTAAAGAACCGAGTGAGTAGGGGCAGAGGTCTGATAACAATATAAATCTGACAAGGCCCAGGCTGATAATTACAGGCATGGGTCTGTGGAAAGGTCAATGGAGAGGGGTACAGACATGAGTAGAATAACATGGCGAATCACACAAGTGGGGGCCTTAGACAGTTGGAACAAGAATTAGCTAATTAGAGAAAAATGCCCAGAATAGCAAGTATGGTCCTGAGCAAAGGTATATAATGTGACAGGACGATTCGCGATGAGTTCATCTCCTGTGCAGTGAAAGCTGGGTGGGGTATGGATTCCTTGGGTTCCCTATGGTTCCAGTATCCCTATTGTCATGTCTGAGAGTTTTGTATGCTTATTGGGAAGTGGTAAGTCTTCCCTGTGTGTTTCTTTCCTTGGGAAGTGGTAAGTCCTCCCTGTGTGTTTCCACTTTGGACAGAGGAAGGGCCCGCTTGGGAGCCATCTGGCCCATAGTCCAGCTGTCCCTTCACCCCGTACAGGCTCCAGACTAAGACAAACCACCCATCTGGGAAGCAGCAGCAGAATGGGAGGGTGTTGTAGGCAGAGGATCATATTTCTGTGAGAAATGCAACACTGGAATTAACTGCGCGGAAGAAAGGCCTGGCAAATCTACTTCTGTATCTTGTCACAAAAACCCAAAGGACAGTCACAAAACAAATTGCACTATAGAGCTAGAAGATGAGACCTCCAGGTTGGAAGGCACTCATACGGCTACTGGGGATAAGCTGAAGACTTCTCAGAGTAAAGCCAGCATTTATGATGTGGTTGGATTTGCTGATGTAGCTGCGCATGAAATGAGAGTCAGAAGTTGCAAAGAGGTCTTACATATTGGGACATGGAATGTACGAAGCATGAACCAAGGGAATTTGGAGGTGGTCAAGAATGAAATGGAACGTGTACAACTTGATCTGTTGGGTGTCGGTGAACTGAAATGGACTGGCTTTGGGCACTATGCTGGAAATGAAAGACAAAGAAGAAATGTTGCATTTATAATTAAGAAGAAACTTGCAAGAACTGTAATGAAATACAATGCAGTTAGTGAATGCTTAATTTCTATTCATCTATGAGGAAAGCCCATCAACACTACTACTACTGAGCATCGACATAGCGCTACCAGTCGTACGCAGCGCTGTACAAAAACATGTAAGAGACAGTCCCTGCTCATCAGACCTTAAACACAGAAGGTGTAAACAGGGGTAAAACAGGGGTAAAACAGGGGGAAGGAGAGGAGATCGGTGAATCAAGATCCAAAGGCAGCAGCGAAGAGGTGAGCCTTCAACCTGGGTTTGAAGAGGGTTAGCGAAGGTGCCTGGTGTACAGACACGGGTAGTTTGTTCCAGGTGACCTATAATTCAGGTATATGCCCCAACAACAGCTGCAGAAGAGGAAGAAGTTGATGAGTTCTATGAACACATACAAGCTGAAATTGACAGAACATGCAAACAGGATATCCTAATAGCCATGGGTGACTGGAATGCAAAAGATGGCAACAAAGAAGGCAAAGTGGTCGGAAAATATGGATTTGACAACAAAAACAAAGCTGGAGAAAGACTGATAGAATTCTGCAAGACCAATGATCTATTCATCTCAAACACCTTCTTCCAGCAACACAAGCGCTGACTGTACAAGTGGACTTTACCCAATGGATTGTACAGAAATCAAATTGACTACATTTGTAGAAATCAACAATGGAAAAGCTCTATAACATCAACAAAGACAAAACCTGTACCTGACTGTGCTACAGATCACCAACTACTAATATGCAAACTCAAGCTAAAGTTGAAAAAGAGCAAGCCACTCATGAATGTAGCAAAATATGAACTTGAGAAAATACCACTGGAATTTAAAGACTGCCTGAAAAATCGATTTGCTGCTTTAGATACAAATAACAGAGTTCCAGAAGGATTATGGGATGACATCAAGAAAGTCTCTACATAAGGTGAAAAAGCAAAAATGGCCAAAATGGATGACTAAAGAAACTCTGAAAATTGTCCAGAAACACAGTAGTATGTTTACTAGTAAATATACCCCACAGAGAAGCTAAAGTCAGAGGAGAAAGATTGACACATGAAAGGAAATAGAATCAGAAACTATTAGAGGAAGAACAAGATTGGCTTTTCTAAAGCTACGAGAGTTAAATAAAAAATTCCAGCCTCGAATTGGAAGGCTACAAGATGTTCAAGGATCCCAGTTGAATGACGCTGAGAAGCTCAAGAAAAGATGGAAAGAATATACAGAGTCATTATACCATAAAGATCAAGTGACCAACAAACATTTCAACCTATACCTTATGATCAGGAACCACTGGTGATAAACGAAGAAGTCAAAGCAGCACTGAAAGCTTTATCAAAGAACAAAGCACCGGGCATCGATATCATTCCCATTGAAGTACTACAGCAATCAGATGAAGCTGTTACCATACTTACAAGTCTCTGCCAGGAAATTTGGAAGACAAATTCATGGCCAACTGACTGGAAAAGATCTGTGTTTATACCAATATTTAAGAAAGGTGTCCCGACTGACTGTGGAACTTATCGCACAATCGCTCTGATCCCACATGCCAGCAAGATTCTACTCAAGATCATTCAGCAGAGACTATAACCATACCTGGAATGAGAAATGCCTGAAGTGCAAAAAGGCGAGGAACGAGAGACATTATCGCATATGTGAGATGGATCCTTGAAAAGACAAAAGAATACCAAAGGATATCCATATGTGTTTTATTGACTACAGCAAGGCTTTTGACTGTGTAAACCGTGAGAAACTCTGGGCCACATTAAGAAGCATGGGTATACTAGAACACCTGATCATTCTCTTGCACAACCTTTACATTGATCTAGAAGCAACAGTTCGAATGGAATTAGGAGAAACAGAATGGTTTAAAATCAGCAAAGGTGTACAACAAGGCTGCATAATTTCCCCCTACCTGTTTAATTTATATGCAGAACAAATCATAAGGGAAGCAGGACTGTATGAAGACAACCGAGGGGTGAAAATTGGTGGAAGACTCATCAACAACCTTCGCTATGTTTATGATAACACATTACTGGCTGAAAGTGAAGACGATCTGAAACATTTGCTTCTCAAGATCAAGAAATATAGTCTTAAAATGGGTCTGCATCTTAACGTTAAGAAGACAAAGATCCTGACAACTGGCAAAAATCAATACGTTCATCATTGATAGAGAAGAAATTGAAATAGTTGACAGCTTTAACTTACTTGGACCAACAATCAATAAAGAAAGGACTAGCAGTCAAGAAATCTGATGATGTATTGCTCTAGGTAGAGTGGCTATAAAGGACCTAGACAAGATTCTCAAGAGAGGAGATGTCTCTCTCCATACAAATATTCAACTTGTCCAGGCCATGGTATTTTCAATAACATCATATGGATGCGAAAGTTGGACAGTGAAAAAGATAGACAGGAAGAAAACTGATGCCTTTGAATTATGGTGCTGGTGACGAAAACTGTGTATATCATGGACTGCCCGAAGAACAAACCAGTCAGTAAGATCAAACTGAAACTTTCCTTAGAAGCTCAGATGACAAGACTTTGACTTTCATACTTTGGATACATCATGCAAAGAGAGAGATCATTGGAGAAAGACATAATGCTTGGCAAGGTAGGTCATTGTAAAAGAGGAAGGCTGACAATGAGATGGATCGATACAATAACAGCAGCTATGGATACCACTCTATCAACAAGGAGCTGCTTGGCTGAAGGCCGAACAAAGTTTAGGTCAACTATCCAGAGGGTCACCAGGAGTTGACACCTACTTGATGGCACTTAACAACATCTTTATCCCCTCTCAGCCATCTTTTCTCCAAGTTGAAGAGCCTTAATCCATTTAGTCTTTCTTCATAAAGAAAGTTTTTTCCCCACTTTATCATTTTTGTGCCCTTCGATTAACTTTTTACAGTTGTACTATATCTTTTTTGAGATGGGGTGAAGAGAACTGCACCAGGGACCTATACAAAGGCAAAATGATATTCTCAGTTTGTCCTCCAGTCCTTTTGATTAAGCCCTAACATTCTATTTGCTTTTTTGGCAAGTCTGGCTCACTGGGCTGAAAATTCCGACATATTATCTACTTCTAGAGACTTAAATGGCATCACTGTCCGATATCTGTTTACAGTCACTGAGAACACGTGTTTCAAGGGAACTTACCTAATTATTTTCATAGTAACAGTAGATCAGCTCCTTGGTCTTTATCTAGTCTTTCCAGTAAGGTGTTTAGAGTTGTAACTGCAGGTTAAACCCCCCCCCCCCCCCATGCCGTCCTTTAGGGCTGTAACTGCCACTCTTGCTAATTACCACAGTGGGCTTAAAAGTGTAAAAAGTAATTTCACTCCTGTTTTGAGCTGAATTGCTACTCCAACCAAATTACCCCAATGTGTTCTTTTCATTCTCTTGCTTTCAAAGGATCCTGTGTGTTTAGCCAATGCCACTTTGAATTCCACCACTGTTTTCATCTCTGTCACCTGCTCTGGGAGGACATCCCAGTGAAAAAAACATTTCCTGATTTTGCTCCCGAATCTCCTTTCTTGAAACTTCATATCAAGTCCCCTAGTTCTACAACATCCTTTCATTTGGAAACAGTTCACTTACAATACAGATGTTTAAATACATTAAATGTGTGCACAGTTTTGGTGTTTCCTCTGATAGTTCTTCCTCCACCACTATTCAACTATTTTTATTTATGTATTTATTTTTATTTATTTATTACAATTTCTTATATACCGCACTATTCGACATCAGCGCAGTTTACATTAAAACAAAAGGACCAGAACAACAGGCTGTTCGGTTTTACAGAGAACAAACTTGGATAACATGGGTGAACTATTTACATAAAATATCTACAAGTAGGCGTGATGACAAAGCTCTAGAGGTAACAACTAAGGGATTTTTTTTATTTATTTATATCTTTTTTTTTTATACTGCACTCTTTGGTATCAGCGCGGTTTACAGGAAACAATAAACTTGTACAATGCAGGATAACATACATTGAAGATTACATCGAACAGGTAATACAGCTTGGGTTTAAACCGGGGTAACTATATACAGCTATTTACAACTGGGCATTTCTGTCGCAATATATATATCCAAAATTATTTAAAGGCTGAGGGATGATATACTCAGGCTTTCTTCTCTCGTTGCCTAGGAAATGGGATTTCCTCTCATCTTCATGCGCACCAGAATTCTCGCCTAGAATGGAATCCCAGATCTCAGTACCGCCTCCTGAATGTCCCATGGTAACCTTAAACCTAACATGTCCCAGGTAAAATTTCCTCCGCCATTCTTTTCTATCATCATCTTCCTAGTCCCCTTAGGCCAAAATTGTGGGGGTCACCTTCCATTCGTCTTTTCTTGCATGGAAGCAAATGCCTACAATAGCCTTCCTGAGTGAGGATGTTATGCTCCCTCTCTTACTATATTCAAATCCCATCTAAAGCCCCTCTTTTGGAATCAGTTTTAAAAACTTTTTAATCATGGTCTTTCTAATTTAGGGCCATAGTTACAAAACTGTGTTACCGATTAACACTTGTTAACACGGTTAATGCCTGCCATTTTACCGCAAGTCTCATTTTATGCAAAGGGACCTAGTTACTACTAACACATACTAATCCCGTAATGCACCTTAGTAATTATGACCCTTAATCATTCTCTTGGGTGTCTTGTCAGTGAGCTCCATGGAGCAGATGTTGTCTCTAGTCTGTGCCTGTACTAGACAGAGCATGGCGGATGTAAAAGAAAACCAACCTGCCTTTCTGTGATCCCTGCAACGGAAACTGAGAGCATAAGGAAAAGCGCTGCCTTCGCTTGCAACAAACACTGAGGCCATCTTAGACTATTCTCCCTCTTTCTCTGCGCAGACCCACAAGAGAACTAAAACCTGTCATTTTTTCCTCTGTATCATCATCAAGGTTTGTCCCTTACTCTCAGAGCACACTACCAAGACACTTATCCAGTCTTTCATCACCTCCAATCTAGACTATTGCAACCTATTCCTCACTGATCTCCTTCTGAATCATCTCTCTCCCCTTCAATCCATTAAAAGTTCAGCTACACAGCTAATCTTCTACCAGTGTCGCTCTGCTCAGGCAACCCCTCAGGTCACTTCATTGGCTCCCTATCTGTTTCCACATCCAGTTCAAACTTCTCCTACTAACCTAGAAGTGCTTTCATTCTGCAGCTCCTCGTTACCTCTCCCCCTACACCCCTCTTCGAGAACTCTGCTCATCAGGCACTTTTACCCGAGACTTTCTCAGCACTGCTAACCAGACTACGTTCCTTCCACCCTGCTGCACCAGATGTCTGGCATAAGACTCCCCGAGTCAGTACATCAGGCTCCATCCCTGGTTCTAGTCAAATCCAGGCTAAAAACTCCTCTGAGGCTGCTTTCGGATCCTGACCCCTTATTCTCCTGTCTACATGCATGTGTGTTTTTCGTCATTTTCCTTAAATTACCTTCGTCCCCTGTTTGTTCCGTTTGTCTTAGCAAATTGTAAGCTCTTTGGAGCAGGGACTTTCTTTCATGCGTGTGTGTGCAGTGGTGCATATGTCTAGTAGTGTTACATAAATGATTAGTTGTAGTAGAACCTGAACTGGATTTCTGTGCCTCTGGCCTGGACTCTGGATGCGGCCCCTTTGAAAGCCAAAGCATTTGTAATCATCTGCATGGGAGCTCCCCTTAGCTTTGTGCCAGGATATGATATAGGATGCTGTTGGCTAGACTTCCTAAATCCTATTGTTCTTTTTGGAGCTTTAAACAATAGCTTTGGAATTCCATTCAGAGAGACTGTTACACTCTGGCTTTGATAACAATGGAGTTTTACCTGGCACTGGGGCCCAGCCTGGAATGCCGGCAGCTGGAAGGGAGACTGAGGAGAGGATTCCCTCCAGTCAAGGGTAATATGACGTAATAATGATAAATCATACTCTTTTGCCACTGAGGGGGATCCCAGGGTTTTCTGACAGAAGACCTGCCGTCCATTTCTGAAGCATGAGTTCAGAGGACAGTGGAGGGAATCCCTTACTGGGATAAAATAGGGTTCATGCGGGGGCTTAAGTATGATAACAGTAGGGCTGCCCCAGTTTCAGCCGTATGTGCACCCCCTCCTCAGAACCACAGAAGGAAGGAAACGAGGGTAGGATGGATGGATAATAGAAGCTGTGAATGTAGAAGAAAGGACAGAGAAAAAGGCAGACAGACAGACTGGAGGTTGGATGATGGACAGATGATTAAGAAACGATGATATATATAGAAGGAAAGGAAGATGGATGGGACCAATGATATGAAACGTTGAATAAGAGATGGAAAGAATAATGGCCAATCTGGGAAGAGCACTATCTTGGAGATCTTAGCAGAGGAATGGATAGTTATTAAGCAATGGAGATATAATACTTTGGTTTAAAAATCTTTGATGAGATCTCCTTGAGGTCACATCTCCAGAAAGACATACACAAAGAAGAGGCAAACTGGAAGAAGACCACCAATATGGTTGCAGAGTCTGTTCCATAGACCCTATGACGTGATGCAATACCTATCCTGGAAAAGGGGGAAAGGGGCATTCAAATAAACAATGCTTAAGGAACATTTTTTTCTGCAGGAGGTTTGACAGCAGGAGATGAGGTGGGAGGGGGCAGACTCAGAAGTGCTACAAGAACAGATTTGTTTTTACAGCATCTCTGGGGAAGTGATGGGACAAAAAGTGGAACTTGATTTCTGCCAAGTCTTCGACAGACTCTGTCTGCCACTTGTGGTGAGGAAGAAAACGACGCTGGATTACTCACTAATGTGATCATACATCCTCTATAAGATATTACGCAGAACAAGCATAGACAGCATAAGACATAACTGTATTATATATTTTACAGTGTATACGTTGATGCCCTAGATAGCTTGGGTTGGGCTTCATAACGCTTTCAAGATGGAATAAAAACATTAATGCACTTTCAGAGAAAGGGAGAAAAAACATACCAAAAAAAAAGAGAAACTGATAGAAACAGAAAAAGAGAAATGGACAGAGAAAAATGGACAAGACAAAGAGAGATGGACAAGAAATACTGAGAAGAAAAAACAATGGAAGAGAGAAAAAAGGGAGCAAGCGAAACAGAAAAGACAAAACAGAGAAGAGGCTAATGACAGCAGAAAGAAGAAAGGTAAAGACAATATAACAGAATATGGTAAAAGACAAAAAGCAAAATAACCTCTAGAGACGGATATGAAATAAAACAGCAAAAAGATTAAACAAAAAAAAAAGTAAGTCAGGAGAGGGAGAACATGGAAAGGAAAAATGGACTGAGGGTGTCAAAAAGAGAGGGCTGGTAGAAGCGGAAGGGCACACACAGGTCGATAAAAGGAGCCTGAGTGAAGAAGACAAAAGGGAATTAGTGGCTAATTCTGGAGTCTGTTACCCGAGCTGTTCTCCTCTTCAGCCTTTTGTGGAAAGGAGTCTAAATCGGGTTTGCAGGGAGAGATTACAGAGAGAAAGGACAGAAGCAGGATTGCTGGACAGTGACAAGATGTATTGTGAAAACCAGGGCAGAAGCAGCGGGGACCAGGGATATGTCAGGCACGTTAACTCCTTCTTCCACCCAGCCAACAGGAACAACAGGAGTTTAGGGTACACCGGGGATTTGTGATTAAAGCAAAGCATTGACCGTAGCCTTCTGACAATGACTGAGCTACATTGGCTTTCAGTGCAATATTGTATGCAATTTAAGACAGATTTTTTGGATGCTATATATATGGAATAGTATGGGTTTGTAGTCTTCCCTGCAGCCCTATATAGCTGGTCAAGTGCTACATTTGAATGAACAATTACTGAGCATTTTATTGCTAAAATCTTTGACACAAATAACAGTCAAGCGATTATTCTCAATAGCTGGCCCTAAAATGTGGAATGGCCTTCCTCACGTATTACGACAAAGAATCAGACAATTGTATTTTTCGGAAGAAATTAAAATCATTGTTTTATAATGCTGCTTTTATTTAATATTATGTTATTTTTATTTATTCATAAGTATTTGTTACCGCCTTTCGTGAATCAAAGCGGTTTACATAGAACTTAAAACTCACATTAAACAGAGTTAACAGATTTATACAATGAACATTAAACTTATTTACATGAGTGAACATTTAACTTAAGGGGAAGGGGCAAACAGCTTATTAGCAACTGTTAATATTATGTTTAAACTTTGTTATGTCAGCCTGGTTTGTGTACATGCTTTAAATAAGCATGTATCTTTGTGAACCAGCTATAAGTCGTAGGATAGACGGGTATAAATAATACAATGAAATGAAAAATGACCATGTGTATAGCACAGTCGTATGTTCCTGTGTACAGCAGACATGCATATATGTGCATACAAGATATATATGCTCTCACTGCATTCTTGAACCTCCAAACTCTGGGCAATGATACACCCTAAAAAATAAAACAATATACCAACTATATAACAACATCCTTTCACCAAGTCTCTTACATATAAAAACATACACTATTCGCGTAGCAGATAAAGACTCAAACAAGACTGGAAGAGCATGCACAAAATTTCCAGAGGTATTCTATACATTAAGCACTCCGTTCCAAAGTGCGTAAGTGTCAGAGAGAGAGAGATAATGAGGCTGCCTCTCTCTATCAATGCAAGAGCGAAACTTTGGATAGGATATGTGACAGAGCGGCAAAAGCTGTGAATAGTGCGAGAGGATGGTTGTGTATATTGAGAGTAATATTCAAACACAAAGCCCAGCGCCTAGAATTTAGGCACCTAAGATAGGTATCTATTTTCAGACAAACTTAGTCACCCAAGAGATCGCTATAAAAATGACCTGTCACGTTAACTTTGGGGTTAACCGGACAAATCATAAATTTTCTAATTCTGAGGTCACTGACTACTTAACTGTTGACTGACCAACTCAAGTACAGTCAAAGGTTAACCAGTTAACAGGAGAGGCAACAGGCATGCCAATGATGTGGTTATAATTTAACTGGATAGCACAGATATCTGGTTAAAAATAACTGGTTAGAAAAAAAAACATTGCTCTAAAAGCAGCTAGATAACTGGTTACTTTTCTTAAATTTCCCGGTCAACGTTAACTGGATAAGTTATCCAGTTGACTCTAACCAGATAGATTCCACTGGAAAAGGAACTAAAAGGTCAATATTCAGCTGTATGGTGAACGTATAATTTGAAACGTCTAACCCAGCTACTTTCAAAAAGGTGGCCCTGGACATACTTGTGAATTTTGAACAATCCAAGTTAGATGTTTCTGCTATAAGTGCAACCCACTTGATCATCATATATGTTTAGTGGTAGAATATTGCTGCTTCGATATCTAAGTTAAATGTCTTGTGGCATCACCCTCAAAATGCCCTAAACCCTGCTCCCTTTTCAGGCATATAATTATTTATACATCTGGAACTATATGTCAAGAGGTCTGGATTTTTTAAAAGCACTTTTGAGATCAGTCCCTCTGTTTTAAGATAAAAATTCATCTACATTTAGGTTAGCATTAAAATCATAAATTAGGTGTTAAATCCTGAAAATCAGTGCTATGCACTCCCCCCCCCCTCCAACTCCACTGCAGAGACTCCTAACTTGTCATTCCCAGTGATACTAAACATATAAATGTAGGAATTCAGCCCTGGAGAATTTTCAAGGGGGTCTAATTCAGATTCCTAACTCCCAAAGGCTCCTAAAAGCTTTAAAAATCAACTTATATATGTGCATAATGTTCAACTTAAATATGTAACTGTTCTGAAGACATTTTCAGTTTATGTGAATAAAAAATAAACATTTTATCTGCGCTAATTGGTTGTGTAAAAATCAAACCTCCCCCCACTCCCCATAGTAGCTCAGAGCCACAGAGAGGAGGTATTCCGAGGAACAGAGGTATTTAGGTTAGAAGGAAAAGCAGGCATGGAAATGGCATTTTCAAAGCTTCACCCTTACTTTTTCACTAAGATACTGTATATCAGGTGAAAGTGACAGCACGTAGCTGGTTTCCAAGTGAAAATGTGGGCATACTTTTCCTATGAAAACTGCTGCAAAGTCCATCAGTACAAAACAGGCGTGGTTTTCGTCCCATTTATATACTGTTTGAAACTTGTCCCCGGTGAGCCTAATTTCCAACTTCTGTGCATAACTTTCTAAGTTACAAGCCCAATTTTCAACCACATTCCTACACCCTCCTATACCCATATATTATACACATTTGTGCCTAGAATAGCCAAACACACAGCACCATCACCCCATAAGCACACGGAAAAATAACTGGTGTACTTTCTTAACGCCCACACACAAACAGCTGAAAAGAAAATAGAATGTGCAGATGAGGCTAGGCTCATACTGTCAAAAGCAGCCAAAAGAAAGAACTAAGACAGAAAAGTGGGAGACGGAGAAGTCAAAGAGAAAAAGAGGACAGAGAGTGATACATTCGCTCTGTGGAATAAACGGAATAAAGAAGGTCTGGTTTATTTTTAGGATATGTACTATTTATCTATTTTGTTTATTGCTTTGCTTGTTTTGATTCTAGGTTTCTGAATTATCTTTAAGTCGCTTTGTTTCAAGCTTGTTTGTAAAGGCAGATATTTTAAAAAAATCTAATCAAATTCTCTCCTAGAGTGATGCACTCAGCTGTCTCAAGGCAGCTGTGTTGCTCTGTTAAACCCCTCAATAATCTCTCAGTCAAGCAACCTATTACCAGAGAGTGAGTCGTGTGGCCATGGACTTAAAATATCTATGCCCTACCACTTCCCCTTCCATAAAAAGAGAAAAGGGCAGATTCCTGGATATCAGGGCCTCCAGGGAATGATTCATCCATCATTCTGCCGTCAAGAGAATTGGGTGATCCCCAGAGACCCTTCCATGCACAAAGCATCACCTACAAGAACAAGGAAAAAAAGGGAACCCAAGAGACATACATACAGTGAAGTGAAACACCAGTAAATAAATGTCAAAAGTTACTTTGACAGGTGAAATGTGAAGACTGGCAGAGCACAGTTTGGTGTCAAAGACCTTACCCCCCCCCCCAGCCTTTCAGCATTGTAGGTGGATAGTGTGATAAGAGGCAGGGAACAGGACTTAAACTAAAGGATTTCTGGGTCTTACAGAACACAGATAAAAACCTGTCAAACCCTTTCCAAGCTGCTATAAATATCCCTTCATCAATGTCCCCCTTCCCCGAAAGTCAGACTGCGTTAATCACATCTCATTCCATGACGTAATAATCCTCCTCGTGGGGCAGCAGGCAGCACTGCTTGGCCAGCAGGAGGCGACACTACTAACCAATAAGCAGTAGGGCTACAAGGACACCGATTAGTCTCACAAAGTCCTTTGTATTTCTGCATTTTGCTGGAAACGTCCACAATATTTTTATCCTTCTGCTTTCTGCCACTTCCCCGGGTTTTTTAGCTTCTGTGCCCATCACTTTTTCTGGAGTTTCCTTCATAGCTTTAAGGCCTTGCGCTCATTGCACTTTGCTGAAGTCTCTTCTAGAATTTTCAGCTCCTATACCAGCTGCACTTTGTTAATATCCTATAACACATAGTCTTCTGCATTTCACTAGTATCACAATGGATCACAGCAAATTAAACTTCTACCAAAATAAAATGAACTAAATACAAAGGACTAATCCTGCCAAATTGTGTTTTTCTTTCTGATAGTTTTGAAAATGTTTTTCTACAAAGGTTTATTCTTTTCTTGCTTTAGTTCTTCCCTTCCTATTCCTTGTGGAGTCCTCCGCCACCCCCCCCCCCTCTCCTTTGTGAAAACAAAGCCCACCTTATTTGAGATGAATAAGGTCTTCAAGGCCACAAATGCAATGGAGGCACATAAAAAAGCTATTAGGCCATCCTTGGTCACCAGTGCCATCCATAGACATCAAAACTAAAAGATTAAGAGAGGTGACACCTCCACCCTGTGTCATCAGCTCATAAGAAATGCCATACTGTGTCAGACCAAGGTCCATCAAGCAGTATCCTGTTTCCAACTGTGGCCAATCCAGGTCACGAGTACATGTCAATTTCACAAAAAGATACACAGATTCCACAATGCTTATTCTGGTGTAAGCTGTAGATGTCCCTGGTCCTCTTTAATAATGGTATATGGCCTTTTCCTCCAGGAACTTGTCCAAGCCTTTTTTAAACCCAGCTACACTAACAGCTTTTACTACATCCCTCCAGTAACAAATTCCAGAGTTTGATTACTTGTTGAGTGAAAGCAATTATTTTCTCTTATTAGTGCTAAATGGGCTACATTTTAGCTTCAATGAGTGTCCCTTAGTCTTTCTACTTTTTGAAGGAGTAAACAACCGATCTACGCTTACCCATTCCACTCCATTCATTAATGTATAGACCTCTATCATATCTTCCCTCAGATGTCTCTTTTATTAAAACAAAGAAACATGATGGCAGAAAATGACCATAGAAGCCTATCCAGTCTGCTCTTCTATACGAAATACTACAGTCCCTTTTTTCCCTTTAGAGACCTTTTGTGTTTGTCTCATGCTTTCTTGAATTCAGATACTGTCCTCTTTTCTACTACCTCCACTGGGAGATTATTCCATGCATTTGCCACTCTTTTCGTAAATAAATATTTCCACATTTTACTCCAGAGTTTATCCCCTTTCACCTTCATCCTATGCCCCCTTGTTGCAGAGCTTTCTTTCAAATGAAAGAGGCTCTCCTCCTGTGCATTTATGCCACAGACATGTTTAAACATCTCTATCATATCTCCTGCCTTTCCTCCAAAGTATACATATTGAGATCTTTAAGTCTGCACCCATACGCCTTATGACGAAGCTCATTGAGCATTTTGGTAGCCACCTTCTGCACGGACTCCATCCTGTTTATATCTTTTTGAAGGTACGGTTTCCAGAATTGCAAACAATACTCCAAATGAAGTCTCACCCAAAGGCTTACACTGAGGCACTATCACCTCCTTCTTCTGGCTGGCCATTCCTCTCCATATGGGGTTTCTAGTCCCACAGGTGCTCCTTGTGGTCTTGGGCAAGCCACTTAACCCTCCATAGCCTATGTTCCCTGTAAAATAGTTATCTCCAAGTTATAATGCCCTGTTCAAAGTAATTTGTTTGTTCAATGTAAACCGCACTGATGCAGAATAGCGCGGTATATAAGAGTATGTAAATAAAATAAAATAAATAAATAAATATGCAACCAAACATCCTTCTGGTTTTTGCTGTTGCCTTTTCTACTTGCTTGGACCACCTTAAGATCATCAGAGACAATTATGTCCAGGTTCTGCTCTTCTTTGATGGACAGAAGTACATCATCCCGGCCTATACTGTACTGATCTCTTGGATTATTGCAGCCCAAATACATGACCCTGCATTTTTTAGCATTAAATCTCAGCCGTCAAATTCCTGACCATTTTTCAAACTTAGTTAGATCCCTCCTCATGTTATTTACTCCTTCCTGGGTGTCTCTCTATTGCAAATATTATCTTTGAAGAAGCAAACCTTATCCGGCGACAACCTTTCCACAATGTTAAAGAGAAAAGACTTCAGCAGAAGACCTGAGCCACCTCCCACAATTCCCCAACAAATTCCTCGTCAGTAAGAGCTTTCTAACATGGTATTTGCTTACTGGGTCTACCCTTAAATTAAAAGGCTATAAAGTCAAATGCTGGCAGGGGGTGGGAGTAAACTGTGGACTTCTTTGAGTCTAGGGGAAGAAAATAATTTTGTAACACTAAATGCACAAGCAAATATGTCCCATCCTATTATCCCAAATCTAGCCTTCCCTTCTTGGCTAAGATATTGGAGAAGACAGTCCAACAGCAAGACCACATTGATTCCTATGCACCACTGGACCCAGCAACAGCATGGTTTCTGTCAACAACATGGTGTTGAAACATTGCTTACCTCACTTATGGACAACCTGGTTAAGGGCATGAATAAAAAACAGGGCTTCATTTTGATCTTCCTGGATATTGCATCAGCCTTCGACACAGTTTGTCACAGTCTCCTGTTTGAACAACTTCAGCTAAAGGGCATTAAGAACTTAGCACTAGAGTGGTGTTCCTCGTATCTAAAAGACCATCAACAACTAGTTTGCTTAGGAACTCAAACATCATCTAAGTAACAACAAACTTAAGAAGTACTGCAGGGCTCTTCCTTATCCGCTTTGGTCTTCAGTTTATATATCCAACCAATTTGCAAGATCATCCAATCCTTTGGCATACTTTACCACATGTATGCTGATGATGTGCTGCTCTACTCCCCATTCTCCATAAACAACCCTAACAAATGAATATGGAATCACATATAAACAATATCACCAAGGCTGTTTATCTCAAAATACTTCCCTCTGTCAGCTACGACCCTTACTTGAACCCGCTGACTTCCGTACTGTTTTCCAAGCTCTCATTATTCCTCATTTTGACTACGCTAACATCATTCTACATGGCCTACCTGTCTATACACTCCATCCATTACAAATGGCCATGAATACTGCTGAACGAACCATCTACGGAGTTTCTAGATACGAGCATGTGACACCTCTCCTAATGCAGCTACATTGGTTTCCCGTAACCAGTCGCCTCAAGTACAAAGCCCTTCTTATGACCTTCAAAGTCCTTCACCATCTCTCTGCAACCTCCTTAGAAGATCTCTTACATTGGACACCTGACTGCAGAATCAGGAGAACAAACATGGCAAATACTCTCGCCATTCCCACTCTGGCTAGAAAAAGCTCCCAATATACCAGGCATAGAGCCCTCACGCTATTTGCCCCTCTGCTCTGGAACTCCCTCCCTGCCCCGATCTGTCTTATCACCGACCTGTCCACCTTTCGAAAGGCAACAGACGCATCTCTTCCAGCTATACTTTGACCACGTAACATAGCCCGCTATTGCCTCGCCACCTTACCATTGCCCGATACCATCATCCTCCTTTCCGACTGTAAATAGTTTACTGTTATTGTAGTCTTTAAACCTATGATCACCTTGCTATGAAGACCACAGGTGTATTGTTCTAATTGTTAAGCTCTGTTACTTGTTCAATGTAAACCTGGTCTATGTATTGAGTTGTTATGCTGTAAACCGCGCTGATTTAAAATAGCGCGGTATATAAAACCAAATAAATAAATAGTTGCTGCAGTTTCAAAGTAAAGCTACACAAGTACTTTTGCTGTGAAAACTGGTATAAATTATGCATGGGTTTTGTCTCAATTGTTTTTTTTTTCGCCAATAGTTGTATAGTAAATAAATAAATATTCGCAGACAACTGGTAGCACTGGCCAGCAGGGTTGTGATGACATCACCAGCTTACAAAATGGCGGTGCGCAAGCTAATGGCATACAGTGAAGGGCTAGAGGGGCAGAAGTAACCATAGAGAGGAGCCTCTTTGATACGAGTGGGAAAGGCGGCTAGAACGTCGATTTTTTCCTTTGAGGATAAGCAACGACCCGTAGAAAAAATACTGCTCACACCACGTCCCACTTAGGGAGCAAAACGATCCTAGCGAAAGCTCTGGCGTCCGCACTAGCACCCACACAGCAGTTCGCCAAACGTCATTTATTACAAGCCCCATCTCCTTGCATGGAGATTGAGTTCTGCTGTTCTCCTATCTCTATAGTATCTGATAAGCCATTTCTTACGTCCACACGTTGGACGCGACAATTTGATTGGTCATACAGAAGAGGATGAAAGATACAGAGACGTGATTGGTTAGTTGATTGCCGAACAGATTCAGAATGTAGGGGATGAGCGGGACCTGATTGGAGGCGGAAGAGAGGCGCAAGGACTTCACAAGATGGCGGCGTCTGGCATGGCGGTGAGTTTTGGAACGCGAGCGTGCTGTTTGCTTTTCGTTTCTCCTGGTTACTCACATCGAGCCCCGATTCGGTCCCAAGTGCATTTCGGGAATTGTAGTCGCTTTCTTTTCTACGGAAACTGCGTCACCCCTCACGTCTAGGGTTGCCAACTGGATCCAGATGCGCCCGACAGGCTTGCTCCATTCCCGGGTTTACCCCATTGCATGCAGTTACTTGTAGTTTTCCTTTTCTTAGGGAGTGTAATGGAGAAATCAGAACTACATATCCCTACATGCAATAAGGTAAACCCAGGACCGGAATGAACTTCTCAGGCGCATCTGGAGCCAGTTGGCAGCCCTACTCACGTCACTTATGTCATCGATTTGTTTAGAGACACTGGAAGCGTAATGAGGGAGGGAGAAACCGAAGTAAGATAGTTCTGCATGGCCTGGGCCCGGTGGTGGCTTTAAAGGGCTTTTCTGCTGCTCTTTCAGTGTTGGGCTGCTATCCTCAGCAGCTCAATTTTTGGGCATCCCGTAGAGGTAGGGGTGGTGGTAGAGGGGAGCAATGCAGCACAGCTATGCCTCCCCCCCCCCCCCTGGAAATCCTGCTGCCATAGGCGGATGCCTAGTCTGTCTGGTGTAGTACTGCTTAAGGGGCGAGGGAGCTATAATGTTTTGTGGCGGCATTGCTGTCTCGGGTGGGATGCTCTGGTGTGTTTGGGGGCGAGGCTTGGGAAAGGTGCTGTGTGACATCTCTGGCTTTGGTCACTGCTTTCGAGTGGGAGGGAGCTGTGATGTTGCCAAGTGCTGTCTTGTCTGATCTGTCTTTCTCTTGCAGGAGAGAGTGGTCGAGGATCTCCCTGCAGCCCTAGAGCTGTTGAACATTTTACAAGACCAGGTGATGTATGCTGGTTCCAGCAAGTGGTCCATTCTTTGCTTTCCTCTCCTGTGTAAGGTTCTGGGTTGGATGTTACCATGTGACATAAGCCTCTAATTGGCATCTTTCCATGCCCTTGTAGTAGCTGATAAGAATGCAATAAATAATACCCGGAGTCAGGCAAAGATTCAAGCCAATTTAATGTGCACAGACTCAGATTGCAGTAGCATTCAAAATGGTCTGAGCCCAGAGCTCAGAAAAATGACAGTTTATATACTTTTCTTCTCCAGGCAAAACTCCTCATTGGCCACAGTGGCCCACTTATTCTCATCCAATAGACATCTCTGACCGGGCCCAGGACTCACTCCCCCTGCTTGGGTCTTACTAGCCACGGGTCAGCAATTAGACATAACACTAAACATAATACTTTTACTACAGTATATTTTGCTACTTCTGCAAGGTCAGTTAGCTTGCAAAGATAGTGGAAGGCATATCAGAAGCATTCTTAACAAAAGCAAAACAAAGCGAGGCCAAACAAAGCAAGGCTAAGATGTGTCTCTAGCCCTGGCTCAAAACACTAAACAATCTTCATAATGCTAGACAAAATATTCTTACACTGTTCAGTTTCTCTGCTATATTTTCATCCTAATTACGAGGTCAGTGCACAATCAGCAAAGATACAGTGGAGGACATTCCTACTAAAGCAGACATCTGGCTTACCTAAACAATAAACAGTAAAAGTTTTAATTCTCTTATCTCCAGGAGAGCAGAACATGTTATCAAACCAGAATAGAACAGTATTTCTTGCTAACAGCATTCTGTAATTTTCCAAAATCAGCAATAACATTTTAAAGCAGGAGAAAAAGGGCTTCAGCAATAACATTTTAAAGCAGGAGAAAAAGGGCTTCAGACTTAGCTCTGCTACATGCTAGGCCATCGCCTATCACACCCTGGCCTGAACCTTAACTGTCCGATCTAAGATCCGGCTTTCAATACACAGCAAAAATAAAAGGTATAAAAATTTAGCAGCTGCTCTTGTGCCCAAAGCTTTAATGTCTGCAGAGTTAGATATATGGAGAAACGAGAGTAAGAAAAATCTGGGGCAATTATCCTGTGACTGGCTGTGCTTGGCTTTGGTAGTGGCATGGAAGGTTATTTTACAGAACTGGCTTAAACCAAGGGGTCCCACTTATGGACAATGACATATCAGACTATATGATTTACTTTTATTGACCGACATTGGGGAGCTTTTCTTGAAATGTGGGGCCCACATCTCCAGTTCCTAATGCACCGGGTGCGCAGTTGAGTGCTAAATTATTATTATTATTATTATTTTTTTTTTTGACTGGGTGACCAGGGAGTTGGACCGAGGGAAAGCTCTAGATGTGGTGTATTTAGATTTCAGTAAAGCCTTTGACACTGTTCCTCACAGGCGACTTATAAACAAACTGAGCACCCTAGGGATGGACCCTAAAGTTACTGCTTGGGTTAGAAATTGGTTGGGTGGCAGGCGACAAAGAGTACAAGTAAATGGAGCTCACTCTGAGGAGAAGGATGTTACCAGTGGTGTGCCCCAGGGATCTGTCCTTGGTCCGATTCTTTTTAACATCTTTGTTAGTGATTATAGCGGAAGGGCTGTCGGGTAAGGTTTGCCTCTTTGCAGATGATACCAAAATCTGCAATAGAGTAGACACCCAGGAAGGTGTAGATAACATGAGGAGGGATCTAGCTAAGCTTGAAGAATGGTCTAGAATTTGGCAGCTGGGATTTAATGTTAAAAAATGTAAGGTCATGCATTTGGGCTGCAGCAATCCAAGGGAGCAATACAGTATAGGAGGTGAACAACTTTTGTCCACTAAAGAAGAGCGGGACCTAGGCGTAGTTGTGTCCGATGATCTTAAAGTAGCTAAACAGGTAGTATAGGCGTCGGCAACAGCTAGAAGGATGCTTGGGTGCATACGGAGAGGAATGGCTAGCAGAAAAAAGGAGGTGATAATGCCTCTGTATAAGTCTTTAGTGCGACCTCATTTGGAGTATGGTGTGCAATTCTGGAGATCGCACCTTCAAAAGGATGTGAACAGGATGGAGTCGGTGCAGAGGGTGCTACTAAAATGATTAATGGGCTTCATTATAAAGCATATGAGGACAGACTTAAGGATCTTAATATGTACACCTTAGAGGAAAGGCGGGATAGAGGTGATATGATTGAGATGTTTAAATACCTCCATGGCATAAATGTTCAGGGAGAGAGCCTCTTTCAATTGAAAGCAAGTTCTGCTACGAGGGGACATGGGATGAGGGTGAAGGGAGATAGATTCAGGAGTGATATGCGGAAATATTTCTTTACAGAAAGAGTAGTGGATCCATGGAATAGTCTCCCAGTGGAGGTGGTAGAGATGAGGACAGTAACTGAATTAAAAAAAGCATGGGACCAACCCAGAGGATCTCTAAAGGTAAAAAGTGGACTGTTGTAGTTGTTGTTATGGAAGGACAGACTAGATAGGCCATGTGGTCTTTTTCTGTCATCATGTTTCTATGTTTCTATTATGCGTGATGAATAAGGTAGAAGTCTATATGTATGTATGTGAATGTAGAGGTTGGAAGGGTGTTCACGTGTCACTGGGGAGGGAGCAAAAGGGAAGGGGGGATGGGGAAAGAACATGGTATAATTAAGTCCTGGAACGGTGAAGAGCAGATGCCCACTGGACTCTGAATTCTTGCAATGATCCAAGGGTAGGGGTTTAATATCTAAATAACTTTATAACCCAGTAGGTTAACTATGTCCATGGGGGACGAATAGGGAGGGAAAGGGTGGTTTAAAAAGTTGTTTTTAAAAATGTTACAATGTTTTGAAACACTCAAACTGCTTAACATATTCAAGGCTTTCGAAGAGATTTCAGGATAGTACATGCAGTATAAAGTGTGTACTATATATCTTTCATATTCCGATTCTGTCTGCACTTGCCTTGTTTTTGCTGTCTTTGGTTAATAACAGTAACAAAGTTTGAACACTTTGAGAAGTTTAAATTGAAGTCCTCTTGGATTGCTGTACTCTCTGAAGGGAAGAGGTAGTAATCCTTGGGGTGTGACTTTGTCACAAAAGCTGAGCCTGGTCCTGAAGTTTCTGGATCTGGTATTTTTGGGTGTTGAAAGTCCCGTTACGCCCGCTTCTTCTAAAATCGTATTCTTCTTTGTCGTGATTTTTGCAGGTGGTGGGAGCAACAGCTTATGTGCAGAGCTTGTTGCAAAAGGTTCGGGCAGGTGTGTTCCCCACCGAGAAGGTAAGCAGAGGGGGCAATGTTTTCGTAAATTCTGTCTGTGCTGAGTTAGGAAAAAAAAGAGAACCAAAAAAGGAAAATAAAGACTATACCTTTTTATTGCACTAACTTAATATACTTTTGGACTAACTTTCAAACCTTCTTCAGGGCCAAGCTGTGCTGTGACATGAGCCTGTCTTGCTTTACCCATCAATTGCTTCTCTTCCTTCTAAGTCTTCGCTTTCTGTTTACCTCTGTCCCCTCTTTTTAGCAGTCTCTTCTCCCTTCTTTAGCTGTCGTCTGCTGTTTCCTCCTGCATGCAGGGCCTCAGCTTCCTCGAGGTGAAAGATCACCTTCTACTCATGTACCTGATGGATATTGCTTATCTGATACTGGAGAAGACATCTGGAAGGTCCTTGAAGGAGCACGCATCCGTCCTACGCATGGTGGAGACTCGTACGGTATGGGGCAGAGGCAGGAATCGGAGCACTTCCTATTTCTCGTTGTCTATTTGTCTCTTCTTATTGGACTTGGTTTTCTGCTGACCATCTCCCCTCTCCTTGCCTTAGGTTTTGGAAAAAATGCGTCCTATTGACCAGAAACTGAAATATCAGATTGATAAGCTGGTGAAAGCAGCCGTCACTGGTAGTCTGGGTGAGTGTGTGAGGTAGAGAAGGGGCTCGAGCAGTCTCGATGAGAGGGAAGGGTGCTGCGGTCTGGACGAGCACGCGATAGAGGGGTGGATCAAAGCTTTTCTGCGATTTGTGGCAATAAGGGACACTCTCTTCCTTTTTATTACCCAGGTGAGAGTGACCCTCTGCGCTTCAAGCCAAATCCAGATAACCTGATCAGCAAGGTAATTCTACAGCCACGACCCTTTCCCCTGAGATGTCTCTTTACCTGTGCATGCTGGATCCATGTCTTGGATTCCTGATGATAATACAACAGCACCCCCTGACCAATGTTCCCTCTAATTTTCTGTAGGCTGTGTGCGCATAAAATATCAGCTGTGTGCAGCTTTTGAAGGAAGGTTACATTTTTGTGCGCCACATAACGACACTCGGAGTTATATACTTTAAAATTTGACTACATATCAGAATACAGTATGTACACCACATTGATTTTAATCAAATTAAATGAAAATAGACGATTACTAAATGAAGCGAGAAATTTCTAGTAATTACAATCATAACTTTTAAATTTTAAGACGTCTGTGTTGTTTTCTATCAGAATCAGAGCCGTAATTTTTGTGCGCTCTGTTGTAAAGTATGTGCGCTCACTCGGCGAGGTGTGTGCGCGCGCACACGCGCACAGCTTAGAGGGAACAGTGCCCCTGACCCAGCCTTACTTTCTACCTTAAAAAAGAAGCCGCTGAGAATGTACTTTCATTTCTCGAATGAAATGGCAGCATACTAGGAGAGAATAGATAATTCCTTCCTCTTTCGATGGGTGCACGCCACTTTATTTTATGAGTTTGGTTGTGTTCTTAGACGTAAAAGGATGTGTTTTTCTGGAAAAGCTCTTATTCGGTTTCCTTTCATAGCTGAATGAATCGGAGGAAGAGGCTGGTGAAAGTGACGGAGCAGGGGATTCTGGGAAGAAGAGAAGTTCTGGAAAGATTAGGAAATACGTGCCTCCGCGACTCGCCCCAGTGCATTTTGGTGAGATCCCGATGATGAGAGATCTTTCTTAGCATCCCCAGCTCCTCTACGCCGATTCCTTGTTCGCATTTGGCACTATCAGGTGTCCTACAGACACTAGCTCTCGGGAGAAATTACTCTTTCCCTCTCTCTCGCTCCCTTCCTTTGCCCCCTGCAGATGAGACAGAAGCAGAACGGGAGCGCAGGATGATGGAGCGCGCTAAGAGGAGAGCTCTGAGCAGCTCTGTCATCCGGGAGCTGAAGGAGCAGTACTCGGAGGCCCCAGAGGAGATCCGGGAGGGACGTGGTTACCATATGATGCAGCAGAGCCAGGAGGAACAGCGCAGGTTGGTGGGAAGATAGCTGCAGAGATGGAGGTGGTAACTTGCCTAATGTCTGTCATAAGCGGCAGAGCAAAGGATTAGCTGACAGGCGCAGAGAGGGGGTAGCATTCATTTGCCTGTCCCCACCTTACTTGCAGGACTAACTATGAGGAATCCATGATGGTACGACTGAACCTGACCCGGAAGGAGAAGACCCAGAAGAAGAGAGCCATGGCGATGACATCACAGTTGCAGTCGCTGACGCATTTTAGTGACATCAGCGCCTTGATGGGAGGAGCTGGGAACGCCAGTGAGGTGAGGGGGTAGTGAGGGAGGCAAAGGGGAGGGACCTAAGCAAGCAGAAAGAAGTCTTTGCGAAAATGTCAGACATCCCACTGTACCCTGCATTTCCCTGTGAAGCCGTGCCTGGTTCCCCGTGAGTCACTCCACACCACGGATTGTATCAGTCCCGATTGCAGTACATAAGAAGGGCAGAAAGTGGTAGTTGGCACAGGGAGCATAAAGGGATTTCTACGCTGCTGCATGCTGTCTCCCTGGAACTCTGGCCCCACGAGGGTTGCCTGTACTATGCATCCAGGCCCTGTGCTTTGTACAGGAATCTAAACTCTCTCCTAGTCAGTGCGCATATAACGGAATCATGGGGGACTTAGAGGGGAGGGTTCCTCTTCTGCAGCTCCGGCAAGCTCACCTTCTCTGTCTCTTTCACCAGGATCTAGTACCCTCTCTAAAGCGAGCAAAGAAAACACCAAGGAGAATGAAGAAGAAAAAAGGTGAGAGAAGCAGACATTAATAAAGCGGGTTTCGCCTTCCCCCATGGGGAGTTCTAGACATTGTTCTTTACCTCTTCTTGCTTTTTATGTCTCTCTTAAGAGCTGTTTACTCTTCTCCCCTTGTTGCTCTTGCACTGTGGTTACTACATTGCCTCCCCACTGTACATTCGCTTTTGCTTTGTGTTTTTATCTGCAGGTTTTCGAAGACGGAGGTGACATGCTATTCCCCTTCTGAATGGGAATGACGGGCGGGGAGGAGGGGGGCCGGTAAGGGTCTCAGGCCTCCTGTTTTCTCTTGTGGCCTTCTCTCCAAGCTGGGATTGGAGGCACAGTTTTCCTGTTCTTACCTCACTCACTTCTTTCTGTCCAAAAGATTTTATGAGGGAGAGGATGTTTGCAACTTCAATAAAACAGTGGCGAAGAGAGTCTGACTTTTCCTTTAGTTACTGTGATCTGTCTGTCCCGCAGTCTGAGGAGTTAATCTCCTTCTCCCTGGCTCCTGCATCAAAGACCACTGGCCTGGAAACTCTCGGGAGGACTGACCCCCTCCTGTCTTTTTCTCTCCACTCCCAGAAGGGGGCTATTATCTTAGATTCTTGCCTTTAATTACCTTGTTAGCAGGCCCTGATGTCCCGAGGGGGTGGATGGTGCTCTTTCTGCTGTTCTAGCTGTACTGGACTGTGATTGTCAGTGATAGGCGAAGGCACTGTTTTCTGTTCTTGTTTGTATCCTCTCCCCTCCCCTCCCCCCCCCTTGCCATTTCTGGTGATGGTTACATAAGCTCGGCCGTAGCCGTGTTCGCCAGTCCTTCATGTTGAACTCAGCAACGGAGGATTTCCCAGCGGTCACCATGAGCTCCTCTATCAAACAGGGACTACAGATTGAACCACTTTGGCAGTATGTCACCCCTGTGTTTGTAGCTTTTTTTCCCTTTTTTCTGACTGCGGCCGCAGGGATGACAGTCTTCATCCTACGGGAGCCCGCTCTGCGAGAGAAGCCCCGCTTTCTCCTCCTTGCCTCTCAGGTGCTAGCAGATACAGTATTTCTAGGCGCCTCTACTGCTAATGGACTTGGAGTATTTGCCAGCGGTGGAGTGCCTCTGATCTTCTGCGCCTTCAACTTCCTGCTGGTGGTGCTCTCGCTGCAGACCGGCCGGCTCACTTTAGCTGCCATGGCATTGGACCGCTACCTGGCTATCTGCTGGCCCTTACATTACCCATCTCTTGCTGCCCCCCGCCGGGTGACCATCGCCATCCTAGGGATGTGGGGCATGGTGGGGTTTTTGGTGGTGGCCTATGGTGTGTCACTGTTCTCCCTGCAGCACGGGCACTTTCTATTGGTTGTTCAAAACTGCTCCTGGCTGGATGCCACCCCCACACCTTTCATCTTCCGCAAGGCGCTGGTTGGGCTGGTCATAGCCGCAGGCCTGGGCGCTATCCTTTTCTCATACACCAGCATTGTCCTTGCACGCTCCACAGATGGGGCACTGCGGCAGCTGAATTTGAAAGCCCGGCGCACTGTCCTTTTCCATGGCCTACAGATGGCGCTCTACATCTTGCCTGCCTTGCTGCACCAGCTGTTGGAGATCCTGGTCCAGCATGGGCTGCTGTCCTTGTCCACTGTGCAGGCCCTGGGGACAGAGAGCGTGGTGCTCCACACTTTGGCTCAGTGCATCATTCCTGTCCTGTACGGGTTGCGCTCCGATGAGATGAGGGTCCTGTTACAGCGCAGGCTGCGGAGGGTCCTGCCCACGCTGAGGAGAGGAGCCTGGCAGTGAGGGTATATGGGACATAGTGCGGGGGATAGATTCACGAGGGGACACTAGCATAGCGACTTCTCTTTACTCCCCTGTACACACAGGGAGGAAGCAAGAGACTGGCACAGTGATCCCCCTCCCCCATCCCGTGAGAGAGCACCCTAAGAACAGTTACTTGCTGCACATCGAGAACTGTTACCACGGGAGACAGAGAGAGACTGTTAAAGCAACTTCCCTCAGAGCAGGTGATATGACAGTGACTCCTTGGTATTGAGAGCAAGAGAAGTGACCTTACACACAACTTTTCCAAACTCCCCCTCTTCGTAGTAAATCTGCCCCATCGTAACAGCCCTTTAACTGCAAGGAATCTCACAACAACACTAACCCTACCTCGGAAAACGTAACACTACAACTATTACACAAACCACCTCCTGCTGGGAAAAGAGAACAAGCCAGACTGAGAGAGAAAGTTCACAGTAGCAGAATACAGATGTCAATGAATACAGGATAACGGACCACAGATTAGAAATATATAGACAAAAACTAAATGGGAAACCCCAAGCAGTCAGACAACAGAAGACAGAGAAACACAAACACACTTCCTCCTATACTGTGAAAAACCCACAGAGGGAAAAGATACACATTTCCCAAAGTGCAGGGAGAGACAATCAGACGTCCCACCAAAGAATGAGCAGGACAACTGGTGTCTAATTCCGGAGAAAGAGGAGGAACGGCAGCTGGAGCAGTAAAATCCTGGGATCTTTTCACTGAGCCAGAAACCTAACAAGAACGGTGACGATCCAGGCCAACAACACAACCTGAGAATTGTATTTGATATTGTTCTTTCTGTTCTGTGGTTTCATTTTACTTGGCCAGTACATGGATTAGACATTTAACCATTTTATGTACTGCTTTAGCAACACTTGAGCAGACTGTTTACGTCAAGAAAGGTTCTTAAATCTGAAACGGAGAGAGACTGTCGGAAATTGTTGGAGCGACTCTCTAAGAGAAAGAGACTGTCACAGTGACTCCTCTATAAAAAGAGAGGGGCGAACATGAGAATACGCCATGAAGCTGTTTCCTCTGAGATGAGAGATTGTTTGTTCCTGTTGCTGTACCTTGCTTCTCTTCAGAGTTGTGAATGTACCCGAGCTTAATAAAAGTTGTCACGTAGTTAGTTCTTGAATGTGTACTGCAGCTATGTCATGTCTAAATGTGGAAAGGAGGAGAGGGAGTACAGTGTCCCCATCATCGGGTCTTGAGTTGGTGGAGGTGAAAGGAGGCTGCGGATTGCAGCAGTTTGACACTGAGTCCGTGACAGAGCTGGGGTATGGAGAAAAGAAACTCCTCCAGGGTCATACAGAGAGTGACGGCTGCGTCCCAGGAGGCTTAACCTTTGTAACGGTGTTTTCACCATTACTGTACTTGGCACTGAATGTAGAAAGCAACCATCGGTGCAGTAATGAGAGAGAACATCAAGCCGCTCTGGGACCACTCACTAACCTTCACTTCCTCTCTATTGCTTTCGGCTTCCGAGAATTCAGCCTCCCTTCAAATTATGCAGACATGTTTAAACCATCTTGCTCCCATACATTTTGGGGTTGTTTTTCTGCTGTTACATTTCCTGTTCATTTTGCGGGGAGGGGGGGGCTGTGATTTGGTACTGAGAGTCTTCATTCATACCTGGCCTCCATCTACGTTTGGTATTCGTCGACTCACCTTGCCCAGACACCAGCACCACGGTCACAATCCTTGGATGTGGGTTGCTTTCCTGGACTCCTTTGGGAGAGTTGTGGACCCTAAATTTGACCACTAGGTGTCATCATTGCATAATGACAGGGCTCCCATGGAGTCTATGGGGTATGTTGTCTAAGCCGGGCTATCTGCAGCTAGGTCCTGACCTAGCTGCAGATAGCCCGAGTTAACAATTAGCCTGGCTTGGTAGACATACCCTTATGTGCAGCCTTTGCAACACCCCCAGCCCTGGGCAATTCAGGGAGTGAGAGATCTAAGCTAGGATTTGAACTACTACTACTAATAATCATTTGTATAGAGCCACATGGCTGGTTCACACTAAAATACCCCTAAAAAGGAACCCTGCAAATCAAGCAAGAAAGAAAAAGTGCTGGTTACAGGGGCAGGTGTATTAGTCTGGTAGACTGCAGTCTGCCTCCAGCAGCTCTGTCTTACCAGGGGGACATCATACTGATCTTATGATGAGAAACTAGTGAGAAAAACACTGCTTGGTACTGTGTGCAAGGAAAAAGTGATGTTAAGGTAAGAAACTTCACTGAGGAGCACAGAGAGGTGGGGTGAGGGGGCGCGGTCCCCATATGGAGGGTGCTGTGAGATCAGACAATGGCATACAGCTTCTCACCCACTGCATTAGAGGTGGACAATGTTGTCCCCTCCCTCTGCCTGTCTAGCGCCGGTGGCGTTGATCTGAGACCCCTTGTTCTATCAGAGGTGGCTGTTGGAGGCTGTGCTGACCACCGACTTGTTCCCGTCTTCCTACAACTCTGTTGCTCTCACCCAGGGCTCCAGATGCTTTTTTATTTTTATTTTATTTATTTGAGCACATTTTTATACCGCTCCTTCCAGTGATCAGCAGCGGTTTACAATTAACAATTAACTCTGCAAAGATTAGCAGTTACATAAAACAGTAGGATCATAACATATGAACATTAAAAGATAAAGATTGTTTAACTCAAAAAATAGGGAATAGAAAAACAAACTAAATACAAGATAGAGGAGGGAAACATGTTAACATACATGTATTTGATTAATTATATACATTCTTTGTGTAGATAATATAAGTAGGTTCATTATTTTGATTTGCAGTGGTCATCACCTTCAGCCTTAAGTGGGCCTCCTGCTCTTTATCCTGACTCTGGGGTACTCTTCCACCATTTCCAGTACCTTGAGAATAACCACAACATCCATGGGGCCGGAGCAGTGGTCTTGGCCATCTCCTCACTGGCTTATTATCGACAGCTGATCCTTTACCTCAAGGCTAGCTGCTACATTAGACCTCTGGAATAGCTTGACCACAGTGGAAAGTACTATGGGGTTCACCCTGCTTCTCATCTCCCACACTTACATTTTGGCAGCCGGAGGGATGCCTCCCTTCTCCAGTCTATGAACCTGTTGCACTATGCTGTTCTCTAGTGCTCCGTATCAGCTCCCACAGCCTGTTTCCAGGGTTCTTGATGAACTATAGTTGTGCTGACACACCCAACGATCAAAGGCCTGGCTACTATCTTGCTGTGGCCCAGGGATCTGCTTCAATTTATGGGCTGTGCGACCTTGTCTCCTTTAAAGTTGGAGCTGGCCATCTTTCCTCTGGCTCAGATAGAGACATATGCAAAGACAAGATGAAATTCAATGCGTACAGCGTCTGAACTCTACTGTGTTTTTGCTCATGGGCTGCTGTTTACTTGGGATATATACACCGCTGACCTGTATCAGCCCTGTAATTAGTCCTTGAGCTGTGGAGTTGTTCACTGGGGGGAGACTGCCTAGGTTTATAGTACCAGGGGAGGGGTGTGTTTGTGTAACTGTGCTTGTTTGTAATTGTGCCTATCTTATAGAATACAAGGCGAAGCCCACTAAGCCTAAAAACACCATGATATATGTAAGATGTATGTTCAACATCAGAATCATAAAATCAGGCATAACGTGATTGTGATAGAACAAAAATAAAATGAAGTGCTTGCAGGGAAAGTCAACAAGAGGAACTTGTAACTTCTCTCTAAATACATATACCTTTAAAATGTATCTGTATAGCCGTAAATATGTGAGCGTGCAAATTTAACTCAAGTAGGCGAACACAACGCCTAACCACACAGCTTCTGTGCTGTCTGTAAATAGTTCAGTTTTGTTCTCTGTAAACACTCCCAGCCAATTGTAATCTTTATATCAAAGTTACTTGTACATAGTTCCAACTGTTCCATGTAAACGTTCTTTCATGTTCTATGTAAACCATTTTGCCTTGCAGAAAAACGGTATATAAATAACTGAATGGTGTGTATCCTTCTCCTTAATTTGTACCTAAAAGTGGGTTTCTCTCTGAAAGTCAACTTGCATGTGAGAGAAGGAATAGCCTAGTAGTAGAGCGGCGAGCCAAGAACCAGGATTGCCAGCGTTCAAGACCTGCCTTTCCCAGTGTTGTCCCTGATAACCTTCGGCAAGTTGGTTCCCCTTCCCCCCTCCCTTCTTGTAAACCTTCAGGGAAAGGCAGGCAGCCAGCCAGTCTACTTGCAGCATAACTCACCTGGAGCTTTCCTTGAAAGAGCAAGAAATAAAATCCAATGTGTATCTTTTAGGTTCTGGAAGTGTTAGGCCAGGAGAGAACAGGGAAGGCCATCAGAGGCGCCCACCTGACTGATACTGAGCAGGCATTGTGCCCAAGGGGCTACCCTGTGATTCTCCTGACTCACAGCAAGTGGCAGTCTGTAGCCACTATCTAATGCTTTCATATCTGTCAGCATACAGGTAAGCAAATCTTCTAGGGGAATGTTCCAGTTCACAGAGACCTACTTCTCTCTCTCATCTCTATGGAGTAGGGTTGGTTCTCATTCTTGAAGCTGTGTATATATGAGGGAGTTTGTCTTGGACAAGGTTGGGCCCTGTGAGCAGATCAGGTCTTGTTGGAGCAGCGTTGGGTGACAGGAAGGGTCTGTCCATGATCGGCTGCTGTTGCTATAGTATACAGATGTGTGTAGTTAGGAGGATCTCTGGAGTAGAGGTGGGTCCCATTGCTAGAGCAATGTGTGTGTGTGTAAGAGGGTTTCTCTAGGGTAGAGAAAAGGACACTACCTGGGGCACTGTGTGTGTGTCATTTTCTGGGGTTGGGTTTTGTCCCAGTGTTGAAGATGTGGGTGTGAGAGTCTCTGTAGGATAGGGATGTGTCCCCTTGTTGAAGCAGTGTGTGTTTGTGGGGGGGGGGGGGGTCTTTAGGAGAGGGATGGGTTCCATTCTAACTGTGGAAGGAAGGACTACATAAAGGAGGTGTTTGTACAGTGCTGTGTGCGTGGCGCTATATAAGTGCTAAATAGTAGTAGTAGGAAGAGTGATGTATCCTATTTCTGGAGCAGTCAGGGCTGGACCAACAAGTAGGCAACTAAGCAGCTGCCTAGGGTGACAACTGGAGGAGCAGGGCATTCAAAGCTAAACAATAGATTTTGACAGCCAGGAAGAGTGTAAAGCTTAAGGTCTGCCCAGTGTGCTAACACCTTGAACCAACTCTGGGGCTGACCCTGGTAGCAGTGTTTGTGTATGTCTGTTGCTTTGGTGTCAGAGTTTTGGATCCCCTTTCTGGAGCATTCTGTATGTATGTTGCAAATGTCTAGTCAGTGCTGACTCCTGGTGACCCAGTAGCTCCTGGGGTTTCTTGGCAGTAGATTGCAAGACCTTTCTTCCAAAGCAATGGAGGGTTAAGTGACTTGCCCAAGGCCACAAGGAGTAAGGAGTGCTAGTGGGAATCAAACCCTGGTTGCTTGGTTACCAAGCCAGTGCTCTAACCACTAGGCTACTCCTCCACTCCTGTATGTATCTTAAGAGGTCTTATTGCTGCAACTGTGTTGTGTGAGTTTGTCTCTTGGGTACGGTTGGGTCCTATTTTCTGAGCAGAATGTGTGTGTGTTTCTCTAGAGTAGGACTGGTCCCATTTCCTGAACAGGGTGGGGGAAACCCATTGCTATATTGAGATATACAGTATGTGGGTGGGCTAGCGGGGTTTCTTTTGCTCTGTTTCCGAGGACAGGCTCTATATCTTCTTTTCACTTGCCACCCCCACCTCCTGCCTGACAAGGATTCCCTGTGATTTTTGGAGCCTTTTAACACTGTTGTAACACTATTAGGGAAAGTGGAGGGAATCGATGCCATTGATCCCGGTGAAAACGTTGTGGGATTTGAAAGTACTTAAACACTGATCAGGACTAAGTGGAAATCCTATAAACACGGGCTGAAAATCAATGTAGTCTGGTTAGCTGCTGAGAGTGTGAGAGAGGGGAAGAGGCAGCAGGATTGCTAGTGACGGAGAGGATCTGAGAACTGATCGGATGGAAGGAGCAGACCTGAGAGCTGAAAGGGAGAAGGATAGAGGGGAGACATAGCAGGATGCATGCCCCTGGGTAGGAGGGGACCACAGGTGGCGTAAGAACTAGGAATTGCATTTTAGATTTATTACTTGTCTTTTCCCAATCCAAGCTCAAGGCAAATGAAATATTTAGGTGCACAAGATATTTCTCGGCCCAAATTGGCTTACAGTCAAGTTCTACCAAGGCAGTGAAAAGTGAATGACTCGCTTGAAGTCACAGAGTTAGTGGGATTTGAACCCTGGTTTGCAAGCCGCTTCTCTAACCATTAAGCTAATATGAAAGCACAGTAACAGGTCCAAATGAGTCAATTGGGTGAGACAACAATTCTCATCTGCCAAGATTCTCTATTTGTTTTTCTATGGAGCAGCAAGATCGCTAGTGATGAAAAATATAGTGGGACAGAGAAGGGGATGTGGTAAAGAAAGTGATTTAGTAAGAGGCAGAGTGATGGAGAGAGAAAAATAAGTTTCCTACACAAAAGGAATTAAGAGTGGGGGTGGAGAAAAGAAATTGAAAAAAAAAAAGACAAGCAGAAAGAGGAGAAATGAGAGAAGAAGGAAGAGAACAGTGAAGGTCATGGAAAGAAAGGTTAATCAAAAGGAATACAAGATGTCACCTTTTGTTGTACTAACAATACATTCTTTTAACTAGCTTTTGGGAGCTAAAACCCCCTTGGCGCAGGACAAAATTCTTGGGTTTTGGCCTTATATTCTTTGTTTGCTTGTTTTTATGGATCATCCTTTATTTATATACATTCAAGTGGCCTAACACTTTATCCATAAAGAGCACAGAGTCAGGAACAGAAGAGCAGCACGAGAATTGAGAGAGACACGCATGAGAGACATTCACTGCGCAGTGCCCTATTGCTGGAAAAAGCATTGCATTAGGAATTTTCTTTATTAAATCAGTGTACAATCATAAATTGCAAATCTCTTAAGAACAAGATCCCACTTCCAACCGCCGGCAGCTCTTCCCCCCTGTGCACAGAGAGGTTTGGCAAGTTTCTGAGGTCATCGTTCCTTTGGTACTGATGGGTCATCAGTGAATGGGTGCCTCTCCGTCTTGGACTGGTTGGGTTGAATCATGGCCCCTGGTTAGGAAGCTTCCTCTCTGTTTGAGAAGCCTCTGCTTTGTGTCACCAGACCCCTTCCACCCTGATCAAAGCACATGTGCCTCTATTAGCTTCTGGTAGTCCTCTGGCCGGAACTGGCACAGGTAAGTACTCATTTTGCCTGGAACCTTTTTCATACCAGTCACCCCTGTGGAAAGAAGACGGAAATAGATAGTTTGGTGTTGACAAGGAGCAGCTAGCACCCTGCATGCGAAAACTTAGAGCAAGTCAGGGCCTTCCAACCGGACCGAGGACTTTACTCTGCATAGCTGTTCTTCAGGCCCTTCCTCCCTGCACAGTGTACCTCAGGGCCTACCAACCTGCATGGATACGCCAAAGAACAATCTTCCTTCCCTTCCAACTAGCTGTTCATTCCAAAATGCTAGACCTGTGCGACACAATGGACGGGCTTCATAGCCCCTGTTCTTTCTCCTTGCGCCAATCTCTGTATACAGTGCTGTGAAGAATGGAGGAGGGTCATTTAATTTCTTCCCTCCAGCACTAACGAGTGTGGGCTTGTGATGGGGGGGGGTAGACAGGACAAGGACACTCGTTAAACAGATGGAAGGAGGAGGTGGGCTCTGGGCTCACACAGTTTCTTAATATTTATTCTGTTATTGCTCCTTTGACGTGATGAGCAGGAAAAGTACCCCCCCCCCAAGACGTACTGCCCGGCACTACCAAACCTCATTACCACAGTAATGAAGGCGCCCCGCTGCGGAATTAACCTTCTCGATACTTGTCGGGGCTAGAGGAGGTTTGCAGCGGGAGCAAACGTGCTGAAGGAGTGCGGGAATCTGGGAGGGGGAGGGGATGAAGTTCATACACTGGCCTCTCACTGCTGGCAATGACCATGTCTCTGCTCTGGATATTACCTCTGTTTTCCTCCTCCCTGCATGAATCACTCTGCCCTGTTCCCTAAGACCTGGACGTCTCCCCTTCTCACATCCCTTTCCCTGGGGGAGAAAGGGATAATTGTATTTATACAAGCTAAGCTCAACCCCCCTGCCCCAGGGAGCTGCTGGGAGTATTAGTATCGGACCTAGAGTGAAAACTCATTAGCTCTAATTATATCTGTGGTGTTGGGTAGGGAGGGGGGAGATGGGATGTTGAAGCAAATGGCAGGTAAGAGAAGAGGGGAACGAAAAGAAGACACAGGTAGGGTGAGGGGGAAGAAATCAGAGATGCTGACATGAATTTTGCAGGGCTGGTGGAAGGGGGATAAGGAGAAGGAATTATACTGCTAAACACCAGAAGCTCTATCAGGCACTGGATTCACCTCCTCCCCCACCCTCCTTAAGCCATCACCGAATGCCAGAGACAACACCCCGCCTCCCACTCCCTCCCAGCCCCCGCAGTGCACATTATTGCAAACAATATAACACAATATACAGGCTGCCGCAAGCAGATACAGTAAAGGGGATCGGTGTCTTGGACGAGAGTCCCTGCTCTTACAGGGGCACCCAGACCTGCGTTTAAAGAGAAAGTATCTCAGAAAGCAGACCACCTATCCTGCCAATTTACCTGCTGAGATCTCACTTCATCTCCGGTTGTCTTTTCACAACTAGGGATTCTATGTGCTTAGCCCGGACTCTCTTGGATCCTGCCACTTTCCCCAGAAGCCCATTCCATGAATCCACTATTCTTTCCTTGAAATATTTACCGCTGCTGGTCCTGCGTCTGCTCCCTCAGATCCCCATCCTGTTATGTCTTGTAAAACATTCTTTCCACTGGAAGAGATTTGCTTCTTCTGCATTACCCACACTTTCGTGGTATTTGAATGTTTTCTGTTTCTATTGTGTCTCTTCTCTAAGGTAGACACGATTAGGTCCTACAGTCTTATCTGATACAGCTTTTGGAGAGACCCTGTATCATTTTGATTGTTTTTCTCTGGACCACCTCCATCTTCCTACATCCCTTCAGAGGTACGACCTCCATATTCCAGACAAGGTCCAATCAAGACCCTGTTTTACCTCCAGTTTCTGCTGTTTATACTTCTCCCTGACGCCCAAAATCTCTTCTTTAGCTCTGGCCATTATCTTTTCAGTCTGTTCTGCTACCTGAATATCATTGGCTATTATTATCCCAAAGCCTGTCTTGGGAGTAGCATCTCCAAAATGGGTTAGTTTTGAACATACAGTCGAATAAATGAACCTTTTTTATAAGCCAGAATATGTTGGATGTGATTTCAAACTCAAAGTTTCTGCTACTGCTCTTTTTAATACATGTGTTATATCAGAGAGAGTCTCCTTCAGTGGTTTATAGGGTTTAATATACAGGGCTGGTGCTACCCATTAGGTGAACCAGGCAGTCACCTAGAGTGCCAAGCTTTCAAGGCTGGCTCACTGCTACTCCTGCTTCCCCTCTCTGGAGTAGTGATATTAAATCAGCAACGTAGGACTCACCCAAAGCTTCCGCCACCACACGCTATGACCAGCGGTCTCTGCCCCCTCTGACGCAGACTTCCTGTTTGCATGGGGGCGGAAGTGGCTGGTCACAACATGCGGTGCGGATGCTCTGGGTGAGCTCCGAGTTGCTGTTTTAATATTATTGCTGCCACTGCAATCCTGGACAGGGGCGGCAGAACCTGGGTTCACCTAGTGTGTCTCAAATCCTTGCACTGGCTCCAATAATATGTACAAGGTGTGCTTGGACATTCTTTTCATCAAACCAGTATTGCCAGATATAATTGGGACAATTCCTGTATCTTTCTGCTATAGTTGCTTTAGTCCTGGATTGCAGGTTTTGGTCCTTGAAGATCCCTTCCTGCGTACTTTGTGTTGGGACTAGCAAACAAGAACAATAATTGGCCAGTCTTCTAACTTCAGTTGCCTCTTTCCTCATGTTTGCTTGTTCTCGCTCATTTCTTCAACTTGTCAGAATATTTGTCCAAGCTTAAGCTTAGAAAATGATTTTGGTCATTCACCGTCATACTTTAGCATATTTTGATCATTTGGATCTGTTGATGCTGTTAGATATGCCCGGGGACTTATAATAGCAGCTCTATACATGTAGGGGGCGATACTTAAAGCAAATAATGGGGTTAGCAAACTTACTAACCACGTTAATCGTACTGGCTGGAATATTAAGCAACACCAACATGGTTCGTGCGCTGAATATCCCAGGATATGGCCGCTGCGTGCCCTGATGATAGCCGGGCCTTCCAGGAGCAGCAGCAATATTGACTTGCTGCCCAGTTATCCCAAAATGGAAAAATTTGGGCATATGAAAGGCTGGCCTAATGTTTGCCACCGAAGCTAACCAAGCAGTGGTTGAATATCGCCACTGTCCAGTTAGCTTTATGCTAGCCGGTTGACTTAGATATTCAATTCCAGTGGCTCAATATGACCCCGGCATTGAATACCTGGGTTCAAGTTTCAGCAGCGACAGCTAGCCGCTGAAACTGTCACCACTGACTAGCTCCCACCCCCATAATCTTTCTGTAAGGACCATTCAGCTCTCGGTATGAACAGTCTAACCACTCACTGTTTTATACAGATTCCATCCAGCCTCTTGAGATCGAGAGGGGAGAGCTAGAATATATACATGAAGGTTAGATATGATTGGTGTCTCAGAGATCTGGTGGAAGGAAGACAGCCAATGAGACACTGTGATACCTGGGTACAAACTATGTCACCATCATAGCGTAGATAAAATTGGTGCAGGGGTTGAGTCACATAGGACTGAAGTTTTGCAGGCAACAAAATACACTGTAGAATCTCTATGGATAGAAATCCCATGTAAAAAGGGGAAGGCGATGGCAGTGGGGGTGTACTATCGACCGCCTGGCCAGAATGAACAGATGGATGATGAAATGCTCACAGAAATCAGGGAAGCTAACAAAAGTTACAGCACAGTAATAATAATGGGTGATTTCAACTACCCCGGTATCAACTGGGTCAGTGTCACGGCAGGACATGCTAGGGAGATAAAGTTCCTAGATGAAATAAATGACTGCTTCTTGGAGCAGCTGGTTCATGAACTGACCACAGGGGAAGCCATTTTGGACCTAGTCCTTAGTGGAACACCAGATCTGGTGCAAGAGATAAGGGTGTTGGGGCCACTTGGCAATAGTGATCATAGCATGATCGCCTTTGATTTAATACATGGAAATAGGACGGCAAAGAAATCCACAGTGCTGCCTTTTAACTTTCAAAAGGGAAACTATGATAAAATGAGGAAAATAGTTAAGAAAAAACTAAAATGAGCAGTTGCAAAGGTTAAAGACTTACATCAAGCTTGGGTGTTGTTTAAAAATACCATCTTGGAAGCCCAGATCAGCTGTATTCCACGCTTTAAGAAGAGTGGAAGGAAGTCCAAAAAACTGCCAGTATCATTTAAAGGTGAAGTCAGAGAGGCTGTTGTTGCCAAAAAAGCATCTTTCAGGAAATGGGAAAAGGAGCCAAATGATGAAAATGGGAAAGAACACAAGCACTGGCAAGTTAGATGCAAGGCATTGATAAGGCAGGCAAAGAGAGAATTTGAGAAGAAGCTTGCTATGGAAGCAAAAACACATAATAAAAACGTTTTCAAGTACATTTGTAGCAAGAAACCTGTGAGAGTCAGTTGGACCACTAGATCGTAAAGGGGCTCTAAGAGGGGACAAGGCCATAGCAGACAGACTGAATGAATTCTTTGCTTTGGTCTTTACTGAAGAGGTAGGGAAGTTACCCATGACTGAAATGGTATTTAATGGTGATATATTGGAAGAACTGAAAGAAATATCTATCAACTGGGAAGATGTATTACAAGTATTTGATAAACTGAAGAGTACTAAGTCACCTGGATCAGATGGTATACATTTGAGGATGTTGAAAGAGCTGAAAGTTGAGACTGCAGACCTAGTATTAGTAATCTGTGAACTATGATTAAAATCATCTTTAATACCTGAAGATTGCAGAATGGCCAATGTAACGCCAATTTTTAAAAAGAGTTCCAGGGAGATCCAGGAAACTACAGACCGGCGAGCTTGACATCAGTATTGGGCGAAATGGTAGAAACCATTATAAAGAATAAAATGACTGAACATGTGGATGGTCATGGTTTAATGGGAGACAGCTAATATGGATTTAGCCAAGGAAGGTCTTGTCTTACTAATCTTATACTTTTTTGAAGGTGTGAATAAACAGGTAGACAAAGGTGAGCCGGTTCATATGGTGTATCTGGATTTTTAAAAAGCCTTTGACAAGGTCCCTCATGAGAGACTCTCAGCAAAATTAAAAAGTCATGGGAGAGGAGGCAGTGTACTGTTGTGAATCAGGAACTGGTTAAAAATTAGAAAGCAGAGGGTAGGGCTAAATGGCCGATTTTCTCAATGGAGAAAGGTGAATAGTGGAGTACCCCAGGGATCTGTGCTGGGTCTGTTGCTTTTCAACATATTCATAAATAACCTAGAAACAGGAATAACGAGTGAGGTGATCAAATTTGCAGATGACACAAAATTATTCAAAGTTGTTAAAAAGCAAGAGTATTGCAAAACGTTTTAAGAGAACCTGTGTCTCTTGGGGAAACTGCTAGGTACATATGACCTAGATTAGCCAATGTTGGAAAAAGGATACTGGGCTTGATGTATCTTGGTCTGATCCAGTATGGCATATCTTATGTTCTTATGACAAATTGGAAGACTGGGCATCCAAATGGCAGATGAAATTTAATGTGGACAAGTGCAAAGTTATGCACCTAGGAAAGAACAACCCAAACTACAGTTACACGATGCAAGGTTCCACATTAGGAACCACCACCCAGGAAAAAGATTTAGGTGCCATCTTGAATAATATGTTGAAACCATCTGCCCAGTGTGCAGCGGCGGCCAAGAGAGCAAATATAATTTATTTATGTATTTAACATTGCTTATATACCGCCTTTCTACAATCTAAGGCAGTTTACATAGAACATAACAGAAGTAACAGCACCTGGGCAGCTGCCTTATAAGGAACAAGAACATATCTGAACATATAACTAGTATTTATCACATCGCTATGATCACTGAACATTGAGCGCAAACTATGTACAGGCGAGAGGGAGTAAGGGACTGACTGATGGGCAGGACTATGAGGATTTCCAAGTTGAAAAGCTCTAACCTTTTAAGCCTTTCCTCATAAGGGTATCCTTCCATCCCCTTTACCATTTTGGTGGCTCTTCTCCGTACCTTTTCTAATTCCACTATATCCATTTTAAGGTATGGCGACTGGAATTACACACAATATTCAAGGTGGAGTCGCAGCATGGATTGATACAGAGGCATTGTAATAAGTAACTGGAGAGAAAGGGGGTTAAAGGGATTGATGGCCAGGACTATGAGGATTGTGGGAGAGGGGGGGATGCTGGCTTAAGTACAGGTTAGTTAATATTTGGTACTAGGTGACACTAGAGCGTTGATCTTGAGTTATATCCGTGGTGAAGTATTTGTGGAAAGAAGGTTTTGAGTTTCTTCCTGAAGGCGGAGTGATTTGAGCATTCTCTTAAATCAATTGGGAGTACGTTCCAAGCGGTAGGGGCAAATAGAGAGAATACAGAGTTACATGTGGCTTGCTTGCTCTTGATTCTTTGAGCTGGAACGGATGGTAACGAGATTGTGGGAGTTGTGTCGGCGGAATGCTAGGTATCATAAGGAAAGAGCTGATCAAATTGGTGGAGGGGTTGCTCTCTATGTTAGAGAGGGCATTGAGTCAGAAAGGATTAAAGTTTTGCAGGAAACAAAATCTGCTGTAGAATCTATATGGATTGAAATTCCATGTAAAAGGGGGAAGGCAATGGCAGTGGGGGTGTACTATCGAGCGCCTGGCCAGAATGACCAAATGGATGATGAAATGCTCAAGAAATCAAGGAAGCTAACAAAAGTTACAGCACAGTAATAATAATGGGTGATTTCAACTACCCCGGTATCAACTGGGTCAGTGTCACGGCAGGACATGCTAGGGACATAAAGTTCCTAGATGAAATAAATGACTGCTTCTTGGAGCAGCTGGTTCATGAACCGACCAGAGGGGAAGCCATATTAGACCTAGTCCTTAGTGGAACACCAGATGTAGTGCAAGAGATAAGGGTATTGGAGCCACTTGGAAATAGTGATCATAGCATGATCGCCTTTGATTTAATTAGTGGAGGAGGGATAGTAAGGAAATCCACAGTACTACCTTTTAACTTTCGAAAGGGAGACTATGATAAAATGAGGAAAACAGTTAAGAAAAAACTAAAAGGAGCAGTTGCAAAGGTTAAAGACGTACATCAGGCTTGGCTGTTGTTGAAAAATACTATCTTGAAAGCCCAGACCAGCTATATTCCACGCTTTAAGAAAAATGGAAGGAAGTCCAAAAAACTGCCAGCATGGTTTAAAGGTGAGGTCAGAGAGGCTGTTGTTGCCAAAAAAGCATCTTTCAGGAAATGGAAAAATGAGCCAAACGACGAAACCTGGAAACAGCACAAGCACTGGCAAGTCAAATGCAAGGCATTGATAAGGCAGGCAAAGGGAGAATTTGAGAAGAAGCTTGCTGCAGAAGCAAAATCGCAAAGTAAAGACCTTTTCAAGTACATTCGTAGCAAAAAACCTGTGAGAGAGTCAGTTGGTCCATTAGATGATAGAGGGGTTAAAGGAGCACTAAGAGGCGACAAGGCGATAGCGGAGAGACTGAATGAATTCTTTGCTTCAGTCTTTACTGAGGAAGATGTAGGGATGTTACCCATGACTGAAGTAGTATTTAAAAGTGCGGAAGAATTGAAGGAAACATCGATACATCGGGAAGATGTATTACAACTATTAGATAAACTGAAGAGTAGCAAATCACCTGGGCCAGATGGTATACATCCAAGGGTGTTGAAAGAACTGAAATACGAGATTGCAGACCTGCTATTAGTAATCTGTGAACTATCATTAAAATCATCTCTAATACCTGAAGATTGGAGGATCGCCAATGTAACACCAATTTTTAAAAAAGGGTTCCAGGGTGATCCAGGAAACTACAGACCAGTGAGCCTGACATCAGTACCGGGAAAAATGGTAGAAACTATCATAAAGAATAAAATTACTCAGCATGTAGATAGTCATGACCTAATGGGAGACAGCCAACATGGCTTTAGACAAGGAAGATCTTGTCTTACTAATCTGTTATGTTTTTTTGAAGGAGTGAATAATCAGGTGGACAAAGGTGAGTCGGTCGATATTGTGTATCTGGACTTTCAGAAAGCCTTTGACAAGGTCCCTCATCAGAGACTTTTGGCAAAACTAAAGAGTCATGGGATAGGAGGCAGTGTACTATTGTGGATCAGGAACTGGTTAAAAGATAGAAAGCAGAGGGTAGGGCTAAATGGCCAATTTTCCCAATGGAGAAAGGTGAATAGTGGTGTACCCCAGGGATCTGTGCTGGGTTCGCTGCTTTTTGACATATTCATAAATGACCTGGAAAGTGGAATAATGAGTGAGGTTATCAAATTTGCAGATAACACAAAACTATTTAAAGTTGTTAAAACCCAAGAGGATTGTGGAAAATTGCAAGAGGATCTTGATAAATTGGAAGACTGGGCATCAAAATGGCAGATAAAATTTAATGTGGACAAGTGCAAGGTTATGCACCTAGGGAAGAACAACCCAAACTATGGTTACACGATGCAAGGTTCCACATTAGGAACCACCACCCAGGAAAAAGATTTAGGCGTCATTGTGGATACCATGTTAAAACCCTCGGCCCAGTGTGCAGCAGCGGCCAAGAGAGCAAATAGAATGCTAGGTATGATAAGGAAAGAAATGGAAAATAAAACAAAAGATATTATAATGCCTCTATATCGTTCCATGGTGAGACCGCACCTTGAATATTGTGTGCAATTCTGGTTGCCGTATCTTAAAAAAGGATATAGCGATTTTAGAAAAGGTTCAGAGAAGAGCCACCAAAATGGTAAAGGGGATGGAAGGATACTCCTATGAAGAAAGGCTAAAAAGGTTAGGGCTCTTTAACCTGGAAAAGAGACGGCTGAGGGGAGATATGATAGAAGTCTATAAATTAATGAACGGAGTGGAACGGATAAACGTAGATCGATTGTTTACCTTATCAGAATATAGAAAGACTAGGGGACATACAATGAAGCTACAGGGTAAACTATTTAAGACTAATAAAAGAAAATATTTTTTCACTCAACGTGTAATCAAACTCTGGAATTTGTTACCAGAGGATGTAGTAAAGGCTGTTAATGTAGCTGGGTTTAAAAAAAGGTTTGGACAAGTTTCTGGAGGAAAGGTCCATAAACCATTATTAAGAAGGGACCCAGGATATCAATGCTTGAACCAATACAAGCATTGTGGAACCTGTGTCCCTTGGGGAAACTGCTAGGTACGTATGACCTAGATTGGCCACTGTTGGAAACAGAATACTGGGGGCTTGATGGACCTTGGTCTGACCCAGTATGGCATATCTTATGTTCTTATGTAAGGAATGGAGAATAAAACCAAAGTTATTATAATACCTCTGTATCATTCCATGGTGCAACCACACCATGAATACTGTGTGCAATTCTGGTCACGATATCTTAAAAAGGATATAGCGGAAGTAGAAAAAGTACAGAGAAGAGCCACCAAAATGGTAAAGGGGATGGAAGGATACTCCTATGAGGAGAGGCTACAAAGGTTAGGGCTCTTCAACTTGGAAAGGAGACAGCTAAGGGGAGATATGATAGAGGTCCATAAATGAATGAATGGAGTAGAACGGGTAAACATAGTAAGTTGTTTATGCCATCAAAATATAGAAATACTGGGGGACATGCAATGAAGCTACAGTGTAACCCATTTAAGACTAATAATAGAAAATATTTTTTCACTCAAGGCATAATCAAACTCTTGAATTCATTACCGGAGGATGTAGTAAAAGCTGTTAGTGTAGCCGGGTTTAAAAAAGGTTTGGACAAGTTTCGGAAGAAAGGTCCATAAGCCATTATTAATAAGGACCCGGGATATCACTGCTTGCCCCAGGACAGGCATTGTTGAACGTGTGCCTTTTGGGAGTCTGTCAGTCGGTGGTGGGATCCGGCTGGTTCGGCCCTTTTCGCGTAAACCGCTTCCTGCTACAGGCTGCTTTGGGTAAACCGGGAATAAAACGGCCCGCCTGTGGTTTGACAGCTTCGGGGAACCGCGGTCTTGCAGGAAGCCCCCAGTGCCATCAAACCAATTGTGGGTGGGGTGGATTAGGCCTCGAGCTGCCCTGCGGTGACCACCAGCAGCCTGAGCGTGCTGCCACCCGCTTGGTCCTTTAGTGCCGGGATCGATCCGAACCGGTTCCTGTTTGGATTGGATCCCGTCACTGCTGCCAGGTACTTTTAACCTGAATTGGCCACTGTTGGAAACAGGATACTGGGCTTGATGGACCATTGGTCTGACCCAGTGTGACATTTAGTCTATGGCTACAAAACCATAGAGTTTGCAGATTGATTGAGAGTCTGTATCTTATTCCACACTATTACAGCACTTTCCAGTATCAGTCTGCGTTCTCAGTGATCTTCTCTCACTTTTCTGCTCCTTAATGGTTCTACATTCCTTTCTGCTTAAGGTCCTCTGTGTTGCAGTCAGAAGGATGTTTGCAGTGTTGACTTAGTTTTCCTTTAAGGAAGGTTGCCTTGGCACTGGCCGAATGTTACCTTGATGTCACCTGAGAAGCTCTCCACTACTCAAAGTTGTTCTGCTAATTGATACTCACACAAACTGTAAAACTTCAAGTCCATCTACAAATACTCGTTTGTGATGCTATTGGTGGATCATGACGCTTAAATCCAGAGCCCAAGTAGTTAATAACAGTGATTGGTGGATTTAATGCCAAACAAAAGAAGAACGGGTGGTGCCACAGAAGGGTGGATTAGAAATGATGCACATGGACGTAGTGTGATGGGAGTCCTCTGCCCCTCTGTCTACCTTCAGGGGTGGTGCATCAAAACTGCATTTTCAATCACGAGAGGTAAGCACATCCCCTGGGCGTCCTGTAGAATCTGCCTCTCCCTTGCAATTGAAACCACGACATTATTGCACCACCTTCACTACCAAGAACGTGGGCGAAGGACTCCCATACAACTCAGAGGGAGCACTGTCCCCCTGGATCATAAATTCAGAGCATCAGTGACAGAACCTGAGCCATGGGGAGATAAAGTGATTCCCCCCAAAGTCACAGTGCGAGTCAGTGACAGGAGCTGAGAATTAGGGAGATCAGGTGCCCCCTCCCCAGTCATCCAAAGAGAAAACCAGCCAGGAATTAGAAACTCACCTAATTTTCCTTGATTTTTTTTCTTATGTTTGTACTGCTTATTTCACTTTTTTGGTACAAGTGGTTATGCTTTTAATATGTTGAAAAACGTAATAAAGGATACATTTAAAACAAAAAGGAAACTCACCTAACAGTGCACAGAAGTGGTTGATCCTTTCCAGGGCTCCAGGCACCTCCTCTACTGTGCTGACAACCTGCTCCACCTCCCCAACAGCAAAGCCAAAGTCAGTCACATCGAGGTCCACGTGAAGCCCTTCCTTGGGCACTACATAACTCCTTCTGTCCGTTACATAGGAGGCAAATACCTGCAGCCCTAACTCTACCACCATCGCTTCTACGCTTTCACTGACTGGCATACATCCCAACACCTTTCCCAGCGCTGCTAGGATCTCCTTCTCACACATCAGCTCCCGGTACTGGGTGGCTGCGGCGCTTGATCCCCCACCTTCATGCGAGGAGAAGGGCAGTTTGAGCTCCCAGTTTCCTTGGCGGTCACGGAGCCAGTGGTCATGCAGGACAAGGTGCAGGTCGACTGTGTCGTAGTAGGTGTCCCTGAAGAGCTGCTGGTCTTGCAGCCTGGCTCCCAGGGCCTGCAGCACCTCCTCCACGCCTGACTCATAGGTGAACTTCCTTTCCACCTCCAGCATAACGGGGCCTGTTGTCATCACTGATGCTGTGGAGAAGAGAGAGAAACACCTCTGTGAAAGAGAACAGGAGAATAACAAGCCCTCCCTCACCATCGCATTGTTTGTCTTTCAATCCAGCAGTACCACTACCTACCATTAAACATTTCTATAGTGCTGCAAGGTGCATGCAGCAGGCTCTCGGTTTCTCTCTCTCTCTCTCCTGCAGTGCTGTGCTGTGCTGGAAAGGTTGCCCAGGAATTATTGTATAAGGAGGCTGTAATCAGGAGCACAGCTGATGAGTCACCACTATCTGTCTCAGGGCCAATCCTACAGGCACCCTGTTGCCCTTCTAGAATCCTGGCCCAGTGCCCCAAGTGCATAGACAGTATTACTCTGTTTTCTCTTGGACCGGCCAGGCCTGCAACAGCTGCAGCATAAGGCAATAATAAAATGAAGCCATGAACAGCCAAATAAAATAAACCTTGTAGCTAAGGGTTATACCACCTGCATTTCCTCCCTTTCCCCTCAGTGCACCCTCTTCTTCTCCTCCCTCAATTCCCAAGAAAGGAGAAAAAAGTCTCCTACCAGTTGCTACTCATGCAGTCTTTCCTCTGGATGTAATCTGCTTGTGCAGGCCTGGGCTTCAGACTACAACTCCCAGCATGCTGCAGAGCACATTGACAGAACCTTTCGTTGCATTAATGGGACCACTCAAAAAAAAAAAATGACCGAAGGCTAAATAGGTCCATCGGTGCAACTAACACAATATATTTCTTCAGTGTGTTGTTTTTAATTCTATTTGGTGGTGTTGCTGTTGCACAAACACTTTGGGACTTGTAGTTTTTCCCCTCTCCAAGTTAAGGCTCTGGCAGTGCTGCTAGGCCCTGGGTTGCTATGGAGACGATACATTGCAACATCGGCGCAGAGCAACCAAACAGGCTGATCCAGACCTGGTTTTATCCCACGGATCAGTCTGGTTTAATAGACCTGGGTCCAAGGGTGAGGTCATAACCCCTACTGCAGTTTTTGCTATAGATTAACAGAGGAATATATTAAGGGATTGCCAGTAAGGGTGAGACTCAGTAGGAGCTGCTCTGCTTCTATTAACATGTGATGGCATGAGGGAATAGATTTCTTAAACCATAGATGAACTCACACAGGGCTAAACTGTCCAAATTGATGTAAAATGATTTATTAAAAATGTTTCTAGTCACAGCTTTAAAAAAAATACCTTTGGTGTATCATGGCTGCAAACTTACCTGTTTCCTGGTTTTCAATTTACATCTCTAGTGCAGTGTGGTATTTGTAGTTCCTGACCAGGGCCGGCCCATCTACTAGGCAAACTAGGTGGTTGCCTAGGGTGGCAGACACTGGTGGGCAGCATTCCTAACCCAATCCCCTGAGAAACACCCACACACGTGTGCGCAATTCTAGCCAACTGCTCCTGCCTGCTCTTCAAGAAAGTTGCATCGGAGGGGGAGGGGGCAGGAGCAGCAGACCATGGGCGCACATGCACATTGATACTTTAAGGCTTGACTGACACAGCACTGAAGCGGTAGTTCATTCACTGCCGCTTCAGCGCAAGGTGGGGGCGGCAGGGTGGGCTGGATGGAGGCACAGTCTTTTGCGGGGGTGGTGGCATGGAGGGTCTGCCTAGGGCGGCAGAAACTCTCAGGCTGCCACTGTCCCTGACTCAGCCCATTGAACTCCGTGTTGTTGATCCCATAATTCATTGGGATAGACCTAAAGAGGATAATTGTATAAGAGGGCACCTAGGTTTGGAGGTGGAAAAGGCACCTGTTTTTAACCTGTTTTATAGGTCCCTGTGCGTCTTGATAAAATAGCACAAATCTTAAAGAAATAGTGGATGGTGAGATTTCTGCCTGCTTGGGAGCTGATGTAAATTTTAGTACATGAGGCATGGGCATATTTTAGAAAATACGCATGTAAATTGCAACGGAGCCCAAACTCCTTTCCTGAGCCTACTTACCCTATAACTGCGAACCTAAGGGGTATGTTTACTAAACCGGGCTAACGGTTAACCCGGGCTATCTGCAACTAGGTCCCAATGAATAATATAATGTATGCCCAAGTTATTATACCTGTTTCACTGTAAGCACAAATCACGAAATTGAGATGTGCAACTCTTATGTTCATTGTAAACCGCACTGATGTCGAATAGCGTGGTATAAAAGAGACTGCAAATAAATAAATAAATAAATAGTGGCAGATAGCCCGGGTTAACCATTAGCCCGGTTTAGTAAACATACCCCTAAGTGTTGCCACGTGAACTTTTAGGTGTGACCTAATTTTCTTAGAGGTCAGAAAAGGTTTATGAAATCACCTCCTCAAGTCCCTGCTGGACTTGGGTAGGTTGGCAAATATACATCCCCAGCTGCTACCCCCCAGGGCTGGCACAGGGATGCACCCTAGGCAAACCTCCAGCCTTAACCCCCCCCCCCCCTCCACCCCAAGGTTTGGATAACTCCACTCAGCAATCATGACTAACTCAACACTACCCCTCCCACAACAATCCTGGAAAAATGCACAATTAGACAACATACTTCTAAATATTAAACTTTGCTCTGTATGTATGTGTGTGCCTCTTCTCGCTGTAGGTAAGAGTGACTCTTTCAGAAAATGGAAAAAGGAGTCAAATGATGAAAACAGGAAACAACATAAGCATTGGCAAGTTAAATTCAAGGCACTGATAAGGCAGGCAAAGAGAGAATTTGAAAATAAGCTTGCCGTGGAAGCAAAAGCACATAATAAAAACTTTTTGAAGCACATTTGTAGCAAAACAACTATAAGAGAGTCAATTGGACCATTAGATGCTAGAGGGGTAAAAGGGGCACTAAGAGAGGACAAGGCCATAGCTGAGAGACTGAATGAATTTTTTCCTTCAGTGTTTACTGAAGAAGATGTAGGAAATTTACCCATGCCAGAAATGATATTTAAAGAAGATGTATCAGAGGAAATTGAAACAAATCTCGTTAAATCGGGAAGATTTAATACAGTTATTTGATAAAGAGTAGCAAATCACCTAGACTGGGTGGCATACATCCCAAGGAGCTGAAAGATCTGAAATATGAGATTGCAGACCTGCTTTTAGTAATCTGTGAAATATTATTCAAATCATCTTTAGTACCTGAAGATTGGAGAGTGGCCAATGTAATACCAATTTTAAAAAAAGGGTTCCAGGGGTGATCCAGGAAATTATAGAGCCTGATGTCAGTGCTGGGCAAAATGGTAGAAACTATTATAAAGAACAAAATTACTGAACATGTAGATAGTCATGGCTTAATGGGAGACAGCTAACGTGGCTTTAGACAAGGAAGATGTTGTCTCACAAATCTCTTATAGTTTTTGAAGGTGTGAATAAACAAATAAAGGTCGCTGAGAGATAAAGATGAGCTGGGTGATATAGTGTATCTGGATTTTCAGAAAGCCTGTCCCTCAGGACAGACTCTTGGGGAAATTAAAAAGTCATGGAATAGGAGGCAGTGTGCTATTGTGGATCAGGAACTGGTTAAAAGATAGAAAACAGAGAGTAAAGCTAAGTGGACGATTTTCTTAATGGAGAAAGGTGATTAGTGGAGCATCTCTTCTGATATTTTGAGCCCCTGAGCATTCTGCTGGGGTCTCCTCTGGTATTTTCAGCCCCTGTTCTCTGCCTTTTGTTGCAGTCTGCTCTGGTATTTTCAGTCCTAGGCTCTCTCATTTTGCAAGGCATCCCCTCTAGTATTTGTAGACTCTGTGCGCTCTACATTTGGATGGAGATTCCCCTGATATTTTCGGTCCCTGCACCCTCTGCATTTTGCCGGAGTTTCCCCCCGGTATTTTCAGCCCCCTCGTCCCTAGGGGAGGCTCGAGCAGCCCTTCCCGAGCTAACGTCCAAAAATGCTTCTGCACTCTTCCTTTTTCCATCTCAAGTCCTAGATTTATGTTTCTGTCTCTCAGCGTCTCTTTCCCTGTGCGTCGTTTCCATGTCGTTCCAGTACCTCCTTGTCGTGCGTGGAGGATGGAGGAGGCTCCTGGCCGGTGCACTATGCACGGCAAACGATAATAATAATAATAATATTATTAATAATACTAGCACACACGCAATGGAAACTCCATATCCCATGCTTCCGCCTGCCTCACCTGCTCTGCTCATTTCTGGAGCTGTACATGCGCGTTCCTCTGTGCGCCTGTGTGTGTGTGTGTGTGTGAGCGAGTGACTCTGTGTGTGTGTGTGTGTGTGTGTGTGTGTATGTATATATTGATTATTCTATTGTGCTGGAGAGGGAGAGGGAGAGGGGGGCTGGCTGTGAATGAATTCAGGAGAGGGAGAGAGAGGGAGACAGAATCTTGTATTGTAAATCAATGGCAAACAGCTTTCTCCTCGGACTGGGAAATACCTCGGCACCGACCCAGAGGCATCGATTTTTTGCAAGGTTTTCCGATTTCTTCTTCATCTTCCTTCTCTAAAGCCAGGGGGAGGGGGGGAAGAGACAGGGGGAGAGAGAGAGAGAGCGACCCTGGCTGCTGCTGCTGCTTCCTCCTCCTCCTCCTCCTCCCGCTGCTCTCAGCCATTCTCCGCTCAGCGCCTCTTACTCCGGCCAAGCTGTAAGTAACATTGATTTTTCAATCTTAGCCGGGTTTTTTTTATACTCTTTCTGTCTCTCTCTCTGTGGTTTGTGGATGAGAGAGAGAGAGAGAAACGGAGTGAGACAGAGGGGAGAGAGGGAGAGAAGGGCAAGGGCAGTCCCTTCTGCAGACCTGTCACAGAAATGTGGATTAAAAATATAGACGTGCAAGGAAGGATCCGCTCACCTGTCCTTTCTATCCATCTGACTGCTATTGCCCTACTCTTCACACCTGTCTCTTTCTGCCTTGCTTTGTCTGTCTCTCTCTTGCTGTCTCCTGTCATTCTTCCTCCTATCCCCTTCTTGCTGTTCAGATGAAACCAGGAAGCTGTGATACCCAGCCAGTGGGCTCTGGACGCAGCATCTCAGGGGCTCTCTAGCTCCATCGCTAATGTTGGGGCTTGCAGGTGTGGATGGCAGGGGGAGGCATGGGAAGGGATCCCAAACCCTCTGTGCCACTGTACAACCAGAAAGCAGCACAGAGGTGCCTGGCAAAAAAATTCTCAACAGGAGGTGTGCATGTGTCAAGTGGCAGGGGGCAGGAGGGGCGACCCAGCACCCCCCACTATCCCACACCCTCCGAGGCTTTTCTCATTTTGGTGATGTTACCAGTTTGGATGTTTGCTTTTCAGTGGTGGGGGATAGGAGGATGTTTAAGGGTCCGGATGCAGCTTGAATGGGCTCTTGCCTGAGAGCGGGCTGAGAGCACTGTGCAGAAGGGAGAGGTTAGGGGTAAGGGGTAAGCTGCCAGCTCATGGATTTACCCCCCAACTCCCCATCAGAGCCCCTTTTAAACCAGTAAAATATTTCTGCTGGACTAGGAAGATGAAAGCCAGCACAAACTATCCAAATATATAACTTGATAAGAAAATGATCTCTGCCATCCACACTTTAACCCCTTTCTTCCTCTCTTTCTGTCTGTCTGTCTGCCTAGGCCTTCTGTCCTCTCACCTTCTCCCCGATATAAGGCTCATGTCTGTTGACTGCGTTTTCACCTCCCTCTCTGTAATTTGTCTCTGATGCACTTCTCTGAGCATCACCCTGTAAAGAGGGGGATGGGGAGTCGGGGCTGTGCACAGGAATGGCAGAGTCCGCGCTCCAAGAGGTGGGATGGGGCTGAGGGTTCAGGAGGAGAAGCAAGACTCGGTGATATAAGGAAAGGTGAACGACTCAGGGCTGTATGGAGAGGGAAGGCAAGGGGGGGGGGAGGAGACTGGATTTTGAGGAATGGGGTGAGGAGACACGGCTGTAAGGAGATGGATGGGTGATTCAGTGCTTAATGGAGAGAGGTGGGGGAGGCAGAGTTGTAAAAGGAGGGGGGTGGTGGAGTCAGTGATGTAAGGGGGCTCTTTGGGGGAATCATTGGTCAATGGAAGAGAGGATTCAATCATGTATAAAGGGACGTAGCATCACAAACTATAACGGCAGATTAAGTCCTCCAGGACCCATCAAAACCATGTCCATTTTCTATCCCTACCATAGTGCCACAGTCTCTCTCTGACCCCAGGATTACCACTGTCTTTTCACCTATTAGTACTTTCTGTGCCTTTCCAAGCTATACCCCTCACTCCCCCACCACTGAGGATCCACTGTGCCTGTCCCGGGCTTTACCCCTCACTCCCCCACCATTGAGGATCCACTGTGCCTGTCCCGGGCTTTACCCTTCACTCCCCCACTGCTGAGGATCCTCTGTGCCTGTCCCAGACTTTACCCCTCACTCCCCCACTGTTGAGGATCCTTTGGGTCTGTCCCAGGCTTTACCCCTCACTCCCCCACTGCTGAGGATCCTCTGTGCCTGTCCCAGACTTTACCCCTCATTCCCCACCACTGAGGATCCTCTGTGCCTGTCCCAGGCTTTACCCCTCACTCCCCACCGCTGAGGATCCTCTGTGCCTGTCCCAGGCTTTACCCCTCACTCCCCCACTGCTGAGGATCCTCTGTGTCTGTCCCAGGCTGGCTTTACCCCTCACTCCCCACCACTGAGGATCCTCTGTGCCTGTCTCAGGCTTTACCCCTCACTCCCCACCACTGAGTATCCTCTGGGTCTGTCCCAGGCTTTACCTCTCTCTTCCCACCACTGAGGATCCTCTGTGCCTGTCCCAGGCTTTACTCCTACCCTCCCCCACTGCTGAGGATCCTCTGTGTCTGTCCCAGACTTTACCTCTCACTCCCCTACTACTGAGGATCCTCTGGGCCTGTCCCAGGCTTTACCCCTCACTCCCCCACTGCTGAGGATCCTCTGTGTCTGTCCCAAGCTTTACCCCTCACTCCCCCACCACTGAGAATCCTCTGGGTCTGTCTCAGGCTTTACCCCTCACTCCCCCACCACTGAGAATCCTCTGGGTCTGTCTCAGGCTTTACCCCGCACTCCCCCACCACTGAGGATCATCTGTGTCTGTCCCAGACTTTACCCCTCACTCCCCCACCAGTGAGGATCCTCTGTGCCTGTCCCAGGCTTTACCCTTCACTCCCCCACCACTGAGGATCCACTGTGCCTGTCCCAGGCTTTACCCCTCACTCCCCCACCACTGAGGATCCTTTGTGCCTGTCCCAGGCTTTACCCCTCACTCCCCCACCACTGAGGATCCTCTGTGCCTGTCCCAGGCTTTACCCCTCACTCCCCCACCACTGAGGATCCTCTGTGCCTGTCCCAGGCTTTACCCCTCACTCCCCACCGCTGAGGATACTCTGGGTCTGTCCCAGGCTTTACCCCTCTCTTCCCACCACTGAGGATCCTCTGTGCCTGTCTCAGGCTTTACTCCTCACTCCCCACCACTGAGGATCCTCTGTGCCTGTCCCAGGCTTTATCCCTCACTCCCCCACCACTGAGGATCCTCTGGGCCTGTCCCAGGCTTTACCCCTCACTTCCCCACCACTGAGGATCATCTGGGCCTGTCCCAGGCTTTACCCCTCACTCCCCACCACTGAGGATCCTCTGGGCCTGTCCCAGGTTTTACCCCTCACTCCCCACCATTGAGGATCCTCTGTGCTTGTCCCAGGCTTTACCCCTCACTCCCCACCGCTGAGGATCCTCTGTGCTTGTCCCAGGCTTTACCCCTCACTCCCCCACCACTGAGGATCCTCTGTGTCTGTCCCAGGCTTTACCCCTCAGTCCCCCACCACTGAGGATCCTCTGAGCCTGTCCCAGGCTTTACCCCTCACTCCCCCACCACTGAGGATCCTCTGTGCCTGTCCCAGGCTTTACCCCTCAGTCCCCACCACTGAGGATCCTCTGTGTCTGTCCCAGGCTTTACCCCTCACTCCCCCACCACTGAGGATCCTCTGTGTCTGTCTCAGGCTTTACCCCTCACTCCCCACCACTGAGGATCCTCTGTGTCTGTCCCAGGCTTTACCCCTCACTCCCCACCGCTGAGGATCCTCTGTGACTGTCCCAGGCTTTACCCCTCACTCCAGTCCCCACCACTGAGGATCCTCTGTGTCTGTCCCAGGCTTTACCCCTCACTCCCCCACTATTGAAGATCCTCTGGGTCTGTCCCAGGCTTTACTCTTCACTCCCATCCCCCCTCCTGCTGAGGATCCTCTGTGCCTTTACTTCCCATCTACAAGCCCATTCTATGCATCCACCACACTTTCCATGAAGTATTTTCTTATATTGCTCCTAAGCCAACGTCTTCAGCCTTATAGCCTGACCTCTTGGTCTAGGGCTTCCTTTCCACTGGAAATCACTCTTTGTGCATTATTAATGTCTTTGAGGTATTTTAATGTCTCCATTATATCCACCTCTCCCCCCCCCCCCCCTTTTCCTCTCTGCTATGGTATACAGATTTGATGTCCTTAGGCTTTATCTCATAAGGCTTCTGGTGCAGACCCTGCACCTTTCTCCGGACTGCCTGCGCTCTGTGTCTATTCTTTGGTGATGCAGCCTCCAGAACTGGACACTGTACTCCAGATGAGGAATCTCCAGCCCCTAGCTCCTTTGTGTTACTGGTTGTATCCCTCCAGTCCTGGCCATTGCCTTGAGATCCTCCATTCTCAGATGGGAGAAAGAGCAAAAGAGAGACAGATGACTTGAGACAGAGAGGTTGCCTTTCTGTTCCACTTTTCCTCTTTCCATCTCGCTCTCTCTCGGCTTTGCTCATTGTCACTCCTTCTAGCTTGTGGTGCATACAGCTCTCTCTCTCTCTCTGCTGCTAGGCCCCGAAGCTGACAGTGGCTGGAAGTGTATTTGGGAAGATCATATTTTCCAGGCTGAGACAGGCTGTCGACATTTCACTCTCTTAACACACCGTTAGAAACCCATTGTATTGATTTTACAATCCTTCTTCGGTCCCCCTCTCTCCCCTCCCCTTCTCGCTCAACTGCAGCCTCTGCGCCGCCGGCATAGCCTGCCTATAGATGGTGGGCCAGAAAGCCATTTGTGTAGGATCCTGTCGTGATGTCTATGTGCCCCATGTTGTGTAATGGTGCAGCCGTGTCCTGTATATATATCTTTGTGTGTGTACAATGATGTATCTTTGTCCTTTGTGTGTCCTGTATATTGAATATCTGCGTTTTTTGCCTGGGTGTGCTTGCGGATGTGCGTTTCCTTATATATGTTTGTGTATCCGCAACCATCATTGTGTGTCCTCTATGTGTGCAGCTGCACAGGTGTATTTGTTCATCCTGTATGTGTGTGTACATGTGCACAGGTGTAAGTGTGTGTTTGCATCCTTCATGTATGTGCGCACAGGATGTATGTCCTGTGTATTTGTGTGCGTGGTTTTATGTACACACTTGGAGCGGATGGATGTGTGTTAGCGCAGGAGTGAGTATATCCTGCCTGCGTATACACAGACCTTGTGTGTATGAGTGTAGGCGTCCTATGGCTGTATGTCTGTATACACACGAGTGTACATATTTATGTGTGCTTGAATATTCTTTTGCTCTGTTTTTGAATATTAGATTGTTCTATAATTGATAATAGTAAAAAAGAAAAATGAGGCCAGAAAATAAACATATAAACACAATTTTGCTTCAAGACAAATCCTTAGAAATTATAATTCTTTAATATTCTCCATTTTTTAAGAAACTGTTTTATGTAAAAGTGGGCTTATATACTTATAAATTCAGGTCTCAGTTTGTAACACCTTGTCTCTTTTCTTGTCATGGGCTCAATATATGCACATAATTTTGCCAATTTCAAAATGAGGATTTCAAGCTATGCATTCCAGTCCCATGATTATTATTCTGTATATGTGAGTTACATGGCTAGCTTCAGAAAGCCCCCAAGTGCTCCCTGGAATGCTTCTTTATTTGCATCATGAGAGTCAAAATCCACTTAAGCAACCTATAGAAATAGCTCCGTAGTTCAAACGTCTTAAGTTTTGGCTAAGCTTTTGAAAGTTTCCGCCTCTGTGTGTGGCTAGAAGGGAGGCTCATTAGTCTAATGTCTGTGCAGAGTAAATTAACGGAGTCCCCGCTAAAGGGAAGGATGGTGAACATGCTAGCTTACAGGAGCCAAGGCAGAGGACACTGAGGGGAAACGAGGTGAAGATTGAAATCAGAAAAGCTTAGCTTTCTTCAGCCCTTCCTGCTGTCATCAGCACTTGGTTGTTTTGGGGTCCTGCAACTTTTTTTCTTATTGTATGTATTCATACGTTGAGTATCTCAGAGACCTGCCTTCTCCTTCCATGAAGTCTCTGTTCAACCATCCATGCTGTATTCACAATATGTGTGTCTCAGAGACCTGCCATCTCCTTCTGTAAAGTCTCTGTTCAGTTGTCTATGCCGTATTCATTCTTTGCTACTCAAAAAAGACTTCCAAAAAACAAACTGAACAGATGTATATCAAAATCAATCATTCAAAACACAGAAAATGTCAGAGAAACCAAAAAGGGGGATGAAAAATCGCCCTCTCACAAAAGGTATGTCCTTTTAATCATTTTTATGAAAGTGCTTGTGCTCATGTACTTATCTTAAAGAACGCTCGACGACCAAAGGTGACAAAGAATCTCCATGACGTGCCACGTTTCGGATCCAATTTCCATGGTCCTGCATCAGGTATTGAAGATTCCCAGGTCCAGAAACAAACAAAATAGCGCTTACAGACACCACCAGCCATTCACCATTTTAAAAGGACGGCGTCCGACATAAGAATGACGTAGGAAATGGCGTGAGAAATAACAGGAGAGCACAAACTGAACCAATCCATCACCAAGGGGAAACCCATGAAGTGGATATATCACTTGCACTCATTTTCCCCATCGGGTTTGAATCTTGAAACTGACTGGTTCGGCCTTTTTTGAGTATAACCAATCTCATAGGGAATTCCCCTTGGTGATGGATTGGTTCAGTTTGTGCTCTCCTGTTATTTCTCACACCATTTCCTACGTCATTCTTATGTCGGACGCCGTCCTTTTAAAATGGTGAATGGCTGGTGGTGTCTGTAAGCGCTATTTTGTTTGTTTCTGGACCTGGGAATCTTCAATACCTGATGCAGGACCATGGAAATTGGATCCGAAACGTGGCACGTTGTGGAGATTCTTTGTCACCTTTGGTCGTCGAGCGTTCTTTAAGATAAGTACATGAGCACAAGCACTTTCATAAAAATGATTAAAAGGACATACCTTTTGTGAGAGGGCGATTTTTCGTCCCCCTTTTTGGTTTCTCTGCAATTTTTTGTTTTTTGAATGATTGATTTTGATATACACCTGTTCAGTTTGTTTTTCGGAAGTCCTTTTTGAGTAGTTTATATTTGGACTTTTCCAGATTTGTTGGTTTTTGTTTTGTTATGTATTTGTTCTTTGGGCATTTCAGGGTGCTGCCATCTTCTCCCTTGAGGTCTCTGTTCAGCTCTCCATGCTGTATTCATGCTCTGGGCACCTTCGAGTGCTGTAGTTTCCTCCACTGAGATCTTTTTTTCAGCTCTCCATGCTGTATTCATGCTTTGGGCATCTCAGGGTGCTGCTGTCTCCTCTCCTCCCGTGAGGCCTCTCATCTATGCTGTAGTCATTGCGCTTATCTTTGTAATACAGATATTCCACCAGCTGCTGTCATGTATGTATAATTCTCTCTGTTAATAACAGTAAAAGTGGGTACAGTCCCCTGCCCAACCATGCTATGTACTGCTTTCTGTCCTGCAGATAGGACCCCTGCCAGCAGGAGCTTTCCACTCCTAGCCCCCACCCCAAGAGCCCCTCACCTTTCCTTATACTGATTGTCAGGAGCCAGGATAACTTACCTCCAGTGAATCTCTGTCTCCGCAGATATGTATGTCTCTCTGTCACCGAACAAACATGTGTGCAAACGTGGCTTGAGTCTCTTTGTGCAAATGAAGTAGAGTCTTACTGTGTCTCCAACAGTGCATGAATGTAATACCTCATATGGTAACATATACACTCGGTATAAATATAATAACACTACACATGGCTCTGCACATGCCGTCGGTACCTAAACACATCGTAAGAACCATATTACACCTGTGTGCCATGTAGTCAATGCTTTTTAAATATGATAATACCTCATACAGTCCTGCATGCTCCATCAGAACCGTATAAATATGATAACAATTCATACAGAGACCTGCCACACTGTCAGCACCACATAAATATAATAATGTCTCATGCAGTCCTGCACACACCATCAGCGCTGTATAAGATTACTAATAGCTTTTACATTTCTGCATACTGTCAGCACCGTATAAAGATAAAAACAGTTCAGCACTATAGAAACACAATAACGCCTTACACAGCTCTGCACACTGTCAGCACTATAGAAATACAATAACGCCTTACACAGCTCTGCACACTGTCAGCACTATAGAAACACAATAACGCCTTACACAGCTCTGCACACTGTCAGCACTATAGAAACACAATAACGCCTTACACAGCTCTGCACACTGTCAGCACTGTATCAATATAACACTTTATACAGTCCCATGCACACCATTAGCACTATAGAAATAGAAGAGCACCTCGTAGTGCCCTGCATACTGTCAGCAGAGCACTATGTAACTATGATAATGTCTTATATGCCCCTCCCTACACACTGTCAGCATTGTACAATCATAATCTCTCATACGACCTCCATGCATACTGTATCACCATACGACTCCAAGCGCACTTTCAGTACTGTTAAAATATAACAGTACCTTGTATGGCCTGCTGCACACTGTCAGCACTGTAAAAATAGAATAATGCCTTGTACAGCCTCATAAACAGAGTTAGATTTGTGTAAATATCATAGCAGCTCATATGGCGCCGAGTCTACCATCAGCACCATATAAATATTATAACACCTTATAATTGTATTATTATTTATTATCATGATTTGTCCATGCATACCAGATGTATACATTGCTTTGCAGAGATAAATTATGGACAGTCCCTACTCCTTGGATCTTACAATCTGCTTAGGACCGAAAGACACACCAAAAAATCATTAAGGAGATAGTGTTGTTCAATGGAGGACTTTGATTGATTACCACTGGATATGATGCTAGGGCTGTGAATGTTTAAGGAGAACTCTGGTTATGAATGTTGTTACTTAGGTGTCAAGTATGTAGCACAGTCTGCTGATAAAACAGGCAATTTCTAAAGGCTTACTCCCAAGGACCATAAATGACTGGTTAACACCAAGGCCAGATTTGACGTAAAAAAGGGTTGTCAAACTTTTTGAGGCACGAAATCAGGTGGGAATTAGCCAAAAATTAAACCTTAGCTCATGAAGGTATCTGTGTAAGAATAGCGGATCCTGGTGTGGGTGAGTGAGGAGCATGCTGGGAACACCTTTCAGAGAAACAGGGCGCTTCCTGTGTAGGACGTTACTAAAGCACATTTTTGTACAGAGTGCTGCATTAACTGCAAATGGGGTGCAACTCTTTTGGAGGTGCGCATTTCCCCACAGATAATGCAGAGAGTATGGCCCGGCAGCATCGCGGATGCACATAATACTACCCGTTGTTATGTGCAACCCACGCTGTCAGCATCTTGATGTGACCATTCACTGTTGACGCCCATAGTAACCATGTGTTGTGGACACGCCCACTCTCCGCCCATGTCCTGCCCACTCTGGCACTTAGCGTGGTTTCTGCAGATAGCGCTATCTGAATTTGCCCTGCACTGTCTGTGGCCAAAAGCGCACACTATTGGCTGTTTTAAGGGGCAGTGTAGCTTAGTAAACATGCCCTAAAATATGTCTAACAGATACCAAAGACCTTCCACACTTCTGAAGCAGATGAGAATGTCACAGCGGCCCCAAAGTTAGGAGATAGCCATCTTAACGTTTAATAGACAGCCCGACTGATTTAAAAATGTATGACAAACAACCACAGATATCTAAGTATCTGATAACCTAGGACATCCTACTTCTACTGCACACCACTGGGCCAACTTACCCACGACCAGCCCAGCCATTAGGCAAGCTAGGTGGTCACCTAGTGTGGCAGCTTCTGGGGGCGGCAAAGAGCAGGGCATTCATAGCTCAACAATAGATTCTGACAGTTGGCCAGGATAAGGCTTATGGTTTGCCTACGATGCCAACACCTTGAACCAACTCTGGGGCCGGCCTGACCCTGCCCATTCACTCAGGGATGAGCCTTGTCTTCAAGCTCTTACGAAAGTTGACCTAATCTACAGTAGCTTCAGTCACAATTCCCCTGAAAGACTATTAGGAAGAGTCATCTTCTATCTGGTGGCCCCGTGCAGATGGTCAATACCAAATATACATAATGATGTCACATCACTCATGTGTCAGCGCCATATAAAAATAATAACATCTCATCAATCTCTATACACACTATCATCCCCATTCCGAGGAGTAGCCTAATGGCTGGAAGAGTGAACAGAGCATGGGTAACCAACTTTCAAATCCTGCTGACACTCCTTCTGCCATAGGGCAAATCATTTAACCCTCCAGTGCCTCAGGCACAAACTTAGATTGTGAGCCTTCAGGGGAGAGGCAAATACCTGTTGGTCCTCAATATAACTCACCTTGAGCTGTTAATGAAAAGGAGTGAGCAAAATGTAAATAGTTAAATCTCATATAGCCCCATGCACACCTGTATCAGAATCAATAATTTCATCCTTGATGGAGAAAAAGTAGAAATGGTAGACAACTCTAACTTGCTTAGATCAATAATCAATAACGAAATGACAAGCAGTCAAGAAATCAGACTACGCATTGCTCTTGGCAGAATGGCTATGAAGGACCCAGACAAGGTTCTCAAGTGCAGACATGTAGCTCTGCATATCAAGATTCGATTTGTCCAGGCCATGGTAGTTTCAATACCATCATTTACATGTAAACGTTGGATGCTGAGGACGAGAGGAAAATAATCAATGCTTTAGAATATGGTGCCGGTGAAGAATACTGTGCGTACCATGGACTGCCCAAAGAACAAATCAATTGGTACTAGAGGCAGTCGAACAGAAGCTTTCCTTAGAATCTCAAATGACATGACTTCATACTTTGAACACACCAGGCAAAGATCATTAGAGAAGGACATCATCCTTGGCAAGACTGAAGGTTGACACAAAAAAAGAAGGCCGGCAATGTGATAGATCAATATAATAACAGCAGTGATGGATGCCACCTTATCAACTATTAGCTGCCTGACTGAAGACTGAACACAGTTTAGAACAACTATTTGCAACATTGCCATGAGCTGACATTGACTCAGCAGCACTTAACAACAACAACATGCCTGATTTCTTTTAGTGCTGACTTGTGGCAACCTAGCTGCCTCTGGGTTTTCTTGGCAACATATCACTGAATGTAGATTGCCATGCCTTTTCTTCCAAGGCAATGGAGGGTAAAGTGACTTGCCCAAGGTCACAAGGAGTGCTATTGGGAATTGAACCATTGATCTTCTGGGTAGCAGGCAGTTGCTTTAACCACTAGGCTGTTCAAGGAACACTGTGATGAACCAGTCACTTAATTAAAATATCCTTGTAAAATCACAAACCGTCCACCTCATAAGATTATCTCAAATGCATTGTAACCATTTGTATATATTAGCTTATTCCTCTGTACATAGTTAACACTTAAATCAGCTTTCTGATTTAAGTCAATTCCTTCCTTATCCCCCTTAACTCTCCCGTTAAAAGTTTTCTTGTAATGTTGTTTACAGTTTATTGCCTATCGTTTAATGTAATGTTCAAACTGTTGAGTTCTCTGTAAACCGCTTTGATTCCCGAAAAGCGCTAAATAAGCACAAATAAATAAATAGGCTACCCCTCCACAACAACATGCCTGTAGCAGTGTAAATATAATGACATGCCTGTAGCGGTGTAAATATAATGTCTTATATGGTCCCTTGCATGTGATGAAGTCTGTATAACTAAAAAACTCATCATATGGCCCCACATATACCATCAGCTCAGCATAAATATAAGTCCATGTACATTGCTATATATGAGAACTGACTTAAATTGCTTAGCCTTCCTTGTAGTAATGAGAGGCCCAATAATCAGAAATGCTTATCTAGATAGAAACATGACAGCAGAAAAAGACCATATGGCCTATCTACTCTGCTCTTCCATAAAACTACAATAGTCCCTTTTTCCTTTAGAGATCATCTGTGTTTATCCCACGATTTCCTGATTTCAGATACTGTCCTCGTCTCTGCTGCCTCCACTGGGAGACTATTCCACACATCTACCACTCTTTCCATAAAGAAATATTTCCACATATTATTCCTGAGTCTATCCCTTCTTACCGTCATCCTATGTCCCCTTGTTGCAGAGCTTACGTTCAATTGAAAGAGACTCTCCTCTTTATGCCACGGAGGTATTTAAATGTTTCTATCATATCACCTCTATCCCACCTTTCCTCTAATGTATGCATATTAAGATCTTTAAATCTGTCCCCATATGATTTATAATGAAGACCACTGACCATTTTAGTAGCACCCTCTGCACAGACTCCATCCTGTTTATATCCTTCTGAAGGTGCGGTCTCCAGAATTGCACACAATACTTCAAAAGAGGTCGTACCAGAGACTTACACAGAGCCACTATCACCTCTTTTTTCTGCTAGCCTTTCCTCTCCGTATGCACCCAAGCATCCTTCTGTCTTTCGCTGTCGCCTTTTCTACCTGTTTAGCCACTTTAAGATAATCAGAAACAATCACGCCCAGGTCCCACTCTTCTTTCGTGGACTGAAGTACTTCACCCCCTACACTGTATCACTTCCTTGGATTTTTGCAGCCCAAAAGCATGACCCTGTATGTTTTATCATTTAATCTCAGCTGCCAAATTCTCCATGATTCTTCAAGCTTAGCTAGATCCCTCCTCATGTTATCTACTCCTTCCTGGGTGTCTACTCTATTGCAGATTTTGGTATCATCCACACAGAGGCAAACCTTACCTGACAACCCTTCCGCAATATCATTAACAAAGTTGTTAAAAAAGAATCAGACCAAGAGGAGGTCCCTGGCGCACACCACCAGTAACCTCCTTCTCCTCAGAGTGAGCTCCATTTACCTGTACCCTATTGTCGCTTCCCACTCAACCAATTTCTAACCCAATCAGTAACTTCAGGGTCTATCCCTAGGGTGCTCAGTTTGTTGATAAGTCGCCTGTGAGGAACGGTGTCAAAGGCTTTACTGAAATCTAAATACACCACATCTAGGGCTCTCCCTCGGTCCAACTCCCTGGTCACCCAGTCAAAGAAATCAATCAGATTTGTCTGCCAAGACCTGCCTCTAGTAAAACCAAGCATGCCTTGGATCCTGCAAGCCATTGGACTCCAGAAACCTCACTATCCTCTGTTTTAGATAGCAGAAACGGCAAACCAGATAAATCCCATCGAGCCCAGTATTGCAGCAGCAGTATCTGAAGAGTTCCGCTGAATATTTCCGCTTACCACAACGGAACTCTCCAGATAGTCCAGGATGCTCTATGGGCAGGGCGAGGGCGGTGCAAGCAATTATACGGTTAATGGCAAATTTCAGTCCACTAACCGGCTAAGTAACTGCATAGAGTTAGGCCAAAATAAGCAGGCCTAACTTTATACAGTCTGGCCGTCCAGAGAGCCAGCAGTAGTGATCACTGAAACCTTATACTCAGTAGATGTTGCTGCCTGGGCACTTCTGCTGAATGTGCAGTTTTGCTTTTGCTTGTGGGGGCTGGCGTTTAAAATGCTAAGCACCGCAGGCTGAATATTGTTCTGGAAGATATATCAGTTGTTCATAGGCTGGTCAAGATATTGAGGGAATGGAGAGAAGGTAGACTCTGAGAGCAAGGATGAGGGTATGGGCCAGATGGGGAGTGCACACAGACCAGGAAGTTACATTTGTTGTCTAGGCTGAAGAGAGGAAGCATTTATACTTATATTGTTAAGAACAAAAATAGGCCATGCTGGGTCAGACCAGAGCTCCATCAAGGCCCACATCCTATCTCTTGACAGTGGCCAGTCTAGGTCACTACGAAGGTGCCTAGAAGGTCCCAAATAGCAGAATGATTGTTTGCTGTTAAGAACATAAAAACATAAGATATGCCATACTGGGTCAGACCAAGGTCCATCAAGCCCAGTCTCCTGTTTCCAGCAGTGGCCAATCTAGGTCATACGTACCTAGCAGTTTCCCCAAAAGATACAGGTTCCACAATGCTTCTCTCCCTGGGAAAAGCAATGGCTAATGTTTATGGATTTTTCCTCTAGGAACTTGTCCAAATCACTTTTAAACCCAGCTGTGTTAGATGCCTTCATCACATTCTCCAGTAATAAATTCCGCAGCTTGATTTTTCATTGACAGATAAGAATGCTGTCTCCAATTTGACTTATTTATTTATATTTATATCCTGCTTTTCACTGGGTCAAAGCGGTCAATTCCTCTACATACATTTAACACGAGGGGATATGAGACACATACGCTAATATTTACAGGGAACATGGGCAATGGAGGGTTAAGTGGCTTGCCCAAGACCACAAGGAGTGCCTATAGGACTAGAAATCCCAGTTCCTCCAGCCTGAGATTGCTGTCCCCAGGTGGGACTTGAACCCCTGGCCCTCTGGCCTGAAGTACCTTGTCCTAACCACTAGACCACTCCTCCCTCTCCAACTTGTTAGTTTCATGCAGTATCCCATAGTCCTGGTCAGGGCCGGTGCAAGGATATTGCATGCCCTAGGGCCTTCAGCTTTACTTTCCTTCCCTCTCCACCCTTCAAATTTGGATAAGTAAACTCCTCAAGCACACATCACACCCATATTAAGGCAGCTCCACTGGTTCCTTATATGCGCAAGAATAAGATACAAAGCACTGTCCACAACATTCAAAGCCATACATAACAAATCAGCAATGTGTCTACAGCCCCTTCTATCAAGACCCAAGAACGCCAGGCTCCGAAGGCATAGTTCACTTAATCTCCTCTCCATTCCAACTCAAAAGACCAAGAGCAAGCAATCCACATGCAACCGTGCATTCTCGCTCTTTGCTCTTACTATATGGAACTCCTTTCCGCCAGAGCTAAGAGGCTACTCCGATCAAACCGACTTCCGGAAAAGACGGAACACTCATTTAGTCCAAGAACATTTTATCACAACTGGACCCACCAAATCACAAACTGGTCACGACATAGAGCAATCACTTAAGCACACAATTGGTGTGTTAGGCACACATCCAACTTGCTAATCATGTAGGGCCCGATATTCATCTGGGCAGGGCTAAGGGCCATAGCCACTTAGTCCTGCCCGCCAACCCCTTAGCTCTGGATATTCACTTCCGCAGCGATGGAAGTGAATATACGGGTCTGGCAGCACTGCCCGGAAGCTGCCGAGGCTAACCGTGCAGTATCGATATTGGATGCTGCATGGTTAGCCTTGGAGCCTATAAGATAGGCAAGGGTTTTCCTCACCTATCTTATAGGCATTGAGCTCTAACTGTGCGGCTTCCAATATCGGTGCACCAGACCCTGCCTCCGCTCCACCCTGCAATGCCCCCGGCACACTCTGATGTTAGCTGCTAGGGTCAGGGCGCGTAGGAGACTTTGTCGGGGATTTTCAGTGGCACTACTCATGTATGTGCCATTGAATATCCAGTTAGCAGGCATTTACACCATTAACTGGTGTTAACCGTGTAAATTCCTGTTGAATACTGGGCCCGTAAAGTTTATGTGATTGCAATGTATTTATTTATTTGCTTATATACTGCTTTTCTACAACTCAAAGCAGTATATATTCAGGTACTGTATATATAAATTTCCCTTGTCCCTGAAGGGCTCCAATCTACTGTATGTGTTTGTACCTAAGGCAATGGAGGGTTAAGTGGCTTGCCTAAGGCCACAAGGAGCACCTGTAGGACTGGAAACCCCAGTCCTTCCAGCCCAAGGTCGCTGTCCTCTAGTGGCATTTGAACCCCTGGCCTGAGGTAACTTGCCCCAACCACTAGGCCACTCCTCCCCCATAGCTACCCCACGTCCCCCGTTAACCTATTGCTATGTTTGGTTTCATTGTACAACAGTGTGCATCCAAAGCCCTTTTCAAATTCTGTTATACTGCATGGAAACTGTTTTGAATGGTAGAAAGGTGGTATATAAATAAGTTTAAATCAATAATCATGGTCTTCCCAGTATCATCCCCCCCACAACAGTCCTCGAAAAATGCGTAATTGAACCTCATAATTTAAATATTAAACTGTGCTTCCTGCAGGGAGAAGCATTGTGCTGATGGCTCTTGGAGTCTCTGGGGCCGTCCGGGTCTATTGTTTAGCTTTAACTGATGCTGCTCCTCAGAGGCTGCCGCCTAGTCTTGCCTAATGTTTGAGCCAGCCCTGCTCCTGATACATTTTGGAAGGCATAAGTGACCTGCCTTCTATTTATCTGTTCCACCCCACTCATGATTTTAGAGACCTCTATCACATCCCATCTCAGTCATCTCTTCTCCAAGCTGAAGAGACCTATTCATCTTTCTTCATAACAGAACCTGTTCCACCCTCTTTATCATTTTTGTTACCCTTCTCTCAGTCTTTTTTTAGTTCCTCCTTTTTTTTTGAGATAGGACAACCAGAACTGCACACAGTCCTCAAGGTGCGGTTGCACCGTGGATCTATATGTTTGATACTATCTAGATATAAAAGATTCCTTCGTTCATCTTTGCATTCACCTCTGTAGGGGGGGCTCGCATGGGCTCCGGAGCTCATGTCCACTTTTCAAGATGGTGCAATAAAAGGTATTGAGCCTACAAAGATTTCATTTTCCTGTATGACGAATATGGCTCCCAAAGCCCCGCGGTTCAGTAATTAATGCTGTAATGGTGAACCCAGGGAGCTGATGTGTATGTTTCTATCCTCTTAATCTGCCCTGGCAGCAAAAAGGAAACTGTCCTTAGTCCCTCTCATGAACTGGTGCCTCCTTCTCCCTCAGTGCTGCAGTATAATGTGAAAGAGGCAGAGAGATACTGACTTACAGAAGGTCATGCGGAGAAAATCAATGGTAGAGTTGGGGATTACAGTCCCAGAGTTCGAGACACTGAACCAAAGAAAGAAGAGAATAGGGAGGGGGTTGCAATCAGAGAACCAAATCATGGCTGAAATGCTTGAATTTGGGTTATCGTCTGAGGCGCCATGTTACTGGTTACTTTCATGGTCACTAGGCAAGACAAGATGTGACTTGGTGTCCTAACTGTCCCCTCATCCCGTGGACCACATGCAGAAGCTGGAAGACTTCTTTCACGCCTGCCTTACCCCACATTCTCTGAATGCTGGTTCTAGATGGAAAGAGCTGTTTATTTGAGAGGTGCTCAGACTGTGGTAAGGTGGGGGGAGGGAGGTAAATCTTCCGAAGTTCCCTTTCTTCAGCCACAAATCTGTGGAAGCACTGGGTACCAGGTTTATCTCCCTAAGGAATCGGTACGTTTGTCCAAACGTTCCCTTCAGCCTCTGAAGTACTCATCGTCATCTCTCAGCCAACGTCCTGTCATAGACGTCCTGTAGGCACATTCCTACCCTACTCCTGCTCACACCAGTCCCCTCCACCATCTTGTCTCCCACAGTCCCTCAAATATATTCCTCACCACACCACACCTGCACCGCCCACATTGCTGCTTGCCTGGATTTTAGATAGCTTGTTATGTACAGAACAGCGAGACTTGCTGGTATATTTAATGAAGTTGCATGATTTGTGGACGTGTGCATTCACCTCCCGTTGTAGACCACGGTGAGCACATTGCATGGGGGCACTTCAGAGGAGACCTGCTCAGTCCCCACTGTTCATCCCTGTACCTGCCCCTCACCCACTCCTCAGTCATGCCCTGGCCAGGGTCAATGTAAGGGTATTGAGCACCCTTGTTGAACCTTCAAGTTTAACTGTGCCCCAAGAATCGGCTAATTAAACTCAATAGCCATGATCATCCCAATACAACTCTTCCCACAACAAGCCTGTAAAAATGCATAATTGGACATCATGGGGTGATTCATTGTGGTCACTAGGATATTCAGCAACGCTAACATGGTGAGGGCTGCTGAATATCGCTGGGACCCGCTGCTGAACGCCCTGACGCTCGCCGGCTAGTGTAGGGGGCATTTCATGAGTGGAGCAGAGGCGGTGCCCATGGGCAGCAATGACATAGAGCCACTTCCTGGTTATTGTAAGTAGTGAAAGTTAGGCCTAACTTTCGTAGCAGAAGCTACCCGGGCAGCGGGTGAATATTAGCTTCCTGCTTCCTTGGCTGTGGCCGGATATGGTCCTGGCATTGAATGTGCGGGTGTAAGTTCAGCTGCTGTGAGCACGCTGGCTACCGCTGCCGAATGTCCCTGCCATGCTTTGAAATATGAAACTTTGCTTTGTACCTGCTTGGCTGGCAGGTAAAAGGATGTGCCGAGGGCTTCTTGAGTTGGTGGGGCTGGTGCTACTCATGATTGCCTGTCAGAGACTGCTGCCGTAGGCAGCTGCGTAGTCTCGCCTAATGGCTGCACTGCCCCCCCTCCCTCCTCAGTCTGCCCATGTTCAACACATGGCTTACGCTGTAGCGCCCATTCATGCCCTCCCAGACCCACGTTTCACATGTGCTTTTTACCCTTACATCCAGCCATCTCTACCCTAAATATTTCTTCTGTCCCTGTGCCTCCCGCCATTGCTACACCGGGCTCTTGTTCCTGCCTTCATTCTGTCTGTCTCCTTCTTTGTCTCTCTCTCTCTGTCTCGTTCCCGCTCTTCGCTTCTTATTTCCAATCGTTCCCGCTACCCTCCCCTTCATCTAATAAATCTCTGTTTTATCTAATTACAAATCCACCACCTCCCCCCTTCCCTTTTTCTCCCTCGTATGCTATTATGCGTCCAATAACCTTATCTTCAAGCGAAAGGGAGAAAGAGGGAGTGGAGACCAGGCAGCGGGTGTGAAAATGCACCCCCCCAAATCCAATTAAATTGTTTTGTGTGTGTGGTGTGCATGTGTGCAAAGTTATAGATGAGCTTGTGCGCATATAAATGTGTCTATATGCCGTGCATCTGCGTGAGACTGTATATGCAGATAGAGATTAGTATATGCACCTCTGTATATATCTTTGTGCGTGTGCTGTGATCTGTAATGTCATTAGATTTACCAGCCATTTCCAAGTATGCTGGTCCTGTAGCTATGTAATCTGCAAGTGTTACCCAGAGTCTGAGAAGCAATAGGCAGACCTGATGGGTCTGTAAAGATGCAATGAAAATCCTCGCCCTCAGTGAGTCTTGGGGTCACATCTTAGATAAGTAGGGCTATGACCACCTCCCTTTCTTTCTAATCTCAACTGTTTTTATCCTTTTGGGCTCTTCCTGTCAAACATTTTTTCATCTGTTGGGCACAGCTTTGTCCAATTCCAGTTAAAGCTGGTTTTCAGCTCTGGACAGTACAATAACATTAATCATATATAGAATTGTTGCTCTTAGTACCAGGCAAGCAGTGGATGCATCTAGGCCTCTGGAACTCAACACCAGGCATCCCTGAACTCTGGAGCAGGTATATCCAGACCTCTGGAGCCCAGCAGCAGATGTATGTAGACCCTTGTCCTTCCTGGAAATCCTCACATTCGTCTTTCTCAGCTTCCTGGGAGCCCTCACTCTTTAATCATTTTCCTTCTAGTTAGGGTTACCAGCTTGCTCCACATTTACCCAACAAGTGAATCCACTTCTGGTTTCCCCCAGTTGCAGGTGGGGACTTATAGTTTGGGTTTCTCTTCTCCATTCCCTGACAAAAAGCAAGGTTACAGGTGCCTGCTTGAAGTGAGGCAAACCCTGTACTGGATCAACCTGTCAGCAAAATCTAGAGCTAGTTGGCAGCCCTACACCACAATCCGACTTTTGGGTCAGGATTTAAAGCTTGTTGTCTCACCCAGCAAGTATTCACTTAATTTAAAATGGTTGCAGCCAAGCAGATTTCACACTGTTTCTATCTACCTATACTTAGGTGACTTGAGGTGTTGGGGATCAGGATACCTGTTTTTTATGTATGTCCAGTGCATTTTCCCTAGAAAAACATGTGTCAGTATTCATATGCAGGCTCCTTTCATTAATACATGAGGCTCATGGGTCAATTTTAGCAGGCAATAAAAACGTTGCCAGTGCCCTGTCCCACTGCTTAGCCCCTCAACCTCCCTCCCCCCATCTATATTTCTCTTTGGCTTTGACGTGCATGTCCTGTGTGTACCTCTCTATGCTTTGCCTGTTTCTGTCTGTAAGCCCCTGTATTTAGTATGTTTGATTCATCATTTACAGTGGAAACAGATTACATCTTTCAGGACAGCACTGTGTACTGTGGGTCACTATCAGAGAGCTGGTCCCTATGGCCTCTGTCCTCTGTTTTCACGAGGGCTCTGCAGGGTGAAGGTTTTCCTTTCTCTGTCAGAGAGCCTGCTGTCCCGCTCTTCAGTTTTGGAGAGGGAGCATGTAGGTTGAGGGCCTTCCTTTTGCAGTCAGACAGTGGTTTTGGGGAGGTGAGGGGGGGGGGGGGACCAAGGCTGTAATTGAGCTGTTGTGTGATTTGATTGATTTCTGTTGGCTTCTGTTATGCTATTCTGCTTGTGTTAGGAGATGAGAAGTGGGGAGGGGGAGCTGAGAGAGAGGCATGGGAAGAGGAGGGGGAGGAGAAGCATTTATTAGCTCTGCTCCACCTGAACTGTTTGTCAAACATGGATTTTAACTTAACATTAAGACATAGCGTAATGAATCCCCCCGCCGCCCGCTGGAATCTTTGCATGTCTGTCAGGAAAGCGCACGCTTCTTTGTCTCTGTGCTTGCATCTGCTTGTTTGTATGTAACTGTACATGCGTGTGTAGGGGCATGGCTTTGCTGAGCTGAGCTGGTGTGTGCATGTGTGCCTTCACGTGTTTATCTGGGTACAGGTGTGGATGTGTTCTTGTGAGCCTGCCCGTGTGCTTTTGGCAGGTGTACACACGTGGGTTTGTGCAAGGTATGTGATCCCTTCTCCAGTTTGCATTTCTTCATTTGTGTAGAGCAGGGCACCTTTCTCTGGCCTCCCTCCCTCCCCCCATCCCCTTCCCCCTCCTGCTTGATACTCCTCATTAATGCTTCCCATACTCATTAACATTCATTAACCCACTTTGCTCTCTCTCTGATCACCTCAGCATCTTGCCTTGTAGGGCACAGGCGGGGACGAGGGTGGAGGTTAGCAGGAAGAGTAATACAGAAAATGAATTTGGAACGTGCCTGACAGAGCTCGTTTGCCCCCCCCCCCCCGCCATCGTTTTCCCCAGCAAACACACGTGGGGGGTGGGGGGATACATAAAGCCCTAAGAAGAGGCCTGCCAAAGAAGGATGAGAGGTGGAGGGATAGACTGCTCGCTAGGGTAGGAGAGAGGAAGGCTATCGCCTCTATGAGTTTAGGTGGGTGAGGTTGATTGCAGTTTTCTATGAAGGAGATTTTATAAAGGATTTTGTCGCTTAAACCGTATTCTACACATGTACGAGGCCTCTGATAAAATGACTCCATGCATAAAATGTGTGGTGGCAAGAAGACCACCCAAGGGCAGGCATACTCAAGGGCAAACTTGGAGTGGAACATGGGCAGAAAAATGAAGCAAGCGCATGAGCTAGAAAACTCCTACTATAAATGATTTGTATAGTGCTACAAGGCATAAGCAGCACTATACATTTATACCAGCTCCCAAATGTTTCTCTCTGTCATATCCTCCCCTCTCTCCTGTAGGGCATGCCGACTGGAATGGTACAGGCAACTCTAACATCTGCCATGGAGGGAGTAGACAGGTGGAGGGTCATTTAACCAGCTAACTGAGGACTTAGTCAACTGGGTCCACTGTGGTGAAAATTTACCCCCGCTGAGCTGCTAAATGTAAAATAAATCTTAAAATGGGTATTCTAGGAGGTGTTTTGAGGTCAGGTGAGAAATCTAGATGCATTTATATCGTATTTGGATTTTTAGATGGCATTTGGCAAAGTCCCTCGTGAGATAAAAAGTCATAGGACAGGAATGGAATAAATACTGCGAACTGGTGGTTGACTGAAAGATAGGAAACGGAACAGGACTAAATGGTCAATTTTCCTAGTGGAGAGAGGTATATATCTAGCGTGCCCAGGGATCGGTACTGGGACCAGTGCTGTTTAACTTATTCATTACTGATCTGGAAGAGGTAGCAAGGAGTGAGGTGATCAAATTTGCAGATAACATAAAAAATAATCTAACTTATTAAATCATGAGCGCATTGCAGAAAAACCTTACGAGCTTCCAAACGACAAATGAAATTTAATGTGGCAAGTGCAAAGTGATGCACGTAGGGAAAAATAATCCCAACTACATCTATCTATCTACAATACTGGGTTCCAAATTAGGAGTCACAACACCCAGGAAAATGATTTTAGAGTCCTTCTAGACAATCAGGCCGATATTCTAAAGCCTTGACTACATAAATGAACTGTACTTTTTAAATCTGTGGCAGTCCTATAGAAGACTTTGGCCATTTTATTTGTAATTTTGGGCAGGCCGAGGGAGAGACAGAAATGTATTATATTTCAGCAGCGAAAAAAGGAAGCAGAGTGCTAGGAATTATTCAGACTAGAAGGAGGCTGCCACTGAGAATATAAGGCCTTTGTATCTCAGAAAAGATATAGTGGAACTCGAAAAGGTGCAGAGAAGAGCAAAATTATAAAGGAGACGGAATGACTCCGTAATGAAGACAAGATGAACAAGTTAGAGACAGCTGACTGCATTTTTGCTAGGTGAAAAAAGGTGCTGGTCCTGATATGCAGAGCTCTTTCATTACTATACAAGGACCATGGGTCAGTTTTAGCAAGCAATGAAAAAGGCGCCGGTAGAGGCCTCTAAAATCAGGAGTGGGATGCAACAGGTTAATGGGAGAAGGATTATGTACCAGGGGATTTTCCAAGCAAAAGACAGCAGATTTAGCACAAAATGGAGAAAGTGTTTTTTCATTCAACATAGAATCAGGCTGTGGAATTTGATGCTGTGGTCAAGGCATCGAGCATAGCTAGGTTTAAAAGAGATTTGGACAATTTCTTGAAAAGAAAAGTCCTCTAGCCAAGTAGAATTAGGAAAGGCCACCACAAATCCCTTAGATTGAGCCATAAGGAATGGATCTACTGGAGATCTTCCGGGTACTTTCAGTAACCCAGATTGGCTACTGTCTGAGACAAGTTGCTGGGCTCAATGAATCTTTGTTCTGATCCAGTATAGCACATCCTGTGTTCTTACAGTGGATTTTCCAATGTGCATACATAGTTTTACCCCCATACGTCAACCTGTAGAGCTAGCAGGTGTAAATATGTGGCAATTATTAGGTAAACTTATGTTCTTATGGACGAAAAGTCCATAAACCATTATTAAGGTAGACCAAGAGAAAACCACTTAGGGTAAGTAGCATGGAACTGGCTACTCTTGGGATATGTCAGGTACTTGTGACCTGGATTGGCCACTGTTGGAAACAGGACACTGGGCTTGATGGACCATTGATCTGACCCAATGTGGCAGTTCTTATGACTATATTTAAAATCCATCTAGAATTATGATGGTAGAAAGTATTTGTATTTTTCAGACACTGAGCAAGTTGTTTCAAGTACCCTCAGTAAGTAATAATAATAATAATAAATAATTTATTAATGTTTAAACCACTCCATGAAAATTCACACCAAAGCAGTGAACAATCTCATGCTCACAAACATAAGCAATTAAACCACCAATTCAAAATAAAAAAACAAAATAAATTAATAATACAATCCAGAATAAAGCATAGCTACTCAAAGCCAGAAGACTTTAAATAAAAAAAATAAATAAATAAAGACCAAGTGTTCACCCCTTTTCTAAATGTATTGTAGTTGCAAAAGATCTAACACAAGTTAAGGAGTTCTCCAGTACATAGAAGGACAGAGACCTGCATGCAGGGTGCAGAAATCCAAGGAATGGGTGTGATATCACTGTCCACCAAGCATGACAGAAACATGACGACAGAAAAAGACCACATGGCCTATCTAGTCTGTCCTTCCATATCAACCACTACAACAGTTCCCTTTTTTTCCTTTAGAGATCCTCTGTGTTTGTCCCATGCTTCTTTGAATTCAGATACTGTCCTCATCTCTACCACCTCCACTGGGAGACTATTCCATGGATCCACCACTCTTTCTGTAAAGAAATATTTCTGCATATCACTCCTAAATCTATCCCCTTTCATCCTCATCCCATGTCCCGTCGTAGCAGAGCTTGCTTTCAATCGAAAGAGGCTCTCCCCCTGTGCATTTATGCCACTGAGGTTTTTAAACGTCTCAATCATATCACCTCTATCCCGCCTTTTCTCTAAGGTGTAAATATTAAGATCTTTGTCCTCATATGCTTTATAATGAAGACCAATAACCATTTTAGTAGCCACCCTCTGTACTGTTTATATCCTTTTGAAGGTGTGGTCTCCAGAATTGCACACAATACTCCAAATGAGGTCGCTACAAATACAGAGGCACTATCACCTCCTTTCTTATGCTGGCCATTCCTCTCCCTATGCACCCAGGCATCCTTCTAGCTTTTGCTGTCGCCTTTTCTTCCTATTTAGCTACTTTAAGATCATCAGACACAATCACGCCTAGGTCCCGCTCTTCTTTAGCGGACAAAAGTACTTCACCCCCTATACTATATCCAGGTAGCAAAATGGTGTGGCAAGGCGATGGACAGAACAAGACGAATGTTGGGATGCATAGGGGCAGGCACAACCAAGAGAAAGGAATGTTGGAGAGACCTCACCTGAAGTACTGTGTGCCATTTTGGAGACCATATTTCCGAAAGGATATAAAAAGAGTAGACAGTCCAGGAATTGTCTACCAAATGGTATAAACTCTGCTCTACAAGTCCTATGACATGAGACCTAAACAAATAAAACCAACCCCAGGAGAGATCCCTGAGGCACTCCTCTCCATCCCTCTTCATCAGAGTGATCTTCATTTACCACCACCCTCTCTTGTCTGTCACTCAACTAGCTTATAGTCCAGTGCACCACTTTAGAAGTAGTCTCAGGCTGATCAAATTATTTATGAGCTTCCTATGCTGGACAGTATTGGTGTGACCTCACTTTGCCCTCTCTTTTTTCTCTTTTTCTCTACCTGCAGGGTCTGGGCGGTGAAGCTGAGATGACCGCCCTATGCCCTTCTCTCCACCATGGACACCCTTAAATCCCTTTCTGTTGCTGGACATGATGAGTGCTTTGCCCCCTTCTGGCCTGAGGATTCCTCCCTCCATTTTCACGATCCAGTCACCAAAGATACCCCCGATCCTCTGCCTCCCTCCTCCTCCACCTCTGCGAACAGCATGAGACCCTCCACAGAGCTCTGCCATTCTCATCCTGGCCCCAAGACTGCCAGTTGTGGGAGTGATGCTGTGGAGCTCACATATGGCCTGGGCTTGGCTTCCTGCCCCCCTCCACCAAAGGAGACCCTTCACTCTCCATCCAAAAGCCAGAAAGGGACAGAGAAGGAAGATGAAGAAGACCAAGATGACAAGAGTAATGCTGAAGAAGATGCACAGGATCTCCAAGACTGTGTTTACTTCTCTCCAGATGGTTCTGCTTACCTCCTGGACCACACTGATGGAAGTGGGATGGCTAGTTTGCCGGGCCTCTTCAACCAATGTCTACCAAAGGGCTCGCCCAGAGGAGACCCGGAGCTTGCTGTGCTGCCAGATGCCATCTCTACTCTCCATGTCCAACAAGGCTTTATTACTGACCAAAAATCCCAGCATACCTCAGCAGGGGCAGGGGGCCCACCCGCCTTCTACACCCTTCATGTGACCAGCGTCCGACTCCGAAGCAAAGAAAACTACCTAAAGCAAAGCAAGGCTGCCAAAAACCAAGACGATCCCAAAGAAAACCATGAGGAGGAGGAGGAGGAGGAGAAGAATGATATGCAGAAAGAACAAAACCAACAGTTGACTCTTTGTGGGAGGAATATGCTTCCCCATGGGCTGAAGCCCCTCTGGATCTGCCTGCTGTGCAAACTCTCCTTCCACCAGGGTGGTTCACTGGCCACCCATGCCATGCGCCTTCACCAGCTAGAGGTGTTGAAGGAGGAGCAGGAGGTCCTGGAGTCTGGGCAGACCTCGGCTATGGTGCAGAGCCTCGGGAATGGAAGGGGGCCTGTCCTCAGCTTTCTTCTACCAAAAACAAACAGCATCAGCTCCCACTCTGCTGAAGCTGTCTGGGAGCTACCAGGCTCCACCGGAAACCTCAGTGACATAGCAGCCGGAATGTTCAACAGATCGGTGAATGTAGTTGACGCCGGTGCACCTGGAAAGATGCCGGCAAGCAAGACCTCCTCCAGTTTGGAGCTGGGAGTCCTCAGTGGCCTCCTAACTGAGGAGGACCAGGATGGGAGAGCAGGAAGCCCCACAACCCTTTTTGGGGAGCTGCTTCCAAGGACTGCACCCGACACCCACCTCGACCTGACTCCCCGGAGCCCTAAAGGATCTGGTGACCCAACTGAAGCCAAAGATTTGACGGTTGGTGAACTGGACTGGATTCCTCCTTTCGATGGGGCTAGCCTCTGGGGAGAAATGGGAGAGGAGGAGACGGTGGAGCCTGAGGGGGCCCGAGTCCCCGAGCAACTTCTTACAAACCAAAGTGTATGTGAAAGTCCAGTGTTACCTGTGCAGGCTCGCTCCCATCCAAAGGAAGACCACCATGTTCTCCCTGCCTGTTCTCACCATGGTGACGAGACAGAGGACCAAAGCAACAGCCCCCAGTCTGTCAGCCACCACAATACAAGGGAGAAATTGTTAGCAGTCGAAGACCCCATCAAGAGTTATAGCCCATCCGAGAGGAGCGGGGCCCCTTCCAGCTTCAGCGTCTTAACCAATGATGACTATGTCCCAACCTCAGGACCCAACGCCTTCCAAAGTCTCTCCCTATCCAACCAGATGTCCATGCTGCACTCTCGAAACTCCTGTAAGACTCTCAAATGCCCCCGCTGCAACTGGCATTATAAGTATCAGCAGACCCTGGATGTGCACATGAAAGAGAAGCACCCAGAAGCGGGCAGGAGCCACTGCACATACTGCAATTCAGGCCAGCCCCATCCACGCCTGGCCCGAGGTGAGAGCTACAATTGTGGATACAAGCCCTACCGCTGTGAGGCTTGCAATTATTCCACCACCACCAAGGGCAACCTCAGCATCCACATGCAGTCTGACAAGCACCTGGCCAACTTGCAGGGCTTCCAAGGCCATGGGGCTGGCCAAGGGCCTGCTGCACCCAATAGTGGGGGCAATGGCAATGGAACTGGGAATTCCAGTCCCTCTGAAAATAGCCTTCCTTCACCCCAGGACAAGCAGCCCAAACAGAAGGCTTGCTGGCAATGTAAAGTGTGCAACTATGAGACAAGCATCTCCCGGAACCTGCGGATCCACATGACAAGCGAGAAGCACATGCAGAACACACTGCTGAGGCACCAGGGCATGCCCCTCGGCCTGCCAGGACTTCTACAGCCAGGGCCCGACCTCTACCAGTACTATGGCCCCCAGGGACTGCGTCAAGAGAAGGCCTCCATGGACTCCCACCTTCTTCTCAATGGTTTCCATTTGAACACTGCCAACATGAAGGGGACAGCTATAGTCCCAACCACCAGTCCTCCAGGTAAGATTCTACTACCAGCCCACCAGATAGGACTCTAGACTGCTGCTGCTACCACCGGCATTCCCTAGGTAAGATACTGCCACTACAGCCACCACCTTTACCACTTGCCCCCTCCCACCTCGAGTAAGGGTCTGCTACCTCCATTATCACTAACAAAGCCCTGGTAAGATTTTGCCACCAGAGCTTCTACCACCAGCCCCCTCTGCCCACCATCCAGCAACATTCTACCACTGCAGCCGCTTTCTTAAGCATCCATAGGTAAGATTCATCCATTGTAATCTCTACTATCAGCATCCCCATCTCCACCCCCCCCCCCCCCATCCCAACTGAAGGTCTGTTATGGCAGTGCCCCCAGGTGAGGGTCTGTCTTCTGTTTGTGAGTTTTTGTGTATCTCTCTCCCTCTCTCACCCTTTTTTCTCCTTCCCTTCCTCCTCAGGCTGCAGCACTTCATCCCTGGAGACCTGCTCCCCGGTGGGGCAAAACCTGTCCAGTATTCCTTCCTCCAATGGCCCTCCTCCACCATCACAGGAAACCCCTTCTTCTCCTTCACCCCCAGAGGACCCCTCCATCAGAGTCTTCCGCTGCTTGGTATGCCAGGCCTTTACCACAGACAACCTAGAAGTGCTGCTCTACCACAGCAGCCTGGCTCGGAGCCTGCCAGAGCATGAATGGAAAGAGGTGTCAGGAGATATGCACCGCTGCAGGCTTTGCTCTTATGGCACTCAACTGAAGGCCAACTTCCAGCTCCACCTCAAAACTGACAAGCATGCCCAGAAGTACCAGTTGGCAGCCCATCTCCATGAGGGGGGCATGGCTACTGCTAGTGCTGATTTGCAACTGGCTGGCATAAGCCCTGCCACTCTGCCACTCCACCTACGTTGTAACCTCTGTGACTTTGAGTCCAACAGCAAGGAGAAGATGCGGATCCATGTCCGAAGTGGGGACCATGAGGAGAACCTCCATGTCTACAAGGTACTTGGTGTGGGAGGGGTGTAGGAAGGTTCTTTCTACAGCTCACACCCTGTACAATGGCAGTCAGTGCCATCCTTCTGTACCCTAATACATCAAGGGAGGAGAAGTGCTCACAAGTCCCTTTCTGCTACAGCTTCTTCCACAATATCTCTTGACATCTGTGCACAACGACTTCACATTCCCTGTCTTTCCCTTCCCAGTGGGTTCTCATATGTGAGATACGGGTGATGGAGCTTTGGATAGCTGTTCCTTGCTCCTTATCACTTTTTCTTGTTTTTCTCTCTCCTGCAGTTCCTGTTGGATCTGGAGGGGGCCTCTGGTGGGGAGCTTGGCCCATTCCGTTGCGCACTCTGCGACTTCCAGAGCAGTTCCAGGTTAGGCGTGCTTCAGCACCTGCGCAGTCCCATGCACCGTGAGAACCAGGCACAGTGGAGGCTTAAAGTGCTGCAGAGCGGGAGGGTGGCCGAGGAGGGACTAGCTGCCCTTGAAAGGGTCATCAGCATAGCTGACCCTGCCCCAAAGGAACCCGGTAAGCTCTCAGATGCTCTGTAGTTCTCTCTCTCTCTCATTTTCCACCTAAGTTTCTATCTCTTCAGCTCTATCTCTGTTTCTTTTTCTCTGTCGCTGAGATTGCACAGTTAGGATAAGTTAGCACATAGACCTCTAGCTTGTAGGTTTCAGGAAGGTAGGCTAACATTAACTGGCTAGGCCCTGGGTAGTTAACAGCAAGGACATACAGTAGCAAGTTAATGCTAAGTTTACGAGTTAGGTTTTGTTTGGCCAGCGCCTGATGAAGTCTTATGAGTGTTAAATTTAATTTAACAGGCCAGGTCATGGGAATTAGGTTAACAGCTGTCTGTGCGTTTTTATTTATTTTTAGCCCAGTTGTTTCCTTCTATTCCTTTGGTTTTCTGTCTTGGTCAGAACTGGGACTAGGATCCAGAGCAAAAATCTTAGCAAAAATCCCAGGGGATAGTTTTCCTTTTCTATATCCCCTCTCAACTACACGTGGTCTAAGGACTGAAGTGACAGTCTTCTGCTAAGAGCCACACATTACACGGTTCCTTCTGGAATCTCACAGTCATGGGTTTTAAGTCTAGCCAGTAGGTGCTGCTCTTATGCAATGACTAAGTCTCCCTCACCTCCAGAGTCTGTGAACACTGCCTCTGGGGCATCTCCAGTCCCAATCAACCCAGGGAGTGGAAGACCAGACCAGGGAATCAAACCCAAGTTTGCTTGAGCCACCTACCCGTCTCTATCTCATTGATGAACATTTCCTGAATCGGTTTGGTTGGAGTGAAGAGGAAACGTAACCAGCTAAGTTTTGTGAGAATTAGCTTAACATTACCTGGTTAATTTTTGTTGGAGTTAGGTTAACATCAGGTGGCTCAGTCTTGCAGAAGTTAGATTAACGTTAGCTGTTTAAATCTTTTGGAAGTTAAACAAAGGCTATCCACTTAGGCCTTGAAGGCGTTACCAGTTAGATGTAGTTTACCTCACTAGGTCTTTTGGGAGTTAGGTTAACATTAGCTGGTTAAGTTTTGTGGAAGTGATAACTGATCCCTGCCTTCTCTTGGACTCTCTTCTCTTGTCAGACTGTATAATTTCCTTCTAATTAAAGATTATAATTGCTGGAAATATTACGATGGCCTCAGATTGATGGAGCTGTCACGGATGACTGGAGTCCTCATCTGCACATGGACACACATTAATGAATATGAGATGAGATCTGGGAGTGGTGGAGCGCTTCTGTAGGGAGATGTGACAGTCTCTGTGCATGTGTGTGCCTGGCTCTAATATGTGTGAGGGAGAGTGAGTGTGCACGTGTGTCTGTGTGTGCTATGTGTGTGCGTGCATTGTGTGCACAGAATGACAAAGAAAGTGTCACCGTCACATCTATCCATCACACCCCCTCACCCCTCCCTGCTTCTGTTCTCGTCCTCCCTCTATCTCTGCCGTTCACTTCATCCCTCCTTCCTATCCCTCACGCCCTTGCTGTCTCCCTCTCTTTCTTTCTCTCCCCCTCCCTTCCCCCCCCCCCCCTCCATTCTGCAGACTCCGTGTTTAATTTTCACAGCTCAGGGTGGATAAATTGAAACTCAGTTCCCTGCAGGAGGACAGGCCTTGTGCCTGCAGAATAGATTGTGACAGAAACACCTAATACGTCTCTTAGCAACCTGGGAGACAGCCAGGGAAAGAGACAACGAGAGAGAGACAGAGAGGCCGATATGGAGAAACAGAGACAGAAGGAGAGGCACAGGGGGCTAAATGTACAAAAGGGATTTCCCCATTTATGTTTGTGGGAAAAAGCTTCTATATATCAAGAGAGAGAAAGAGACAGGCAGACAGGGAGAAAGTGTGAGAGAGAGAAAGAGACACACATAGATATATATATAGAGAGAGAGAGAGAGCACGTGAGAGAGAGACACACACAGACAGCGTGATATATATATAGAGAGAGAGCGTGAGAGAGAAAGAGACATACACAGAGTGATATATATATATATATATATATATATATAGAGAGAGAGAGAGAGAGAGGGAGCATGCGCGTGAGCAAGAAAGAGACACACACACACAGTGATATATATAGAGAGAGAGAATGTGAGAGAAAAAGAGACATACGCACATAGAGAGTGATATATATATAGAGAGAGAGCATGAGAGAAAAAGAGACATACACAAACAGTGATATATATATATACAGTATATATAGAGAGAGCGCATGAGAGAGAAAGAGACATACACAGACAGAGTGATATATATATAGAGAGAGAGCATGAGAGAAAAAGAGACATACACAGACAGAGAGTGATATATATACAGTATATATATAGAGAGAGAGAGCGCGTGAGAGAGAAAGAGACATACACACATAGAGAGTGATATATATATAGAGAGAGAGCATGAGAGAAAAAGAGACATACACAAACAGTGATATATATATATACAGTATATATAGAGAGAGCGCATGAGAGAGAAAGAGACATACACAGACAGAGAGTGATATATATATATAGAGAGAGCATGAGAGAAAAAGAGACATACACAGACAGAGAGTGATATATATACAGTATATATATATAGAGAGAGAGCGCGTGAGAGAGAAAGAGACATACACACATAGAGAGTGATATATATAGAGAGAGAGCATGAGAGAAAAAGAGACATACACAGACAGAGAGTGATATATATACAGTATATATATATAGAGAGAGCGCTTGAGAGAGAAAGAGACATACACAGACAGAGAGTGATATATATACAGTATATATATAGAGAGAGAGCGCATGAGAGAGAAAGAGACATACACAGACAGAGAGTGATATATATACAGTATATATATAGAGAGAGAGAGCGCGTGAGAGAGAAAGAGACATACACACATAGAGAGTGATATATATATATAGAGAGAGCATGAGAGAAAAAGAGACATACACAAACAGTGATATATATATATACAGTATATATAGAGAGAGCGCATGAGAGAGAAAGAGACATACACAGACAGAGAGTGATATATATACAGTATATATATAGAGAGAGCATGAGAGAAAAAGAGACATACACAGACAGAGAGTGATATATATACAGTATATATATATAGAGAGAGAGCGCGTGAGAGAGAAAGAGACATACACACATAGAGAGTGATATATATATAGAGAGAGAGCATGAGAGAAAAAGAGACATACACAGACAGAGAGTGATATATATACAGTATATATATATAGAGAGAGCGCTTGAGAGAGAAAGAGACATACACAGACAGAGAGTGATATATATACAGTATATATATATAGAGAGAGCGCTTGAGAGAGAAAGAGACATACACAGACAGAGAGTGATATATATACAGTATATATATATAGAGAGAGCGCTTGAGAGAGAAAGAGACATACACAGACAGAGAGTGATATATATACAGTATATATATATAGAGAGAGCGCGTGAGAGAGAAAGAGACATATGGAAAGGGTATTAATTGAGAAACAAATCTTTTTCAAAGATGGGGAAGCTGTAGAACTGGAGGAGAAGAAATGAAGTTACAAGGAGGTACATTTAAAAACAACATCAAGAAATATTTTTTAATGGCATGGGTGGGGATGCCTGGAATGCCCTCCCGAAAGAGACGGTGGGAGCAGAAACAGTGACAGAATTCAAAAAGGCATGGGACAGACACAGAGGATCACCACATAGCAAGAGCATGGGATCAAAACAAATGTAAATAACTTCTAAATAGAGAGGGCTAACTGGTCAGGAACAGCATGTACAATTCTGGCACCTTACTGAGCAGACTAGATGGACCATGCTGGTCTTTATCTGCCATCATTTACTATACACAGACAGAGAGTGATATATATACAGTATATATATAGAGAGAGAGAGCGCGTGAGAGAGAAAGAGACATACACAGACAGAGAGTGATATATATACAGTATATATATATAGAGAGAGAGCGCGTGAGGGAGAAAGAGACATACACAGACAGAGAGTGATATATATACAGTATATATATATAGAGAGAGAGCGCGTGAGAGAGAAAGAGACACACACAGACAGTGATATATATACAGTATATATATATAGAGAGAGAGCGCGTGAGAGAGAAAGAGACATACACAGACAGAGAGTGATATATATACAGTATATATATAGAGAGAGAGCGCGTGAGAGAGAAAGAGACATACACAGACAGAGAGTGATATATATACAGTATATATATATAGAGAGAGAGCGCGTGAGAGAGAAAGAGACACACACAGACAGTGATATATATAGAGAGAGAATGTGAGAGAAAAAGAGACATACACACATAGAGAGTGATATATATTTAGAGAGAGAGAAAGAGAGCATGAGAGAATAAGAGACATAGAGAGAATAAGAGACAATAAGAGAATAAGGAGTGGAGGAGTGGCCTAGTGGTTGGGGCAAGGTACTTCGGGACGGAAGGTCAGGGGTTCAAATCCCACTAGAGGACAGCCACCTTGGGCCGGAAGGACTGGAGTTTCTAGTCCCACAGGTGCTCCTTGTGGTCTTGGGCAAGCCACTTAACCCTCCATAGCCCATGTTCCCTGTAAAATAGTTCTCTGTGTGCTGTGCTTTCCTGTCTAATCAATGTGTTTATACCTCAAAAAGGTCCTGTCATGATTTGACAATTTCCAATCTGTAATCAAACCGCTGCTGATCGCTGGAAGTAGCGGTATACAAATGTATACTAAATAAATAAATAAATAAAAATACGCAGACAGAGAGGGATATATATATATATATACAGTATATATATATATATATAGAGAGAGAGAGAGAGCGCATGAGAGAGAAAGAGACATACACAGACAGAGAGTGATATATATACAGTATATATATATATAGAGAGAGTGCGTGAAAGAGAAAGAGACATAGACATACACAGTGATATATATAGAGTGTGAGAGAAAAGAGACATACACACAGAGTGATATATATATAGAGAGAGAGACAGAGACACACACACAGAGTGATATATATATATATAGAGAGAGTGCGCATGAGAGACAAAGAGACATACACAGACAGAGAGTGATATATATACAGTATATATATATAGAGAGAGAGAGAGCGGGTGAGAGAGAAAGAGACATACAGAGTGATATATATAGAGTGTGAGAGAAAAAGAGACATACACATATAGAGTGATATATATATAGAGCATGAGAGAAAAAGAGACATACACAGACAGAGAGTGATATATATACAGTATATATATATAGAGAGAGAGCGGGTGAGAGAGAAAGAGACATACAGAGTGATATATATAGAGTGTGAGAGAAAAAGAGACATACACATATAGAGTGATATATATATAGAGCATGAGAGAAAAAGAGACATACACAGACAGAGAGTGATATATATACAGTATATATATATAGAGAGAGAGCGCGTGAGAGAGAAAGAGACATACACAGAGTGATATATATAGAGAGTGTGAGAGAAAAAGAGACATACACACATAGAATGATATATATATATATATAGAGAGAGAGAGCATGAGAGAAAAAGAGACATACACAGACAGAGAGTGATATATATACAGTATATATATATAGAGAGAGAGCGCGTGAGAGAGAAAGAGACATACACAGAGTGATATATATAGAGTGTGAGAGAAAAAGAGACATACACACATAGAGTGATATATATATATATAGAGAGAGAGAGAGGGCATGAGAGAAAAAGAGACATACACACATAGAGTGATATATATATATATAGAGAGAGAGAGAGGGCATGAGAGAAAAAGAGACATACACAGACAGAGAGTGATATACTGTATATATAGAGAAAGAGAGAGAGAGAAGCATATGATGGGGACGATGAAAGCAGATCTGACAAACAAAGAACTGCCTTCCCTGTGACAGAGACCCATGTGCAGTGTGAAACTGGGTTACGAATGTAGTAACAAAAGCCCCCCCCCCCCCACCCCCTGAGCGCTCAGCATTTCAATCTGCAGGCTGCAGGATGTGCTGGTGGAAGGATGTCTGGGTGTCTGCACTGTGACAATGCTCTGTGGCAATTGCTTGTGCTCTGTCTGCCTGCCTGCGCTGGGTATGCTTGTTACAGGGGCTTTATTTGTGTAATATGCATCTGTGTGTGTCCACGCTTAACTCTGTGTGACGGGTGTTTACATGTAGATGTGTGTCTCCAGTTTCTTTATGTTCTGCACATGAGAGAGAAAGAAAGACGATGAACACAAAGAAGGGAGACGGGCACAGGATAGCTACACGGAGAGAAACATCACATGAACGATAGCTGCTCCTGTGCTCAGGTGAAGGGATGGATAGCTAGAAAAATAGTGATGGATTGATGGAGATTTTGTACTTTGTTGTGATGGATGAATTTTGAAAGCAATTTACGCAGATAAAAAGTGTTTTACCCATATTAGCTGCTGCATAGAAGTGCCCTACCTCACTGCAGCTAAAAGTCTACACAATACTTTCACTTTCAGAATTGATAAAAAGCCCACAGGTCAAAAGTGCACATGGTCCCAACATGGAAAGTGCACAAATATCTTCTTTATCGAGTAAGTCAAGGGGGTAGATGGCAAAGAAGAGGAATGGATAGATGGAGGAAGAGAACAAAATTCTGGCCCTATTTTCCTCAGCTGCATGCATTACTAGGTGGAGGAATGATTGGCTGTGGGTGGGGGATGTATGGATAAGAGGGTAAAGGGGTGGGTGCAGTCTAGAGGAATGCATGGCTATGTGTTAGGGGAATGTATGGATAGAGTGGCGGGACAGATGGATAGACAGAAGTTGGATAAATGGATGGATACAGACTAAAGGATAGATGGATAGTAGAATGAATACAAAGAGAGATTAAATTAATATTATTATTAATATTAAAGACTTATAAAGCGCCGCAACATACGAAGCGCTGTACAAACATAGAAGAGAGACAGTCCCTGCTCATCAGAGCTCACAATCTAATAAGACAGAAAACAAAACAAGTTACATAATACAAATAGCAAAAATTTACAGGACAAAGTAAGCAAATGTTGATAGAGAGATCAAGATAGGGTAAGACAGGAACGGAAAGCAATAGTGAAGAGATGGGATTTTAGTCTGGACTTGAAAATGGCCAGGGAGGACGCCTGGCGCACAGAGATAGGAAGATTATTCCAAGCAAAGAGTGCTGCCAGTTGGAAGGAGCGAAGTCTGGACTTGGCAGTACGAGTAAAGGGCACAGATAAACGAAGACTGTTAGAAGAGCGAAGCAACCGAGAGGGGGTGTAAGGAGAGATGAAAGGTACTGGGGGCAGAAGAGTGAATACATTTATAGGTCAGGAGGAGAAGTTTAAATTGGATACGGAGACGGATGGGAAGCCAATGAAGCGACATGAGGAGAGGAGTGATGTGGGAAAAACGAGACTGTCGGAAAATGAGTCGAGCAGCGGAATGTTGAATAGGAGGTTGGAGGAATGAATAGATAGAAGCTGGGTAAATGGATGGTTGGAGGGTGGGGAAAGATATGGGTAGGACGCCAAGGAAATGGATAGATAAAAGCTGAGTAAATGAAGGAATGGATAGAGGCTGGGGAAATAGATAGTGGTTGGGGGAATGGATAGCTATATGCTAAGGGAATGTATGGATTGGAGATTAGGGGAATGGGGACAGATAGAGGTTAGGGGAATGGAAGATAGAGGTTGAATAAATGGATGGATGCAGTCTGTATGAATGGATGCTATGTGCTAGAGGAATGTATGGATAGAAGGCCAAGGGAACAGATGGATAGGGGCTGTGGGGATAGATGAATAGACAAACATTGCATAAATGGATGGATGCAGGCTAGTGGTTGGTTGAATGAGCAAAGATGGGTGGGAGAATGAATACCGAGAGTGGTTAGAGGGATAGGAGTATGGGGGAATGGATAGAAAGAAGTTAGACAAATGGCTATATTAGAGGTTAACAAATGGATTATTATAAGGCTTGGTGAATGGATGTATTGAAGGTTGGATCAGTGAATAAAAAGAGATGGATACGTGCAAGTGTGGGAGGCTGGATGAAAAGCCGATTGAGGTGGATGGAAATCTATAGATGTTGGAAGAAGTGATGCATCTTTGCTCAGATTTTGGTCTTTTACAACTGATAGTAGAGGATGGACTGATGGATAGATTAGCACCTGAATTTATAGAATGTTCGATTCATGGAAGGATGAATTAATAGACAGATATACTGGTGACTTCATGGGCCAATGATCTGATGACTGGATAGACTAAAGGATGAATGGATAGACTAATGGTTGAATAAATTGATGAACAAAATAATGGACAGACTGATGGCTGTTTAGTGGGGCCAGTGGATGAATGAACCGATGATTAGATGGTTGAGTGACCGGTAGATGGATGGATGATCTGTGCTTGGATGGATGGATAAATGAATAGATGAACTGGTGAGTGAATTATTGCTGCTGGATAGAAAAGGGATAAGCTGGTAGATAGATTGATAGATGGAAAGTCAATAAAGATTAACTTATGGACAGATGGATAAACAGTGGCTAGAAGGATCGTTGGGCGGATGGATGGATGAGTAGGTGGATAGGTAAGCAGATGGAAAAGAAAGATGGATAGATGAAATAATGGATGGATTGAAGGGCTGATAACCACAAGCACTGGTTGAGATGTGGATGGATGTAGAAACTAAGGGAACTCTTGACTTTGTAGCTTTCATCTTATTGATGTATTTGCTACCATGGAATTTTGTTGCCTTCTCATCTTGTGCCCCTCTTAAGTGTGAGGCAGGAGAAGAGCTAAGTAAGACCTAGCGCGGAGTGAGTGGAGGGGGTGGGGGCATTCTATTTCCGGTGAGACAAACTTAAATGTGTTTACTAACATATTTATTTAAATACACCAAGGTATACTCTAGGCAAGTTATAAAATCAGCAAACGAAGAAAAAAATCCTGCACTATAGACACCAGGACAATACAGTAAAAATAAACTCTCCCTCTAGGAATGAGAATAATATGAAAAGGATACCTAAAAGACGCGTCTAGAGTAAACCAAAAACACCCATACTGTAACTTGTGCACCTCAAGGAGCCTCCGGTGAGGTCAGCTCTTCCTAAGCTGGACTGATGTCTTTTTCCCTACCTGTCACCTGCCTCGCTCAGAGTCCTCCCCCTATTCTAGGAAAAGCGAGAGGCTGCCTTTCTCATGTGTGTGTATGTGAGGGGAAGGGGGCCCAGTGAGGTGGAACGTGGGAGATATACTTAGAGAACCCCAGCAGGGAAACACGGGATCACTTAACATCTCCCCAGACCTTCATTAAGACACGGGTAGAGGAAAGGACAAGGCCGTGATGACAGTGAGCTCCAAGTATGCTTGCGGGCTCGGAGGAGAGAGGGACGGACCCTTCCTGCCCTGCTTTTTGTATCAGAGCAACAGAGTCATCGGCAAAACAGAACTGGGAATGGATCTGTCCTGTCTCTGCAGTGTGAAAGAGAGAGAGACAGAGCTGGGAATGGATCTCCTTCTTCCCCTGCAATATGTAAGAAAGAGACAAAGTTAGGCATAGACCCTCTCCAGTCCCTCCAGTGTGTAAGAGATAGACAGAGCTGTATTGACCCCCTGCTGTCCCTGCAGTGTGCAAGAGAGAGACAGAGCCGGGGAAAACCTCCCATTGACTGGAACTTAATTGAAATGCCGATACAGTGACTGCAGCTAAGAGCCTGAGGGGACCCCTGATCAATAACTAATGATTTTGGCATGTGCTGGATGCTGTTAAAGAACTTTAACACGTTAATTAGGCATAAATTCCAGCAGACCTGTCAATTTCACTAGAGTAGCAATATCCAGGAGCCAGAGAGAGAGTCTGTACTCAATCCTTCTCCGCCTCTCCATCTGTCCCTTGCCTTCTCCTCTCCTCTCTTGGAAACTTTATTGGCCTGACAGTTTGTCCACATATTGCCAAAGTAATACACACAGTGGTTAAAAAAGTAGGATCAAAAATATTTATTAGTGGCATCGTGGTCAGTACCAGGGCATTGGGCACCATAGAGGAACCTTAGGCTTCTCCTCCCGAGGATTTTGATCGTTGAACTCAACAGTCTTGATCATCCGAGCACCCCTCTTCCCACCATAATCCTGCATATGCGTCAGTCATACTTTTAACTATTAAACTTTGCTTTGTATGTATGTGTGCACCCATGCTCCCTGCGGTAAACGACTGTGCTGAGGGCTCTTTGAGTTTGTGGGCCTGTCAGGATCTATTGTTTTGCTTAGAAGCTGCAGTTTTTTGCCAGCCCTCTGAAGCTGCTACACTAGGCGACCGCCTAATCTTGCCAGGAAAGATAACAGCAAGGCCCCTCTCTAACTCTCTCTTTCTCCATTTATCTGCCATCTCTCCCTCTTTCTATCCGTCTCTGCCTCTGTCCTATGTGATTGCTCTGTCTTTCCATGATTGGTTATGATTAGAACTGAGATACAAGAAGATAAAATGACTCACTCAGGATGATGCAGAGTCAGGGACAGAGCCGGGGATTAGAACGGAGGCACACAGAGTGTGTAGGGCTCCCACTTCACCCTAGGGCTTGTAATTCTGTGTACTCCATGGCACCTACCAACTCCTATAGACACAAGGCGGAGTGAGATAGAAACCTGTCTCTATCAGGGTGGGCCTGGGTCAGGTGGCGATGCCACAGGAGAGGTTGAAGGCCAGGACTGGCTTTCAAGGAGTCTGTGTCTTTCTCAGTTCTGCTCTGTGTCTTTCCAGGTTGTTCTGCCGATTCGGTGGAGATAGAGCAAGTCTCAAGTCCGCTACCTTCTTTCCTTATGAATATGTTCCCTTCCTCCACCTCAACTGTACTATATTATCAAGCTGAAAAATGTAGCTGTATCTCTCGTTGCCACACACGTTAAACATATGGAAAACAAGGTAGAATGAGATTTTTCCTTAGAGCTAGCCTCTCCCCCAAACCAGGGCAGGCTATCCAGGCTATTTTGCCGGAAGTCCAAGAAATCTTGTCAGCAAACAGACAGATTTCTTTTCTTAGATGCTCCTCTGAGACTGTCCCATACCAGTGTTCTCAATCCAGTCCTCGGGACACATGCATTTAGTCCGGTTTTCACTGCCACTGTCTGTCCTGAAAGCCTGAATGGCTGGATATGTCCCAAGCGCTGGCTTGAGAACCACTGACCCAGAAGGGAGCTGTAGAGGAAGGACTCTTCCATAAAAGACCACATCAGAAGATAATACTGCTTGAATGGGTGTGAGTGGAAACTATTACTGAAGCAATGGAAGCTGACTCTACCCAGGAAGTCGCTATCTCCCTACAGAATAGGATGGCATAGACCCACTGCTGCATAGGCCTCCCTTAGTCCCCTATATAGCATGGGCTTGGAAACCAGGTATGCATTTTTTCTGGGCCTCAGATGAAAAGGCTTACGTACTTCAAGCCAGATACATTTGCAGAGTTCTTTTAGCATACAGAATGCAGTTTGGCTTATATTCTAGATGAAGCAGCCAGATAGAGGAAGAGAAGAACTTTCTTATGACTGATGTCGAACAATGGTGCCACTTTCGAAACACAGGGGGGAGGAATCCTGAGAAAGCATAATTACTCACCTGTAGCAGGTGTTCTCCAGGAACAAGCAGGAAGTCAGTCCTCACATATGGGAGAAAGCCTTTAGTAATGCCACCACACATGCGTGATCCCCTTCCCGCCCAAGGGTGCCATCTTGATCAGTCTCCATTTTTCCGCAGAGCCCTTCGGACACACATCCCTGTACCTTACAAAAAGATTTTTCATAGTGTCTTCTATTCCGGTTTCCTGGTCCTCTTCCCGCCGACCCTGTGCCCCTGCTTCGGCAGCGGACCTCAGGACTTTGTTATTTTTCTTTTTTCTTCCTGAATTTGTCTCTAGAGCATTTCGCGCCCTTTTCAACCACTGGCTGTACCGACGATCTTCGATCTTGCGAGGATCCTTTTTGTCCCAATGGCCTCCAGTTTCAAAAAGTGTGACAGATGCTCCAAAAACATGTACCTCACGGACACCCATGACTATTGTCTTCGGTGTCTTGGAGCGGACTATAACCTGGAGCTCTGCTTCCTTTGTAAAAAGATGTCCTCCAAGGCCATCCAGAGCCGTAAGCAGAAACTGGATATTTTCCGCAAGATGGCCCTGGTGTCCCCGGTAGCTTCCCGCTCCACCGACCCTCTGCCTCTGGGGTCCCCCACGGCCGCCCCGTGGTCCTGGCATTGCTCTGAGTGAGGGTTCCCCGAAAGGGAGCGGAAGAAAAAGAAGAAGAAGGCCTCGAAGACCCTGTCAAGGGCTCCGGACAAGAGTAAGCGTTCTTGTGCTCGGTCCCTTAGACCTCCTTGGCAATCCCTAGAGTCGGAGAAGGAGCGGCCCCGAAAGGTACCTCATACAGATTTGGAGGCCTCCGGCAATGGCACTTGGTCTCCTTAGGGTTGTCCCGGCGAGGACCCCCTCTCCTCCTCGACGCCCGACCTGGTTACCCCGTGTCAGTGTTGCAGTCCCCCATTCCTGAGTGGGAGGCCCGAATGCCAGCACTGGAGCGCAGTATTTCTGCCTTCCTTGCTGCCCAACAGGCGCTGGTGCCAGGTCCTGCTGGCACGCGCTCTGAGACCTCAAGGGTGATGCCTGTCTTGGCTCCCCAGACTGCCACAGCAACCCCCGACAGCCAAGGGGCCTCGTGAGAGATCCCGGCAGAGGTCTTGATCTCTGTCCCGGTCCTCGGGTGCGAGGTCTTCCTGGGCCAGCAGCTCTGGCTCCAGAGGGGCTTTAGCCTCGAGAGCCCAGCGCACTTCACGAGCTCTGCTCAGGCAGCCTAGTTCCGAGTCTTCCTCAGAGATTTCGGACTGGGAGTCTGACAGGGATACTTCCCCTGAATTTTGGACTCATGGGGACCTCCCCTCGGATCTTTCCCCACCCGCTCAGAAGCGGCGGTCACCTCCCGAGAATACCTCCTTTTTGGAGTTTGTGCGGGACATGGCTCGAGCCCTGGTGCTCTCTACACAATCTGAGGAGGAACCCTTTGCAAAGAAACTTGATATTTTGCAATATGAGGCCTCGCTGAGGGAATCCCTCATGGTTCCGGTCCCACCCATTCTGACCCGGCTGCTCCTCCACATGTGGGAGACGCCTGCGTCTATCCCCATTGTCAGCAAGCGCCTGGACACCATGTACAGGGTCCAGCGGGGGCCCGACTTCTGGAAGGCCCAGCTCCCCCATACCTCAATGGTAGTGGAATCTGCCTTGCGAAAGCAGAAGAGCCCAAAAACCCACTCTTTGGTCCTGTCAAGTAGGGAGTCTCGTGCCCTAGACGTCCTTGGGCGAAAGGCCTACCAAGGCTCCATGCTGGCTTGCCGCATCCAAGCTTACAAGCTATATATCAATATGTTCCTTCATGACCTCACGAAGGAACTCGGGGGCTTCCAAGCGTGCCTCGACAGCGATTACCACCGTTGTTTCCAGTCCCTCCTGAAATCAGTGGGGGACTGTTTGAAGTACCTCTCTTGCGCTGCATATGACAGCTTCAAGTCCTCTGCTCGGGTAGCGGCTGCAGGTATTGGACCCAGGAGACAGGCCTGGCTCCCAGTCCTCGGACCTTGAACAATGGTTTCAGGAAAAGTTGCTTGATGTACTGTGCCTGGGCAAATAGTTGGAGGACAAAGCGGTGGAGATTGCGATGGAATACGTAACCCACACCCATCTTTCCTGGATGACTTCTTCCCTCCTGTGGAAGAAGCAACTGGGCAAGAAGCCTTTCTTTCAGAGGAAGGGTCTCCCCTATCGGGGCTACGCACCTTATCCTCCAGCGTTGGCTCTGCCTCAAGGTGGACAGAGCAAGAGCGGCCACCAGGGTCCGCGTAAGCCAAAAGGCCCCAAGAGTCAGACCCCGGCACAGCCCAGCTGGCCCCGGGTTTTTGATGCCAGATGCATAGTGGCTCACCCTCCGGCGACCCAGCTACCGGTGGGAGGGTGCCTGGTCCACTTTGCTCCCCAATGGGAGTCTGTCACCTCAGACACCTGGGTTCTCCAGGTCGTTCGAGAGGGTTACCTCCTTCATCTGGATCGGCTTCCTCCACCCTTCTGCCCTCGGCTCCCCTCATACCAGGTCTTCTTGGCGCAGGAGCTTGTCAACTTCCTCGAGGAGCGAGCAGTGGAAGTGGTCCCGCCGCACCTCAGAGGTCACGGGTTCTACTCCTGCTACTTCCTTGTGCCAAGGTGGATGGGCGGTTTCCGACCCATCCTCTACCTAAGAAATCTCAACAAATACCTGGTGCGGTAGAGGTTCAAAATGCTCTCCCTTGACGTCTTGCTGCCCTTCCTCCGGCAGGACGACTGGCTATGCTCCTTGGATCTTCAGGATGCATACGCTCATATTCTGGTCCACCTGAAGCACAGAAAATACTTAGGCTTCAGAGTACAAGGGAACCACTACCAATACAGGGTGCTTCCCTTCGGTCTTGTGTCTGCCCCGTGAGTTTTCACCAAGTGCCCCGCAGTAGCCACAGTCCACCTTTGGTTACAGGATACCTTTGACTACCCTTATCTAGATGATTGGCTCATTACAGGGAAGACGGCCAACGAAGCATGGCGGGCCACTACCTGCACAGTCCATCTTCTCAAGCACCTTGGCTTCGTGGTAAATTACCCAAAGTCCCAGCTCACTCCAGTCCAATCCCTGGAGTTTATTGGCGCGTGTTTTGACATCTACTGGGCAACAGCCTTCCTTCCCCAGGAAAGGGCAGTCCGCCTCATCGCTCTGGCTTCTGCGGTCCAGTGCTGCATTGCAGTTTTGACCCGGACGATGCTCCGTCTTCTTGGCCATATGGCTTCAACGATCCACGTCATCCCTGACGCCCGTCTACACATGTGAGCGGCGCAGTGATATCTTCGCACTCAGTGGGCTCAGGCGATGGGCCGTCTCTGAGATGCCGTCTCAGTCACCCCCCAACTGTCTGAGTCCCTCGACTGGTGGCGGGACATCCAGAATCTGCTTTGAGGCATGCCGTTCCAGGCTCCACAGCATGACGTGGTCTTGACCATGGACGCCTCTCTAATGGGCTTGGGAGCACACTGCAGTGAGCTCTGCATGCAGGGGACATGGTCCTTCGAGGAGTCCCGACTACCGATCAACTTCATCGAACTCCAGGCGGTCCTTCTTGCCCTCCGGGCGTTCAAGCACCACGTTCACCATTGGACGGTGCTTGTCCAGATGGACAACTGGGTGGCAATGTTCTATATGAACAAGCAGGGGAGCACCGGCTCTCACAGCCTCTGCCTGGAGACAGTAGCCTAATGGTCCTTTGCGATCCACCAAGGCATAGCTCTACAGACTACCTATCTCCCAGGTCAGGACAACATTCTGGCAGACAGACTGAGTAGGATCCTTCAGCCACACGAGTGGCATCTCTGCCCGCAGACAGTACAGTGGCTGTTTCAGTGCTGAGGGACTCCAGTCCTGGACCTTTTCGTCAGCCCTATGAATTTGCAGCTCCTGCAGTTCTGTGGCCCGGTTAGCCACCCAAGCAGGGAAGCCTCTGATGCCTTCCTGCTGCCGTGGATGCATGGCCTTCTGTATGCGTTTCCTCCCACCCCACTCATAGTGCGGGCTCTCCTCAAGATTCAGCGGGACGTGGCCCTGCGGTGGCCTCAGCAACCCTGATTACCGCTGCTGCTCTGCCTCTCGTAGGAGCCTCCGGTTCCCCTTGGCAGTTCGCTGGGCTTGTTGACACAAGAGGAGGGTCTCCTGCTTCACCCGAACTTGAGGTCTCTATCCCTCATGGCTTGGCGGTTGAGCGGATCGCGCTAGCCCCTCTTCATCTCCCAGTGGAGATCGAGGACATATTGATGGTGTTGTGCAAGGACTCGATTAGAAGGGCTTACGCCTTTGTGGTGTCGGTTCTCGGTGTGGTGCTCAGAGGTAAGGGCAAACCCATTCTCCTGCCACCTGGTCCTGCAGTATCTACTCCATCTCTCACAGGCGGGCCTGAAGTCCAACTTGGTCAGGGTCCACCTAAGCGCGATCTCAGCCAACCATCACCCAGTTGAGGGCAGACACCCCTCGGGCCAGCTGCTGGTTTCCCGCTTCATGCACGGGCTGCTTCTTTCCAGACCTTCCATCCGAGCACCTCCGGCGGAGTGGGATCTCAATGTCGTCCTCATGCGACTACCCCAACCGCCCTTTGAACCAATGGCGTCCTGCTCGCTTCGGCACCTTTCTTGGAAGGTGTTTTTTCTGGTAGCCCTCACCTCGGCCCAGAGGGTCAGTGAGCTCCAGGCCCTGATGGCCGACGCTCCCTACATGAAATTCTATGGGAACTGGGTGGTTCTCCGAATGCACCCCAAGTTTCTCCCGAAGGTTATCTCAGATTTTCATCTCAACCAGGAGATAGTGCTATTGACCTTCTTTCTGAAGCCCCATGCTGACCGGGCATCAGCGATCCTCCATACCCTCGAATGTTGGAGGGCTCTCTCCTCCTATCTGCAGCACACGCAGGCCACCGCAGATCCGAGTGACTCGTCGTCTCTTACAACCCTGCCCATTTGGGGCTTGCGGTCACCAAGCAGATCCTTTCCCTCTGGGTGGCGTATTGCATCCACCCACATTGGGAAGGCTCTTTCGGTAGCCTGGGCGTACAGAAGGGCCGGTGTGAAGGAGTTGAACCTAAGTCCCAAATAGATGCTGGAGTACGGCTTGGCCAAAGTTACTGTCACGCTGGGAATCCCCATCCAGACAGTAGTGGGCTGTGAAGGTGTGGACAGAGGACCACGTAGCAGCTCTCCATTGAGACTGAATGCAGGTTGGCCACAGAAGCAGCATGGCTTGGACGTTGTGAGCTGAGACATGACCCTTGAGGCTCTAACGTGCCTGTGCATAGGTGAAGGACATGCAGTCTGCCACCCAAATGGACAGTGTGTGTTTGGAGACGGCCATGCCCAGCTTTCTGGGGTCAAAAGAGACGAACAGCTGGGTGGAATGCCGATGCATTCTCGTCCTCTCTAGATAGAAAGCCAGAGCATATTTACAGTCCAATAACTGGGCCTCCATCCTACTGGCGTAAGGCCTGGGGAAAAAAGTGGGCAAGACCACTGACTGATTCAGGTGGAAAGAGGAGACCATCTTGGGCAAGAAACGCAGATGTGTTCACAGCACCTCCCGGTTGTGATGAAACCTAGTGTATGGTGGTTGAGCCACTAAGACCTGAAGCTCACTGACACAATGAGCTGAGGTGAGCACCAGAAGGACACAACCTTCCAGGTCAAGAATTTCAGCAGGCAGGTTGCCAGAGGCTCAAAGGGAGCCAATAGGAGCTGCACCAATGAATTAAGGTCCCACGGCTCTAATTGGAGGTTTAGAAAGAAGCAGGCCTATCATGAAGCAGGTCACCAGTGGCTGAGCAGAGATGGGCCTGCCCTCCAAGCACGATGGTAGGCCCCAATCATGCTTATGTGGGTTCGGACTGAACTGGACGAGGCCCAAGTTTGAAAGGTGCAGATGATACTCCAGCAGCCTTTCCACTGAGAAGAAGAGATCCAGCACTTTGTCAGCACTCCAAAGCGAGAACCTCTGCCATTTAAAGGCGTAGGAATGACGAGTCAAATTCCTGTGGGAAGCCAAGAGGACATCTGTCACCTCCTCAGGCAGGTTAAGCTGTGAAAGATCTACCTGCTCAGCATCCAAGCCGTGAGGGCCAGAGACCCGACATTGGCCTTGCACTCCTGAGAGATGAGGTCGGGGTTGCAGCCCAGATAGAGAAGTTCCCACTGGGAGAGTTGAATAGCAGGGGAAACCACGGTTGGTAGGGCCAGTACGAAGTGATGAGTATCATGGTATCCGGTCTGCTGGAGCTTTAGCAGCATCTTTGCCACTAGCGGAATTGGGGGGTATGCATAGAGCAGTCCCACTACTCAGTGCAGAAGGAAGGCAACTGAGGCCAGCCTGTCCCTAGATGCCAACTTGGAGCAGAAACGATCCATCTGGGCATTGTGAGGCGTGGCGAATAGGTCCACTGACAGAGTGCCCCACTCATTGAAGATGCATTCCACCACCCTCCTATTGAGAGTCCATTTGTGTAGCTGGAGGACCCTGCTGAGGTGATCCACCAGGGTATTGAGCTTTCCAGGCAGATAGGTCGCCCTCAGCTCCATCCCATGGGCAATGGTGAATTTCCACAAGAGCACCACCTCCCAACACAGGAGGTACAATCCTGTGCCTTTCTGCTTGTTGATATAGAATATCACAACCTGATTGTCCTTTTGAATCAGAACAGCCTGATTGGCCAGGCTTGTCTGGAATGCCCGGAGAACATTCGCAATGGCTCGCAACTCCAGAAAATTGATCTGGCACAGGCTCTCCCACTCCAACTATAGGCCCTCTGGTTGCAGGCTGTCCAGATGAGCACCCAAGCCCAACTTGGACGTATCCGTGGTGAGCGTCTCGTGGAGTGGCAGTGACTGAAAAGGGAGACCCCAGAGTAAGTTCTGTGGCTCCAGCCACCACTGGAGGGACTCTGCAAGGGGCTCAGGAACTGCCACTTGGTTCCTGAGGGTCCTGACCTGCCACCACTGAGTGCTGAGTGTCCACGGGAGCCTGTCATATCCAAAGGCAGGCCAATGGGTTCTGTCCGCAGGGTTCTGTCTTGGCTCCTCTTCTCTTCAATCTCTTCTTGGCCCCCCTTGCTCTTCTAATACATCAGTCTGGAATATCTGCCTTTTTTTACGCGGACGACATAGTTCTGCTCCACCATACTTCCCCCTCCTGTCCAGATCTTTCTGCATTAAACTCCTGTCTTTCTGATGTAGCCAATTGGCTAACACATTATTATCTCCACCTTAACCTAGCCAAGACAATCGCCATTTGGTTTTCTCACGGTAGCCCATCTCCCTCGGTGGCCCCTTCTTTCTCCAGCACCCCCGTCCCTTTAGTCTCCACCTTCCGATACCTTGGTGTACATTTTGATTCTGATTTATCATTTCATGCACATATCTCGCACATTACTAAGACCTCTTTTTTCTTTCTTCATCAAATTAGGGCAATCCGTCCCTTCCTTTCCCCATCAGCTCTCACTACTCCACTGATATCCTTAGTTATGTCGCGTGTGGACTTTTCCAACTCGGTTTTCACTGGTCTCTCCAAATCCCAATTGCTTCGGCTTCAGCGGATTCAAAACACTGCAGCTCGTCTTGTTACTCACTCCACTCTCCGGGATCACATCACCCCTCTGCTGTTCCACCTCCACTGGCTACCTATCCCCTTCCGCACCCAATTCAAACTGCTCACCTTGGTTCATAAAGCTCTCCACACCAGTACCCCACAATACCTAACGGATCTCCTTTCCTTTCATTCCCCCAGGCACACCCCTCGCTCTTTCCATCTCAGTCGCCTTTCCCTTCCCTCTCCCTCCCATGCTCACCTCCAATCCACCCGTTCCTCTGCCTTCTTTTTTGCTGGCCCCGCTCTGTGGAATGTCCTCCCCACGTCCCTCCATTTGGAACTCCAATATACCACTTTCAAACGAAATCTAAAGACTCATCTCTTCTCCCTGGCCTTTGACCTCCCTTCCCCCTTCGTGTGATATCCTCCTTCCCTCTTCTTCTTACCTCCCTCCCAGAATTTGTTGCCTACTCATGTCCTGTCTTGTCTCTCTTTCTTTTCTATTCTCCTATCAGAACATTGTAAACTCTCCTTTCTACTTCGCTGGCCATTGGCCTCCTTTTAATTGTTTATAAATTGTACACCGCCTTGATTGTCATAGAAAGGCGGTTTTTATCAAATGAATAAACATAAACATAAACATAAACAATGGGATCACATGCACTGTGGAGGCCATGTGGCCCAACATGCACAGCATTCCCCAAGCCATCGTATGACATTTCTGATGCACGGTGTCGATCTCTTGCATGAGCCATTGCAGGCGGTCCATCAGAAGAAAGGCCCAGACCCGAGCAGTATCGAGGCGAGCCCCGATGAACTCGAGCTGCTGAAAAGGTTGGGGGTGTGACTTGGGGGTAGTTTATCATGAACCCCAGGTGCTCGAGCACCTGAATGGTCAGGTGGGTCGAACCCCAGACCCTGTCCAGCATGGAGCTCTTTATGAGCCAGTCTTTTAAGTAAGGGAAGACGAGGACCCCCAAGGTCTGGAGGTAAGTGGCAATGACTGCTAAGCATTTGGTGAAGATGCTAGCCCGAAGGGCAGTACTTGTACTGGACGTGCTGTCCTCCCAGAAAGAAACACAGGTACTTTCCGTGAAGAGGGTGGATCAGGATGTGCATGTATGCATCCTTCAGATCCAAGGGGCATAGCCAATTGTCCTGGAAGAGATATGGGAGCAACATCCCCAAGGAGACCATTTTGAACTTTTCCCGCACCAAGAAGTGGTTCAGGTTCCATAGGTCCAGGATGGGCCGGAACCTCCCTGTCTTCTTGGGAACCAGGAAGTACCAGGAGTAGAAGCCTTACCCGATCTAAGCTGGGGCAGTGACTCGATGGCCAGCTTGGCCAGCAGGACAGTAATTTCTGCCTGGAGAAGACTGCGGTGGTGCGGGTCCAGAGGGTATCCCCTTGGGAAGAAGTGGGGTGGCAGCTTGGTGAAATGGAGCAGATACCTACCTTGGATGATCTGTAACACCCAGGCAACTGAGGTGATGAGAGGCCACCTGTGTGCAAAGGGACGAGCTGACCCCCCACTTGAGGGGGCACCCCGACGGGAATCTGGTGATTGGTTATACTCCTGAGGAACTAGTCAAAAGCCCACCCCTGGTTGTGGCTGTGATACGGGTTGAGCCTTCAGAGGCTTGGCGCACTGCTTTTAGCGCAGAACTTGTGCCTTTGGCTGAACACACTGAGGGCTCTGGTAATGCTGGTGCTTCTGCCGGTAAAAGGACTTCTTCCCCTGGTATTTCTTCTTTGAGAGGTTGGAAGTCTTATGTGAGAGTCTGGAGATGGTCACCTGCTCGTTTTCTGCCAACCCTCTCTTCCATCGCCTTGCCAAAGAGGTTCTCCCCTTGGCAAGGTACATCTGCCAGCTTGTCCTGGACCCATTGTTCAAGGTCTGAGAACTGAAGCCAAGCCAGGCATTGTACCTTGATGCCAATCGTTGCCACCTGGCCTGCAGACTTGAAGGTGTCGTAAGTGGCCCAGATCATGTACTTCGAACAGTCCTTACCAAGGCCAACCAGTGCGTAGGAGTTGAGACACTCCGTTGGTGTGAGGGAACTGAACTTATTGAGGTCCCCCATAATGTCCCTCAGGAGCATACCCAGGTAGAGTTGTTAAGAAAGTATGTGGTCAACCAGCATAGAGCCCTGGAAGCACCTCCTCCTGAAGCCATTGAGGGTCCTGGTCTCCCGGTCAGGTGGTACTGAAGAGTAGGTCTTCATGCTTTTAAACTGTCTCATGGCGGATTCCACCACCAAGGAGTAGTGGGGCAGCTGAGGCTTCTCAAAGCCAGGCATCTTCTGCTTCTGGTACATGGAATTGAGCTGCCGACTGATGGCCAGCACCTTCAAGGTGTTCTCCCACATCCTAAGCAGCAGCCGCTGCAGGATCCAATGCGTGGGCACCGTGACGGTCTCCTTGGGAGCCGAGGGGTATTGGAGAATCTCCAAATCCTCCACCCTCGCTCGTCCTCCACATCAAAGGAGAATGGAACGTCCCAGATGAAATCCTGGAAGGACAAGTCCTCTGGGGGAGATTTCCTTCTCTCATATGGAGGGCATAGGTTTGAGGGAAGGTCCGGAGACTCCCACTCAGAGATCGGTGATTCCTCCTCCATCTCCCATCCGAGTGACTTTTAGAGGAAGTCAAAATAGTGCTGATTCTCCTCCCGGTGCTGCTGCTCCCTGTGGAGAAGGTGGGTGCCGATGGCACCGATGGCGGTCCTCATGAAGGCACTGATGCATTGGGGCATTAGAGCTCAAGATGCTGGATAGGGAGATGGTGGTCAGAACAGATGTGGATTCTGACTGCCAACCTGACATCCTCCCTTTGCCTGGAAGGGCATTGGTCTCCAAGATGGGCTGCACTGCATGTGGCAATGCCGCTGGAGGCAGCCAGAAGAATCACCATATGCGCCTCGAGGACCCTGACTCCAGCACCCATTCCAGGGACTCCATGATGTTTAGCACATCAGGAGATTGCCGGTGGCATTCCGGGGCCTTGGGAGTCGACTCCTCCTGTTGGGGCATCTTTGCAGGTTGCTCCCAGCCATCGCCTTTGATGTCTTGTCGAGAAGGGCTCCAGTGTCAATGTCCATGGCCTTTGGCCTGATTCTCGGCTGCCCCCTTCGATGTCGATGGGGTGGAAGGTGAATCCTTCCGTGGCTTTGACCAGAGCTCAATGAAGAGCCTCTGTTGCAAGGCACCGCAGCCCCTCAGCTCTGAGTGAGTACAGGCACGGCACGAAGCCAAAGCCTTGGCAGAGCCTCGCAAGGGCATCTCTGCCAATGTTGATGCCAAGACCGAGGACACCGAGTCTGATGGCCCAAAGAGGGACTCATGCTGCTTCTGCCAGCCCTTGAGGCCCTTTCTGGTCATCTGTAAGCAGAGATTACAGGAGGAAGGCTTGTGGTCAGGGCCAAGGCACCAATTATACCAGTCAGTGACCGAGATGATGTGTGCACACCTAGTGCACTTCTTGAACCCGCTAGCTGGTTTAGACATGACCGGGAAAATGGTCACTGCAAAATCAAAAGGCTCAATGTCTCTAGCCAGCAAAAAAAAGTGCGGGGAAGAAGAAGAATCCTGAGAGCAAAAAAACTCAAAAAAATTCAAAGACCAGCACTGAAGGAGCCGGCACACCCAACAACAGGCATTAGGAGCTAGAAAACAAGAAAGAAACCCACGAAGGGCGAGAAAACAATCAACTTTTTCCAGCAACGACAGAGGCTCCACCAAAAAGAAGACTGGAGATAAATTGCGCCACAGCAGGTGGAAAGGCAGGTGCGCATGCACAATGGAGGCTCCCAAAAGCTTCCAGTGGAAGCTGGGGAGTGTTTCCACATGGGACTCTGTCGGGGACGTCATCCATACATGAGGACTTACTTCCTGCTTGTTCAAGGAGAATTAGCTTTTTCTAATGAAATATCAAGTGTGACTCCCTGCAAGATAGTGCCTGGATACTCTACACCCTTCTGGCTGATGAAATAACTGACAAAAAATAAAACTTCAAGACAGAATCTTAAGCAGTGCATCATCAGGGCGTCAGTACTATAGTACAAATCCCAGGATGGCTCCAGAAGGCCTAGTATTACCCACTCACTCTTGGAACCTGACTACATGGGGATAACCATTCAAGGTTCATGGCATTTCTCGCCTCATACAGTGCTGATAATTAAAGCTTGCATTTCTAATATATTGTATTGCATGCCTTTCATATCCATTCTGGAAACTCAAAAGTTTGGGGAATATCTGTCATGTAGAGGAGAACACATTCATAATATACCACTTATTCAGAAATAGACCAAAGAAGTGAAGCTATTCCTTCCTACAATTTAGCCTCCAGTGCTTTTTTTGAAAGTCTCTTTGGTGCTAAGGACTTCTTTTTAACAGAAATACTCAGAGGCAGGCAGCCTGGGTTCGAAGAGAGGAGTGGCAAATCCTCCATCAGGAGCAGGGTAATTGTCCCAGGGAATAGACAAGGCCATAACCTTGGTATACGAAACTGTATCAGTGTTGACTGCTCTCCAAAGTTATCTTTTTTTAACTCTAAATATCATTAGGACTAGGGGAAAGACCATAGACAGCAGAATGAAGTAAGTCATTGGAATCATGGTATTTTGCCCAACACGGCAATTAGAGAGATCGGGGTTGGGGTTGCAGATTGGTTTACTTGACTTCTCCAACCAAAAAGATGTTCTGTTGCCTCTGGGAAAGACAAAAATATACACTGTAGAGTAGACCCTTTGTACAGTAATACAGCTCAATATAACTTGTAATTGTTTTTATCACAGTCAAGGGGACTCTTTTTTTTTGGCTATTAACTATTACATTGAAGAGTCAATATAATGCAGATTCACTTACAGCGTAGTCAATATCTTGGACCCCAATGTTAGTGTTATAGGGGGTCTACAGCGTATATCAATCAGAAATTCCATAGTAGGGAGAAGGCATCTATAACTAAGGCATTGTAGAGTGATCAAGGAGGAATTTTGGGGTCCAGGTGAAGCAACTTACCTGCTTTCCATTTTATCATTTTGGGGTTTCTTCTCATATCATATACAGGCTGATGTTGCCCTATTTTATCTGACCCAAACATGCCAGCTGACATTAAGTTTTTAAATCCATACAAAAGTTGGAATATGACTCTTATCTCTAGCCAATATACGGATAATTTGGATGCTCTAAGAGTTCATTCTTTCAAACTGACTTCTGTGGTTATCACCAGCCATTGACCTGTGTCTAGGAACATTTCCTGACAGATTATATTTTGTTTCTAACCATAAAAGTGAATATTTGCCCTTTGTAGAGAGACTTATCATTGGATGAAGGCATTTTGTTCTGTTATCCCAACCCAAGAAAGAAGTTGACCTGGCCTCATTCTGTATTGCAGCCTTCATTAACCCCAGTCTGTGCAGTTGCGCTTTCTAGTGTGCTTGGTTATCCTGCAGCTCTTGCTATCCTGTCTTAGGTTAGTAACAGGATCGTATTGAGTAGAGGCCCTAGAAATTGGGTGTTTTTGTGTTAGATAAATATTTCTTTGGGGCTAGTTTATCGGCCAGCAATGCTTTTGTGGCACCTTTGAGGCTTTTTACATTTTGAATCAAGTGCTTCTCTAGTCCAGGGATGGTGTTGTGTCTGTTCTTTTTTTTTCTTTACGGAGCAGTTAGCATAACCACTATTTTTGTATAGGCTTGGATGGACAGGCTGAGGCCATTCTGAACAGGAGGTTATGTACTGAACATGATGACCTGGCAGACCAGAGGTATTTTTAGTGCATTTATCCAAATGAAATATGCAAATGCTTGTCTTTTGCATTTATTGATGCAAAAACTATCCTTTCTGTCTAAGGCCTGCTGCTAGCAATTTCTCTTTAAAGCGATGGATTCTTATAAACTGATGAACAGTTGCTGTTCCACAGATTGAAGATAAATAATGGAACCTTCCTCTCTTACCTTCATTTCCTCTGGGTGCAGAATGAGCTGGGAGGGGATTCCTCATATTTATATGCAGAGGTTGTACCTGGATCCTTGGCCTTCCTGCCTTGGGGGCATCCCCCTTTGATGCTGGCTAATCTAAACATAATGGAGACATGATGGATGCCTTTCTCAAGGAGTTCAGTCTCATTCCCACTGAATAACCTGGAATGCTGGGGACAATTTGGCCCTGCATTTTGCTTATTTCTCTGACATCTGTGACTCTGAAATCCAAGACTAAGCCTCCCCATGGTGCTCTGCAAAGTACGAGTCTTCTGCATCAGGTTCTGATTCTTGTAGGCATTCACTTAAGTTACCCTGAGATCTATCTTATTCTTGATATAAGAACATAAGATATGCCATACTGGGTCAGACCAAGGTCCATCAAGCCCAGCATCCCATTTCCAACAGTGGCCAACCCAGGTCATACGTACCTAGCAGTTTCCCCAAAAGACACAGGTTCCACAATGCTTGTACTGGGTCAAGCTTTGATATCCTGGGTCCCTTCTTAATAATGGTTTATGGACCTTTCCTCCAGGAACTTGTCCAAACCTTTTTTAAACCCAGCTACACTAACAGCCTTTGCTACATCCTCCGGTAACAAATTCCAGAGTTTGATTACACGATGAGTGAAAAAATATTTTCTTTTATTAGTCTTAAATAGTTTACCCTGTAGCTTCATTGCATGTCCCCTAGTCTTTCTATATTCTGATAACGTAAACAATCGATCTACGTTTACCCGTTCCACTCCATTCATTAATTTATAGACTTCTATCATATCTCCCCTCAGCCGTCTCTTTTCCAGGTTAAAGAGCCCTAACCTTTTTCTGCTTTCTATCTTTTAACCAGTTCCTGATCCACAGTAGTACACTGCCTCCTATCCCATGACTCTTTAGTTTTGCCAAACGTCTCTGATGAGGGACCTTGTCAAAGGCCTTCTGAAAGTCCAGATACACTATATCAACCAACTCACCTTTGTCCACCTGTTTATTCACACTTTCAAAAAAACATAACAGATTGGTAAGACAAGATCTTCCTTGTCTAAAGCCATGTTGGCTGTCTCCCATTAGGCCATGACTATCTACATGCTGAGTAATTTTATTCTTTATGATGGTTTCTACCATTTTTCCTGGTACTGACATGAGGCTCACCGGTCTGTAGTTTCCCGGATCATCCCTGGAACCCTTTTTAAAAATTGGTGTTACATTGGCCATCCTCCAATCTTCAGGTATTAGAGATGATTTTAATGATAGTTTACAGATTACTAATAGCAGGTCTGCAATCTCATATTTCAGTTCTTTCAACACCCTTGGATGTATACCATCCGGCCCAGGTGATTTGCTACTCTTCAGTTTATCTAATAGTTGTAATACATCTTCCCGATGTATCAATATTTCCTTCAATTCTTCTGCACCTTTAAATACCACTTCAGTCATGGGTAACATCCCTACATCTTCCTCAGTAAAGACCGAAGCAAAGAATTCATTCAGTCTCTCCGCTATCGCCTTGTCGCCTCTTAGTGCCCCTTTAACTCCTCTATCATCTAATGGGCCAACTGACTCTCTCACAGGTTTTTTGCTACGAATGTACTTGAAAAAAATCTTTATTTTGCGTTTTTGCTTCCGCAGCAAGCTTCTTCTCAAATTCTCCCTTTGCCTGCTTTATCAATGCCTTGCCAATGCTTGTGCTGTTTCCAGGTTTCGTCGTTTGGCTCTTTTTTCCATTCTGACCTCACCTTTAAACCATCCTGGCAGTTTTTTGGACTTCTTCCACTTTTCTTAAAGCGTGGAATACAGCTGGTCTGGGCTGCCAAGATAGTATTTTTCAACAACACCCAAGCTTGATGTAAGTCTTTAACCTTTGCAACTGCCCCTTTTAGTTTTTTCTTAACTATTTTCCTCATTTTATCATAGTCTCCCTTTTGAAAAGTTAAAAGGTAGTACTGTGGATTTCCGTACTATCCCTCCTCCACTAATTAAATCAAAGGCGATCATGCTATTATCACTATTGCCAAGTGGCCCCAACACCCTTATCTCTTGCACCAGAGCTGGTGTTCCACTAAGGACTAGGTCTAATATGGCTTCCCCTCTGGTCGGTTCATGAACCAGCTGCTCCAAGAAGCAGTCATTTATGTCATCTAGGAACTTTATCTCCCTAGCATGTCCTGCCGTGACACTGACCCAGTCGATACCGGGGTAATTGAAATCACCCATTATTATTACTGCACTGTAACTTTTGTTAGCTTCCTTGATTTCTTTGAGTATTTCATCATCCATTTGTTCATTCTGGCCAGGTGGTCGATAGTACACCCCCACTGCCATCACCTTCCCCTTTTTACATAGAATTTCAATCCATAGAGATTCTACAGCAAATTTTGTTTCCTGCAAAACTTTAATCCTTTCTGACTCAATGCCCTCTCTAACACAGAGAGCAGCCCCTCCACCAATTTGATCAGCTCTATCATTACGATATAGTTTGTACCCAGGTATCACAGTGTCCCACTGGTTGTCCTCCTTCCACCATGTCTCTGATATTCCAATCATATCTAACTTCTCATTTAGTGCTATATATTCTAACTCTCCCATCTTATTTTTAGACTTCTAGCATTTGCATACAAGCATTTTAGAGACTGTATTTTATTCATATTAATTTGGCTATTGGTAGACATGGGTAATTTGGGATCTTTAAGCTCTGTCTTCTCCATACTCGAGGGCATTTGGGCTACTTTACTCTTTTTTGGAACCTCTCTGCTTTTGGTAGTATCCTTCAAGGATACATTCTTCCGAACCATCTGCTCTTGGGCGACTGTCGGCTTTCCCCTATTATCTTTTTTAAAAGCTGCTCTATCTCCTTTTTAAAGTTTAATGCCAGCAGCCTGGTTCCATCCCGGTTAAGGTGAAGCCCATCCCTTCGGAAGAGCCCCTCCTTTCCCCAGAATGTTCCCCAGTTCCTAACAAATCCAAACCCCTCATCTCTGCACCATTGTCTCATCCACGCATTGAGACTCCGGAGCACTGTCTGCCTTTTGGGTCCTGTGCGTGGAACAGGAAGCATTTCGGAGAACGCTACCCTGGAAGTTCTGGATTTCAACTTCCTACCTAAAAGCCTAAATTTAGCCTCCAGAACCTCCCTACCACATTTTCCTATGTCATTGGTACCGACATGTACCAAGACAGCAGACTCCTCCCCAGCACTATCTAAGACCTTATCTAGGTGGCGCGTGAGGTCCACTACCTTCGCACCAGGCAGGCATGTTACCAGGCGATTTTTCTATACTCGCCCTGTAGATCTTTGTTCTTTTAGAATTCCTAAAAAATGTAAATGATCTTGTGAATAAGGGCAAGCCAATCAATATTGTATATCTGGCATTCAGAAGGCATGTGATAAAGGCTGTCATGGGAGACACCTCAGGAAATTTAAATGTCTTGAATAAAAGTCATTCCGTTGTGGGTTGGTAACTGGTTAAAGGACCAAATGATTTTACCAGTTGAGAAAGGTAAACATTGGAGCGCCCCCAAGTTCTGTACTAGGTAAATCTCAATTTATTCATTAATGATCTGGAGAAAGGAACAATGAGTGGGATGCTCAAACTGGCAGATGACCCAAAATTATTCAAAGTAGTTGAGGAGACTATGAGGAATTGAAGCAGGGCCTTGACAGACTGGGGACTGAGTATCTAAATGGAAGAAACATAGAAACATGGTGGCAGATAAAGACCATACGGCCTATCCAATCTGTCCTTCCATACTAACTACTAAGCTTTACAGTCTTTCTTTTGCCTTTAGAGATCTTCTGTGTTTGTTCTATGTTTTCTTGAATTCAGATACAGTCTCTGTCTTTACTAGCCTCCACTAGGAGGCTATTCCATGCATCTACCACTCTTTCTGTAAAGAAATATTTCTACAACTTACTCCTTTCACCTTCATTCTATGCCCCTTTGTTGCAGAGCTTTCTTTCAATTGAAAGAGACTCTCCTCCTGTGCATTTATGCCACCAAAGTATTTAAAGGTCTCTCCCATATCTCCCCTTTCCTTTATCTTTATCTTAATTTTAATTTCTCGATATACCGCCCAAGCTGAAAGGCATTAGAGCGGTTTACAGACGCTACAAACAGGTACTTTTTTCCAAAGTGTACTTATTGAGATCTTTAAGTCTGTCCCCATATGCCTTATGACGAAGCCCACCTGACAATTTTGGTAGCCACCCTTTGCACCAACTCCATCCTGTTTATATCCTTTTGAAGGTGCGGTCTCCAGAATTGCATACGATACTCCAAATGAGGCCTCACCAATGACTTATACAGAGGCACTATCACCTCCTTCTTCTTGCTGACCATTCCTTTCCCTATGCACCGAAGCATCCTTCTGGCTTTCGCCATCAACTTTTCTATCTGTTTAGCCATTATAAGATCATCAGAGACAATCATCCTGAGTTCCCATTCTTCTTTCATGGACAGAAGTACCTCACCTTCTACACTGTACCACTCCCTTGGATTTTTGCAGCCCAAATGCATGACCGTGCATTTTTTAGCATTACGTTTCAGCTACCAAATTCTTGACCATTCTTCAAGCTTAGCTAGAGTCCTCCTCATGTTATCTACTCCTTCTTGGGTGTCTACTCTATTGCAGATTTTGGAATCATCTGCAAAGAGGCAAACCTTACCCGACAGCCCTTCTGCAATATTACTAACAAAAATGTTAAAAAGATGAAATTTAATGTGGACAAGTGCAAAATGAGGCACATAGGAAAACGCTCGTAAATAATCCTAACTATGTGGGCACAGTGCTAGGCACCATATTAGCAGTCAGCACCTAGGAAAAGGATCTTGGAGTCATTGTAGGCAGTTAAATCTTCAACTCAGCATGTGTGGTGATGATGAAACAAAGGAAAAGGAATTATTCAGAAAGGAATGGAGCATATAAAACATAGTTACTCATCTGTAACAGGTGATCTCCGGGAACAGTAGGAATCAATCTTCACATATGGGTGATGTCCCCCAATGGAGCCTGTGCGGGAACACTCCCCAACATCCAATAGGAAGCGTTTGGGAGCATTCTTCTACACATGCATGCATGCCTTCCCAGTGAATCTCTGCAGTGAGGTATATAGCTGAGAAAAAAAGGATAAAAAGTCTACAACTCTTTGGGGAGGAGGGTGGGTTGTGAAGACTGATTCCTGCTGTTCCCGGAGATCATCTGTTACAGGTGTGTAACTACGCTATCTCCAGAAACAAGCAGGGATGCAGTCTTTACATATGAGACTCCCTAGCTCCAGGCTACCTGAAGCGGAGAGGAGCATTGCCCTTTGTAATGGGAAAAAACCTGTTGAAGAACAACATGGAGAGTCCAGGGGATCTATGAGACTCGGCATCCCTAGCACATCCTCCTCAAGCCAATAGTGGCGGTAGCCTGGATGGACAGAGGGCCAGAGGGAAGGAGGTGTAGCTAAGTCCTAAAGAGGTGCTGGAGTACGGCTTGGTCAAAGTTACTGTCCTTATGAGAGTCCTTGTCCAGACAGTAGTGGGCTACAAAGGTGTGAATGGAGGACCATGTGGCAGCACAGCAGATCTCTGAGTATAAGTGGGCCACAGATGTGGTCATGGTATGAACACTGTGGGCAGTGACATACCCCTCTAATGTCAGGCCCACTTGAGTGTACATAAAGGATATGCAGTCTGCTATCCAAAGAGAAAGAGTGCGTTTAGTCACAGGAAGACCAAGGTGACTGGGGTCAAAAGAAATGAACAGTTGTGAAGATTTGCGATGTGCCTTGGTTCTGTCAAGGTAATAAGCCAATGCTCACCACATGCAATCAAGGCTATGAAGCATTGCCTCTGCTTGAGATGCGTGTAGATTTGGAAAAAAGGTGGGAAGAATTACTGACTGGTTGAGATGGAAGGGCGATACCACCTTTGAAGGAAACATGGATGTGTTTGCAGAACTACCCTGTCATGATGAAAACATGTGTAGTGGGCATGTGCAACCAAAGCTTGTAATTCGCTAACTCAGCAAGCTGAGGTGAGCGCAACTAGGAAGGAAACCTTCCAAGTGAGAAATATGAGGGAGATAGTGGCTAGAGGCCCAAAAAGAGGTTTGAACAACTGGGCAAGAACCATATTGAGGTCCCAGGCAACAGGTGGGGGCCAAATCGGTGGCTTAGTTAATAGAAGCCCATGCATGAAGCAGACAGACCCACCATTGGATGTGTGGAGATGGGCTTTCCATCAATTCCCTATGAGAAGCTTCCCTATGAGAAGCTGAAATAGCACTGAGGTGGACATGACTGGAACTAGTTTTGAGTCCTGTTGAAGAAAGGTAGAGAAGATACAGTAGAAGACTCTCCACCAGACAAATGCGAACCTGTGGCCATTTAAAGGCATACGTATGTCTCGTGGAGTCCTTCCAGGATGCCAGAAGGATGTCCTTTACATCATCTGGTAAATTCAGGTCTAAAAGTACTACCCTCTCAGCAGCCAAGCCATCAGGCAGAGCGCCGGGATATCGGGATGGAGCAATGCCCCCTAATCCTGCAAGATCAGGTCTGGTGCGCAGCTGAGACAAAGCGGCTGATGCTGAGCTAGACGAAGAAGAGGAAACCACAGCTGCCAGGGCCTGAAGGTGACTACCAGGATCATGGTGCCTCTATTGGCCTGCAATTTCAACAGCGTCTTGGCTATGAGCGGAATGGGCGGGAAAGCATATAACCAGCCCATTCCCCAGTGGAAGAGGAATGCATCCGAGGCTTGTCGTTGCAGAGACAGTACCCTGGAGCAGAAGTGACAGACTTTTGCATTGAGTGGAGTGGCAAAGAGGTCAATCTGTGGAATTCCCCAGAGCTGGAAGATGCAAGCAACTATTCTCTGATGAAGAGTCCACTCATAAGGTTGGAGGGCCAGACTGGGACTGTCTGCATGAACATTCTGCTCTCCTGGCATGTAAGTAGCTTGGAGGAGCATTCCATGAGCCAGGGCAAACAACCACAGGTGAATTGTTTCCTCACACAGGAGGAGGGAGATTGTGCCTCTTTGTTTGTTCATGTAAAACATGGCAACCCGATTGTCTGTATGAAGCAGGATTGACTGATGTGATAACTGATGGCAAAAGACCTGGAGGGCTTTGGTTATCGCCCTCAACTTCCGGAAGTTGATTTGAAGGAAGGCTTCCTGTTGAGACCAGAGGCCCTGCGTGCCCATGATGTCCACATGAGCCCCACAGCCCTGTTTGGATGCATTGGTAGTGAGAGTCCGTTGAGATGGAGGCATCCGAAAATGTAACCCTACGCAAAGATTTTTTAGAAGAGAGCCACCTCTGAAGGGAGTTTGCTAGAAGTGGGGCAACTGCCATTCGGTCTCGTAGGCAGCCCATTGCCTGCTTCCATTGTGAGGAGAGAGTCCACTGTGCTTGGCACATCTGGAGATGAGCATAGGGAATGACATGAACTGTGGAGGACATGTGACCGAGGAGACGAAGCATTCCTTGTGCCGTGGTGTGACAGCTGCACTGAATGGGGCCTGCCAACTTTGTGAGGCATTTGAGACAGCCTTCAGGCAGAAAAGCCTGAGCCTGAGTCATGTAAAGAAGGGCACCTATGAATTCCAGATTCTGAGTAGGAGAAAGGTGCGACTCTGGAAAGTTTATGACAAAACCGAGATGTTGGAGAACTGTAATGGTGCGTTGAACGGACAGATGCGCCATGTCCGTCGAGTTGCCCCTGACAAGTCAGCCATCTAAATAAGGGAAGATGAAGATACCTAGGGTGCAGAGATAGGCTGCGACTACTGCTACTCATTTCATGAACACTCTTGGGGCGATGCCAGCCCTACTTAGCTAAAATGTTGGATATCTCTACTTACTCTTCAGCGCTTTCCTCCAGCTGATCAGCTTCTTCCCTCAAACTTCTCCCTTCTGTTCCCCAACTTTCAGTCCCACACATGGAACAATGCTCTTTCCATTGCCCTAGACCTCTTGGCCCCCCTATATCCGGTTCCTACCCCCGGTTTACCTACTCACCATCCCTGGTATCACTCTGGACTCTGTACACACCGCACTTATCTCCGTTGTGCCGAGCGCCAGTGGTGTGCCCACCCCTCTCCAGGCACTCTCCTTATTTTTCGCCAATGTCACCATGAATACCGGTCTATGATCCATTCGGCCAAGCAAGACTACTTTTCTAATCTGATCCTCTCATCTTCTACTTCTCTTCATTTCCCCTTCGGTGCCAGATTCTACCAGTTTGGCTGACTTTTTTTCTGATAAGATCTTGTCACTTCATTCAGCTATGCTGTCCTGTCCACCCCCACTGTCTCCCTCTCCCTCCTCACCTCCGTGTCTCTCATCAACAGTGCTGCTCTTTCCCCACACCTGGTCGACATTCCAGCCAATTAGCTCCTCTGAATTGGCAAAGACCATTTCTTCTGCATGGAAGATTAGCTGTTCACTTGACCCGATCCCTTCCAAGTGGCTTCCTGAACCTTCCCTTGCTCTTTTTCCTTCTATTCTCCTGATGCTAAATTCTAGCCTTTCCATTGGCTGCTTTCCCTCCTCCTGGAAGCATGCTCTTGTCTGCCCAATTCTTAAGAAACCTTCTTTCGACCCTTCTGTTCCTGGCAACTGGCAGCCTGTCTCTAATCTTTCCTTTCTCTCTAAGCTTCTTGAGAAATTTGTTTTGCACAGCTGTCCTCCCATCTCATTTCCATCAATGCCCTACACCCATGTCAATCTGTCTTTTGGGCTGGCCATAGCACGGAGTCTATTCTGCTTTCCCTCTTGAATGAGCTTCACACTACATACGATCGCGGGGATTTCACTCTAGTTGTTTCTTTGGACATTTCTTCCATGTTCGAACTGGTAGATCATCATATCCTTCTAACTTGTCTATCTGATCTTGATATCTCCAGCACTCCATGGAAATGGTTTCAGTCTTTCCTCACTGGCTGCTCCTTTTCTGTCCTGACTGCCTCCTCCGCTTCACCCTCTCGGCCTCTGACCTGTGGTGTCCCTCAGGGTCTGTCCTATCTCCTCTTCTCTTTAATGTCTTTTTAATTCTGCTTGCTCTTCTTATACAGCAATCAACCATTTCTGTATATTATTGTTGTTGTTGTTAAGTGCCATTGAGTCGGTGTTGACTCATGGTGACCTTCTGTTGTCCTAAATTGTGTTCATTCTTCAGTCAGGTGGCTCATTGTTGACAGACTGGCACCCATAGTTGCTGTTACTGTATTGATCCATCTCATTGCTGGCCTTCCTCTTTTGTGTTGACCTTCTACCTTGCCAAGAATAATGCCTTTCTCTAATGATTTCTCTCTTCGCATGATGAGTCCAAAGTATGAAAGTCGAAGTCTTGTCATCTGAGCTTCTAAAGAAAGCTTAGGTTTGATCTCCTCTAGTACTGACTGGCTTGTTCTTTCGGCAGTCCATGGTATACACAGTATTCGCCGTCAGCACCATAATTCAAAGGATCAATGTTCTTCCTGTCTATCTTTTTCACTGTCCAACTTTCGCATCCATATGATGTTATTGAAAACATCATGGCTTGAACGAGTTGAATCTTTGTATGGAGAAAGACATCTCTGCTCTTGGGAATCTTGTATAGGTCCTTCATAGCCATTCTGCCAAGAGCAATGTGTCGTTGGATTTCTTGACTGCTTGTTGTTTCTTTATTGATAGTTGATCCAAGTAGGTTAAAGTTGTCAACTATTTCAATTTCTTCTCTATCAACGATGAACTTATTGATTTTGCCTGTTGTCATGATATTTGTCTTCTTTACATTAAGGTGCAGGCTCATTTTAAGACTATGTTCCTTGATCTTAAGAAGCAAATGTTTCAGATTGTCTTCACTTTCAGCCAGTAATGTGGTATCATCAGCAAAGCAAAGGTTGTTGATGAGTCTTCCACCAATCTTCACACCTCTGTTGTCTTCATACAATCCTGCTTCTCTGATGATTTGTTCTGCATATAAATTAAACAGGTAGGGGATAAGTATGCAGCCTTGTTGTTCACCTTTGCTGATTTTAAATCATTCTGTTTCTCCTTTGCTGATTTTAAATCATTCTGTTCAAACTGTTGCTTCTTGATCAATGTAAAGTTTGTGCAAGAGAACGATCAGGTGTTCTGGTTTACCCATGCTTCTTAATGTGGCCCAGAGTTTCTCATGGCTTACATAGTCAAAAGCCTTGCTGTAATCAATAAAGCACAAATAGATATCCTTTTGGTATTCTTTAGTCTTTTCGAGGATCCATCTCACATCGTGATGATGTCTCTCGTTCCTCGCCCTTTCCTGAACCCTGCTTGGACTTCAGGTAGTTCTTGTTCCAGGTATGGTTGTAATTAGTCTCTGTTGAATAATCTTCAGTAGAGTCTTGCTGGCATGTAGGATCAGAGCGATTGTGCGATAATTTCAGTCAGTTGGATCACCTTTCTTTAGTATTGGTATAAACACAGATCTTTTCCAGTCAGTTGGCCATGATGTTGTCTTCCAAATTTCCCGGCAGAGCCTTGTAAGTATGGTAACAGCTGCATCAGATTGCTGTAATACTTCTATGGGAATGCACTCAATGCCTGGTGCTTTGTTCTTTGATAAGGCTGTCAATGCTGCTTCGACTTCTTCTTTCATCACCAATGGTTCTGGATCATAAGGTACAGGTTGAAACAGCTGTTGATCCACTTGATCTTTATTATATAAAAACTCTGTATATTCTTTCCATCTTTCCTTGATCTTCTCAGCATCATTCAACATAGATCCTTGAGCATCTTGTAACATTCTAATTCGAGGCTGGAATTTTTTCTTTAACTCTTGTAGCTTTAGGAAAGCCAATCTTATTCTTCCTTTAATAGTTTCTGCTTCTATTTCCTTGCATGTGGCATTGTAGTACCTCTCCTTATCTTGTCTTGCTGCACATTGGAAATCTCTGTTGAGTTCTGTGATTGCCTCTCTTTCTTCTTTGGCTTTAGCTTCTCTGTGTTTCTGGGAAATTTTCAGGGTTTCTTCCGTCATCCATTTTGGCCGTTTTTGTTTTTTTTCACCTTTTTTAGAGCCTTCTCGCTTTCTTCCAACACAACCTTCTTGATGTCATTCCATAACTCTTCTGGAGCTCTGTCATTTGTATCTAAAGCAGCAAATCGATTTTGCAGGCAGTCTTTAAATTCCAGTGGTACATTCTCAAGGTCATATTTTGCTGCATTCATGAGTGACTTGCTCTTTTTCAGCTTTAGCTTGAGTTTGCATACTAGTAGCTGGTGATCTGTACCACAGTCAGCTCCAGGTTTTGTCTTTGTTGATGTTATAGAGCTTTTCCATCGTTGACTTCCACAAATGTTGTCAATTTGATTTTTGTACAATCCATTGGGTGAAGTCCATGTGTAAAGTCACCACTTGTTTTGCTGGAAGAAGGTGTTTGAGATGAATAGATCGTTGGTCTTGCAGAATGCTATCACTTTCTCCAGCTTCATTTCTGTTGCCAAGTCCATATTTTCTAACCATTTTGCCTTCTTTGTTCACAACGTTTGCATTCCAGTCACCCATGACTGTCAGAATATCCTGTTTGCATGTTCTGTCAATTTCAGCTTGTACTTATTCATAGAACTCATCAATTTCATCCTCTTCTGCAGCTGTTGTTGGAGCATATACTTGAATTATAGTTCTGTTGATAGGCATTCCTCATAGACGAATAGAAATTAAGTGTTCACTGACTGCATTGTATTTCATTACAGTTCTTGCAAGTTTCTTCTTAATTATAAATGCAACACCATGTATTCTTTGTCTTTTATTTCCAGCATAGTAGACCATGTGATCATCTGATGCAACGTGCCCGATGCCAGTCAATTTCAGTTCGCTGACACCCAACAGATCAAGTTGTACATGTTCCAATTCATTCTTGACCACCTCCAATTTCCCTTGATTCATGCTTCGTACGTTCCATGTCCCAATATGTAAGACACCTTTGCAGCTTCTGACTCTCATTTCATGCGCAGCTACATCAGCAGTCAGACGTCCCAAGGGCTTTGATCCAATCACATCATAAATGCTGGCTTTACTCTGAAAAGTCTTCAGCTCCTCCCCAGTAGCCAGTTGAATGCCTTCCGACCTGGTGGTCTCATCTCCCAGAACTATAGTGCAATTTGTTTTGTTGTGACTATCCATTGGGTTTTCATGGCAAGATATGGAAGTAGACTGCCAGGCCTTTCTTCCGTGCAGTTTAAGTTTAGTGTTGTTGCCGTTGTCACAGAAATGTGATCCTCCGCCGCCAACACTGTCCCATTCTGCTGCTGTTGCCCACATGAGTGGTTTGTCTTGGTCTGGCACCTCAGCTGAGACCTGCCGATCTTGGGAGACCCTGCCAGTAGTTAAACTACTGATAGCTTAGCTTGTGCTTTATCGACTATAGCAAGGCTTTTGACTGTGTAAACCATGAGAAACTCTGGGCCACATTAAGAAGCATGGGTATACCAGAACACCTGATCGTTCTCTTGCGCAATCTGTACATTGATCAAGAAGCAACAGTTCGAATGGAACAAGGAGAAACAGAATGGTTTAAAATAAGCAAAGGTGTAAGACAAGGCTGCATACTTTCCCCCTACCTGTTTAATTTATATGCAGAACGAATCATCAGAGAAGCAGGATTGTATGAAGACAACAGAGGTGTGAAGATTAGTGGAGGACTCATCAACAACCTTCGCTATGCTGATGATACTACATTACTAGCTGAAGGTGAAGATGATCTGAAACATTTGCTTCTCACAATCAAAGAACATAGTCTCAAAATGGGCCTACACCTTAATGTAAAGAAGACAAAGATCATGACAACTAGCATAATCAACAGGTTCATCGTTGAAGGAGAAGAAATTGAAATTGTGAACAGCTTTAACGTACTTGGATCAACTATCAATAAAGAAGCAACAAGCAGTCAAGAAATCAAACGACGCATTGCTCTTGGCAGAATGGCTATGGAAGACCTAGATAAGATTCTCAAGAGCAGAGATGTCTCTCTCCATACGAAGATTCGACTTGTTCAAGCCATGGTATTTTCAATAACATCATATGGATGTGAAAGCTGGACAGTGAAAAAGACAGACAGGAAGAAAATTGATACCTTTGAATTATGGTGCTGGCGGCGAATACTGTGTATACCATGGACTGCCCGAAAAACAAACCAGTTGGTACTAGAGGAGATCAAACCTAAGCTTTCTTTAGAAGCTCAGATGACAAGACTTTGACTTTCATACTTTGGACACATCATGCAAAGAGAGATCATTAGAGAAAGACATCATGCTTGGCAAGATAGAAGGTCAATGAAAAAGAGGAAGGCCAGCAATGAGATGGATCGATACAATAACAGCAGCTACGGGTACCAGTCTGTCAACAATGAGCCGCCTGACTGAAGACCGAACACAATTTAGGATAGCTATCCAGAGGGTCGCCATGAGTCGACTCTGACTCGACAGCACTTAACAACAACAGCTTAGCCCTCAGCATCACTGATGCACACAAGCCCTCACAGCACGACAAGCTGCAAACCAAGTGAGGGCCACATATTATTATGAAGACGATATTATTCTTGTCTATCGTACTAGTTCCTCCACCCCTGACATTGCCCCATTCAATGCCTGCCTGGCCTGTATTCACAACTGGTTGACCGATAACTGCCTTCACCTGAACCCCTCCAAATCCACCACAACCCCTCCAAATCCACCACAACCTTCTCCCTCTCTTGCCCCTGTGCTCTCCTCGGCTCCTGTCCCTCTGGTCCCCTCATTTAGGTTCCTCGGCATCATTTTTGATTCCTCCCACTCTTTCGCTGAGCACATCTCTTCTATTTCCCGTCGGTCCTTCTACCACCTTCGTCAGATTTGTGCCATTCCTTCTTTCCTCTCACCTGCCTCATTGACCACTCTCCTTCTTTCTCTTGTCTCTAGGATCAACTATTGCAACGTCATCTTCGCTAGCCTTCCTCAGTACAGTCTCCACAGGCTTCAGTTGCTCCATAATACATCTGTTTGTATCCTCATATTCTCTTCCCATTTTGGCCACATTTCTCCTTTACTTGCCCGCCTACATTGGCTCCCAGTGCCTTACAGAATCCGATACAAATTTCTCACCTTTGTTCACAGGACTATCCGTACTTCCACTCCTCAATATCTCGCAGACCTTCTTCCCCATCATGCCCCACCCCGTTTGCTACGCTCTCTCCACAACTATCGGCTGGCCCTCCCCTCTGTTTCATCAGCTCACTTTGAATATACCCACTGTTCCGCTTTCTTTTTCCTGGGTCCCACACTCTGGAACTCTCTTCCCTTCACTCTTTGCTCTGAGTCCTCTTTTCCCAGATCCAAAGCCGCATTGAAAACCCACTTATACCAAATGGCTTTTAACCTGCCTGCCTCACCTCCATAATAAAGCCTCTCTCTGTTTTCTCCTCTTCTGTCTATCTTCTCCATTCTCCTTTTTGGTACCACTGTTTTTTTCTTTCCTTTTCCTGTCTCTGTTTCCTGTCCTCTTAAAATATGGTGTTCCTTTCCTTTTCCTTCTTCAGTAGTCATTTGTATTGTACACCATTTTGTTGCTCTAGCCTAAGCGGTCTATCAAAAGCTTAAATAAAGATAAAGAAGGGCAGGACTCGACAATAGAAGTGCCCGCCATCAAACATGAAGCGCAGGTACTCCATGTGAGATGGGTGAATGAGGACGTGCATGTATACATCCTTTAGATCTAGAGAACAGAGCCAATCATTCCTCTGAAGGTAAGGCAGTAGGGTTCCCAGAGAAATCATCTTGAACTTTTCCCTTACTAGGAACTTGTTTAGGTTCCGTAGATCTAGAATGGGATGAGATCTTCCTGACATTTTGGGAATAAGAAAGTACTGGGAGTAGAACCCCAATCTCTTCTTGTGTGCAAGGCACAAGCTTGAAGGCACAAGCTCGATGGCACCATCTTTTAGAAGGGTGGTGACCTCCTGTATCAAGAGATCCTGATGGAGAGGGTTTAGAGGATACTTCCCTGAAAAGAAGGGAGGAGATAACTGGGCAAAATGGAGCAAGTAGCCCTTGAGAATGACCTGTAGAGCCCAGGATTCTGATGTTATTAGGGGCCACCTGTGGGCAAAATGGACCAGACTGTCCACAATGTGAGAAGGCTGGGGTTCCTTTAGGGGAAGAGTGGCAATGTTCTCTAGGACGCTATCAAAAACTAGCCCGAGATTGGGGCTGTGGAACTGGTTGTGTCTTAGAAGGTTTAAGCCTCTTAGGTTGGCGAAGAGCCTGAGACTTCTGCTGACCTTGATGGGCATGATAGAGTGTATAAGCCAGATAAGATGGGTAAAACGTCTTCTTTCCAGAGGCCTTCTTTTTGGAAGGATCAGCTGTTTTACGAGAGAGACTTGTCATAGTAAGGTCATCTGTCTCAATTTCACCGGTTTTCTCCTGCCATCCCTTACCAAAGAGGTTTTTACCTCTGCAAAGAATATCCGCTAGCTTGTTTTGGACCCACTGCTCCAGGTCCGAGGACTGTAGCCAAGCCAGCCTTCTGGCCCCAATGCCCACTGCTGCAGCTCTATTGGTAGACTCAAAAGAGTCAACAGCAGCTCTAGTGATGAATTTAGAGCAATCTTGACCATGCTTAACCAAGGCTCTGTAGGCCTCTTGCTTGTCTGCAGGGATAACATCAGAAAACTTGTCTAGGTCCTTTATAATGACTCTGAGGAACATGCCCATACAAAGCTTATGAGAATTTATGCAGGAAGCCAGTATCGACGCCTGGAAGCATTGACAGCCAAAGGCATCGAGGGTACGTGATTCCTTCCCCAGAGGAACCGAAGAGTGGTTTTTAGTACTCTTGAGCCAGCACATTGCTGACTTGACCACCATAGAATGGTGTGGGAGTTGAGGCTTCTAGAAGCCCAGGGAATCAGTGACCTTGTACATAGTGTCCAGTCTCTTGCTGACAGAGGGAACTGAGAGAGGAGTCTCCCACATTTGAAACATAAAATCCTGTAAAATATGATGGATCGGGAGAGTGGCTGCATCCTTCAATGTTGAGGGATACTACAGGATCTCCAGTTTCTCGACTCTCGGTTCTCAGTGACCACTGAGATGGAAAGAGCTCTGGCCATGTCACAGATAAAGTCCTGGAAGGATATGTTCTCCGGTGGGAAATGCCGCTGCTCATGAGGCGGTGACGGGTCCGAGGGCACATCCCAGTGCTATTGGGAAACCGAGGATTCGGCCTCTGATTCCCAAGCATCAGAATCAGAATTGGTGAAAAAGTCAAAATAGTGACAGTCACTGTTGCGTCTCCAGTGCCGATCCGATGTCAGAGGAGAATCTTGATGTTGATGCCTAGAGATATCAGAACCATAGACACTTGAAGCCTGTTCCTCTTGGAGCCGATGGGATTCTGCCAGTTCCAGGCTCGGCATGGACCTTGACCGTCCCAAAGACAGCGGTTCCAGGCTCGGTATTCAGGCCTTGGTCACTGAGGGCTTTGAAATGCCCGATTCCAGGCCTGGTATTGAGACCTGGGCTCCTGAGAGCATCGAGGCTACCAGCACAGATGCTGCCAGGAGTGCAGCGAAACTCCTCTCGATGGTCAGCATGTGCTTTTCAAGGGAGATGGAGGTTGTCTGGGTGACTCTGGAACAGGACTCTGGACCACTGTACCAGACAGCGGAACCAGAGGCTGTCCCGAGATTGAAGCCTGGGTAGCACTCCAGAGCCCCTTTTATGCTTTGGAGGTGCATTTCTCCCACCGGGGTTGCTTAGCTGGCCATTCTCAGCTCTCAAGATCAGAATCCTGTAGAGGGAAGCTCTGGTGTCAATATCCGAGGGAACAATCCCGGGAATCGGCATTGGTCCTTAATGTTGAAGGCTGAGATGCCGATGTGGCTTTGGAGACTGGCGGTATCTCACCATGGCCTTTCAATTTCGAGGGAGTGTGGGAACCACGTGAAGAACAGGATCCTTGAGAAGGCATAGATGTTGAGGAAAAGTATGCTGAGGCTGCCCAATCAGATCCAAAAAGACTCTTGCATTGCTTTTCCCGGTTGTTTAACCCTTTTCTTGTCATTTGCTGACACAGATTACAAGAGTCCGGGTTATGGTCGGACCCCAAGCACTGTAAGCACCAATTGTGCTTGTTGGTGGCCAAAATAGTGCAGTTGCATTTAGCACACTTTTTGAAACCTCTGGCTGGCTTTTCATGTCAGGAAACATAGCCTCTAGGTCAAAAGACTCAATGGCGGCCTAGACCGACAAAATACCCCACGGGAATCGTGAGGTAAAAAAGAAAAAGAAAAGTAAGAAAAGTACCTAAAAATGGCACTGGCATTGATAAGCACTGGTACCAATAAGAGGGGAAGGCAAAATAAGAAAGAGAAGCACCCGGAAGGCAAAATAGAAAAGGTTTTAACTGCGGTGAGAGGACAAGCACCCATAGGGCTCCGCGGAAAAACTAATACTGAGGAGATTCACTGGGAAGGTGGGAAGGCGTGCAAGCATGCTCAGAGGGATGCTCCCAAACGCTTCCTATTGGATGCTGGGAAGTGTTCCCGCGCGGACTCCATCGGGGAATGTCACGCATATGTGAAGACTACATTCTTGCTTGTTCATGGAGATTGGAGAATATCTTTGTGCACAGATCCATGTCGTGATTGCACCTTGAATATCATCTGCTACTAATACTACTAAACATTTCTATAGTGTTACAAGGCTTACACAGTGCTATAACATATACACATAAGAGACAGTCCCTTCTCAGTAGAGTTTACAACCTATTCAAGACAAACACGAGACCAGGGTAAACTAAGAGGAAATGTTTGTAACACACAAGGGTGGTAAACAGGAGAAAAGGGGGATCCGGATCCAAAGGCAGTTCTGGTCACCCCATCTCAAAAAAAGAAACAGCAGAACTAGATGATACGAAGGATGGAATGATTTCCCCATGAAGAAATGCTAAACAAGTTAGGGCTTGGAGAAGAAGCGATAGAGTGGATATGATAGGGGTTTAGAAAATCATGAATGGGTGAAACAGGTTACAAGGAACAGGTTTCATATAGGACCGGGATAGGAAGGTCTGCTAGCAGACTTCATTTAAGAAAGCATTTTAGCATAAAAATTAAACTTCAGAATTTGCGGGTGGAGAATGTAGACAAGGCATCTAACAAAGCCGAGTTTAAAAAACAATTTAAACAGATTCCTGGGGGAGAGGCCTGATAAAAGTGGACATTGTGAATCTTCTTACTTTTGGAAGTGACCAGCAATGAAGGGGATCTCCCTATTAGGGTCTGCTCGATACTTCCCAGTGACCCAGATTGGCCACTCTCAAAGACGGGACGCTAGGTTTTATCAGTGGTCTGACCAAGAGAGGCGTTCGTATGCTTTTGAAACTATTTCTATCACAGTAAAGACGAAGATTTAATTCCCTGGCACATTCTACTGTAGAGGCCCATTACCAACAAAGTGACCAGGGCTGACCCAGCCATGAGGCAAAACTAGGGGGTCACCTAGGGCAGTAGCTTCCAAGGATCAGCAAAGAGAAGCAGCAACAGCAGTCAAAGCGAAACAAGAAATCCCGACAGCCTCAGAAACTCAAAGAGCCCTCGGCGCATTCCTTCACCTTCAGAGAGAGCGGGCACACACATACATACCAAGCAAAGATTCAGATTCAAAAGCATGATGTCCAATTATGCATTCTTTACAGGACTGTTGTGGGAGGGGTGGTGTGGGATGATCATGGGTTTTGCTAGGGGGTTGAGGCTGGGGAACAGGGTATTAAGGTGGTTGTTGGGAAGGGGGTGTATGCATGGGGGAGGGGTTTCAGGGAGGGAGGCGGGGTGGGGGCAGGTGTTGAGGTCGATTCCGAAGGGGGGGTGGGGGTTGGGGGTAATGTGTAAATTCGTGAATGCTTGCTCTGCCAGTCAGACATGGCACATTGTGGCTGATGTCATTAGAGATAAGGGGTTGGATTTACTGTTTATTACAGAAACATGGTTTTCCTCTGCGGGGGTGTCTGAGAGTGTTCTGTTCTGCCCTAATTCGCATGCTTGTTTTCAGGCAGCAAGGGAGGGGAAGAGAGGGGGGGGCTTTAGTTCATCTTAAGAAGTGAGCAGTGCATCAGCAGAGTTGAGAAGCCCCTAAGCCCTGTTTGGGTTTATTGGTGGAGTTACAGGGGCGGGGGAAGGTGGGTCTGCTGCTCTTGTACTGCCCCCCTGGGCTGTCTCAGAAATAATAGGGGGAGGTCAGGGATGGGATTGCGTTGGCCAGATTGGATTATCAAGAGATGGTGGTTCTGGGGGATTTCAACTTGGTGAGCCCTAGTGGCTCAGTGCAGTTCCTTCATTCCCTGATGTTGGATATGGGGTTGTGACAATTGGTGAGTGGGCTTTCGCATTGTAAGAGGAATATTCTGGAATGGATTTTTGGTTCTGCTGGGGTTGGTGGTTCATGAGGGGTTGCGGTCCCCTGGTCGGACCATTTGGTTTCCTATGGGAAAGGAAAGGGGATAGGTGTAATGTGGAATTGACCCATGGAAGGCATGGGATGGTCAGCGGCCTTGAGTTAGAAATGGGGGGTGTGGGAGCGTCCTGTGGAGGATCAAATGCGGGAGTGGATGGAGGCCATGAGGGGGACTTTGGAGGAGGTAGCACTGCTGCATAAGATTTGTGTTTGAGAGGACAGGTTGCTTAGTCGGGCCTGGTTCTCTGCGGAACTGCAGGGTATAAAGCAGGTGCCAATTGGAGCACCGCTGGCAGAAAACAGGGTGTAGTGTGGATAGACGGCATTGATGTCATAGAGCGAATGAATATTGCCGCCGTTTGCAAGAGGTGAAGTGGGGGGGGGGGAGGGGGGGCTCCGTGCAAATTCTGGTGGCGGGAAACAAACCACAGGCAGTGTTTCATGTGGCTCATCAGCTTTTGGGTCAGGGGAAGGGTGGGAAGATAAGGGGGGAAATGATTTCGATGTGGAGATGGTAGCGGATTATTTTGTAGGGGAGGTGGAGGAGTTATGGGTTATGGGAATGGGTGCTGTGCAAGAAGTGCTTTTGGTGAGTTCCAAAGTGAAGTGGGCCTCCTTTTCCTTGGTGACAGAGGATGCCTTGCATGGATTGCTTCAAGAGCTGCACCTTATGTGGATGTTTTTAGATCTGGTCCTGGAGCAGCTATGGTGGGAGGCATCGGATGAGGTTCTGGGGTGGATGACCGAGTTGGTAAATGCTTCCTTGAATCATGGCTGTTATCCATCGGAGTTATAGGAGGCTATAGTGACTCCTATTCCTAAGAAAGGAAATGATTTGAATTGTTTTAAGTTGTGACCCATCTCCTTGCCAATGAGCTTTGCTAAGGCTGTTTTGCAGCAGCTGACAGGAGGGGACAAGCGAGTTTTTGGAGGGGATCTGGTACAGAGTCCCCGATGGTCTCCGTCATGGATCTTCTGGGGGGCATGGGAGGAGGGGAAGTGCTCTGGTGGTGACATTGGATTTGTCTGCAGCATTTGGCCTTATTGCCTGGGACATTCTGTTGGCGAGGTGAGGTGCCTTGGGGTTAGGTGGCGTAGTTCTGCAGTGGATGGCATCTTTCTTGTCTGAGCGGCAGTTCCTAGTGCAGTGGGGGAATTAGTGGTCAGGAATTTGGTGTGTGGGGTCCCACAGGGGTTTGCACTGTTCCCGTTCTTGTTTAACATCTATATGAGTCTGGTGGGGGCCATTTGCCGGAAGTATGGCTTTCCGGTATTTCTCTATGCCGATGACATATAGCTGCTAATAGTGCTTGAAGGGGACGAGGAGGTGGTTTTACAATGCGCTAATCAGTGTTTGGAGGAAGTCGCTGTTTGGCTGCGGGCCAACCACCTGGTCCTGATTGCAAGCAAATCAGAGGTGTTGGTGTGTGGGACACTGAGGGTACCCTACAGAGCGGGCTCTCAATTGTGGGAGTCCATCTGGACTGGAAACAGGAGATTCGTGATCTGGGGGTCCTGTTGGATGCAGAATTGTCCTTGCACGACCAGGTGTTGCAGATGGTGCGCTCAGCTTAGGGAAAGCTGCAAGTGGGGCGGCAGCTTAGTCCATTTCTGGACAGGGGGGTCGTGCTGCACTGCCAGTTTATTTAATCAGGAAGTTGCAGAAGGTTCAGAACTCGGGGGGGCCCTTCGATCTACTCGGGTGCAGCTGTTGGCTGTGCCGGGTTTTCTCAGATTCGTTGCTCCGGTGGTGGGCACGGGCCTTTTTAGTGGCAGCTCCGATTTGGTGGAATACATTCCTGGAGGTTTTGCGAAAGGAAACTGATTTGCTTGTGTTTAGGGAAGCACTAACAACCTCTCGCTTTCCCTCTTAGGTGATAGCAAGTGGTAGTAGGCAGCAGCTAGTGGTGATGGTGGGGGTGGCAGTGTGCGTATACGCCCTGATTTGTGCTGAGGGTGGGGGGAACTGGGTCGTTTATATTATGGATTTTTTAAGTTTTTATTTTCTGTTGTAAACCGCCTTGAATGCTGAGGCATATAAAGGTCTAAAAAGGTTTTAAAATAAAAAAAAAATAAAATTGTTGAGTTGGATTGTCAAAACCTCAGGGAGGAGGGGGTGTTAAGAGTGAGGATTCACTTTGGGTGTCCGGTGTCCTTGCAATGACCCTTGAGTGTTGTTGTTATCGTCCCTCAGAGTGGAGGCCTGTCATTATGGTGCTCGTGAAGAGTGCGGCTCCTATCATATGTTGGCTGCCAGAACCTGAGTGGTCCTTTCCCACTGCTGCAACTGTTGTGCCCTGAGACAGCTTCCTACTGCTACTGCGGTAACCCCACTGAACCCGCTAGAGAAAAGGGCCAGTCATTACCACAGAGACTCTCGTCAGGCAGTCACCATTATGTGATCCTCATAGCCTGAGCCTGTGACCTGAGATGGATGCTAATTAGGCCAGTGATACCCCTGCAAACTGAATCCATGAGACCCACATGGGAATGGAAAGGAGGTGATGCTGCAAGATGGTTATTTTTTTCAGGAGTGGGTTTTGAGGCCTATTCCACTCAACCTAGCTGGAGACAGACCAGAACTGAGGCAGAAAAGGTAAATAAGAAGGTCTCTACCTGAGTTTTAACCTCTTTTCTCCTAATGGAGAGAACTAAACCACAGACTGGGCTATTCTTAGTGGACCATCCAAGAAAAGCAGTTTGAAGACTCAGGCTAATGTCTTCAAATAAATTAATTTTGTGTACAGCATGACTGGATGGAGTCTCATCCTCGCACCTGGGCCTGCAAGAGATGATTCAGACTCTCAAAATTCATTCTTAATATTTGCTGTAACAATTGCATTATTCAACGAAAGCATCCTGAAGTTCATAAGGTGTAATTTCTTGAGGCAGTTGGTGTTGAGGGGGGGCAGATAATAATGTTTTCTCTATTTCTTTTATAGGGAAACCTCTAAGATCTCCTGCAGAGCCCTCAGCACCAGAGAGAGAGTGTGAGAGGAAAAGTGAGACCCTTGGTAAGTTCCCCTTGTCCCAGTCACAGCTGAGGCTGTGAAAGATCACATGTGATGGCGCCCTGACGAGAGCCAGGTTGGGAAGGCATGAGGAAGATAGGAGTCATGCACATTGGCTCCCTGACAGGAATCAGATGAAAAGAAGCAAGGGAAGAGGCTTGATGACTCCCAGATGAGAGTTGGATGGGAATGAGCAGAAAGAATCAGTGTGTGGTAACTCCCTTGTGGGAGCCAAAATAGCGAATGGGCTGTGCACAAGTGACATGCATTGACATAAGGTGACCTGGGAAATGGTTCTCTCTGTCTGGGTGTATCAGGACCTTATTCTAGTACCACTGCAGGTCCAACGATACCTCAATCTGATTTTTTTCCCGGCGATTGCATTGCAGGTTCAGAAAAGAGCGAGGTCAGGCCCAGCACTCTGGATGGAAGCAGCCAGACCACGGTAAACAGCTTCTTCCTTCACCAACCCAGTTCCTGTGCCCAGTCCCCTTCCATCAGAGCGAAGCCGAGCCCTCATCCTGACTCAAAGGGAATTTCCAGCCCTGCACACTGCACTTTTCTGGAGTCTGCTTTGATATTTCCACTAGGGATATGTATTCGTTTGAAACAACTTTCCTGTATTGTTTCATGCTACTGTATTTTCAATCAGATGTGGAGAAGTAAAAGCCCTGAAATTTCATCACTTTCCATCTGTCATAATTAGAGCACACAACTGAATGATAGTGTAGACAACTGAGCAACAGTGCGCATTATTCACCTATAGCATGCACTCTTAAGCGATAACACACGCTGTGAACATTTGCTCCAAAACAAGAAGACAAGAAAAATTCTACTGATGACACAGGAAACTAAAGAAAACAAAACTTTTTGGCTTGCACACCCCTAATTTCCAGCCTTCATGCTCTGCATTTTGCTGGAGTCTCCTCTGGTATTTTCAGCCCCTAGCTCTAGGTATTGTGTATTTTTTGGCCTCTGCGCTCTCTGCGTTAGTCGGTTCATAGACTGTGGAATGGGTTAACAGAGGCCCTGGCCTTTCATTTGCTTGTAATCTGACACAGGGAAGAGTCAGAGAAACCCAGGAGGAGGAGGAGGTGTTGGGGGGGGAAAGAAAGAGAAGGAAGAGGAGGGTCCCGTCTACAGCCATTGGGGGAGCTGTGGGGTTTGTTTACAAAAAAAAAGAAAGAAAAAGAAGAAAGAAGGAGAAAAATCCAGAGAACTGAAGTAAAAATCATAGTTGAGGAAGGGGGGTGCAGGGAGCAGGGGGGGGGACTTTTTTTTCAGCTCTCATGGCGGTGGTACAGAGCGAGGAGAAATGATTCTCCAGGCCTGGCGCACGGTAAGGGGAGAAGGCCTGCTCAGGCTTTCAGGGAGTGGAGGGAAGAGGAGGTACATAGAAAAGTTTAGGCTTTTGTGTAGCTCCCTTCCAGAAGGCGGTGAAGTGCCCCCTGCCCTTACCGGAGTTTTTGGGGGAGCTTGCATGTGTGCACAGGACAGAGGCATGCAGAGAGTGTAAGGACACTGCTGGTCCTGTTTCTTCCTCTCTCAGCAGGCTTGCCTGTGCCCGCAGGGAGGGGTGGTGGAGGCCAGCCAAAGCTGCACCTCCGCCAGGAACTCACGTCCAACTTTATCCTGCGGCTGCAGCCGGGGCCTGCGGCTCCATGCGGCACAGAGGAGACATGTCAAGGCCGGGAGTTACTGACATGTGTCTGCAGAAGAACTCTATCTGCAGTACCTAGGGTCACAGTTGCATTTAGGGCGTACTGATCCAGTCCTGGGTTTTCCCTACTGCATGCAGTGAACCTGTAGAACGGATTTCACCAAAAAACAGAAACTTCAAGTCCATGCGGGCAACGAGGCCCGTCCTTGCAAAAGAGAATTAGCTGATATTTATCGCTGTCTCCCCCTGTCCCAGCTAACACACTCCCTTCTCTCTTTTCCCTGTTTCTCCTTCCAGTTGCTCCACTCTCCCTGGCATGCTCTTTTTTTTTTCATCCGCTGCAGGGGTTTTCCTGCCCGTACCCACACCCTTTTCTCTCTCTCCTTTCTAGGTCTTCTGTTGCCCGTACTGCAGCTTTGTCAGCCAGGCTGTTGAGCAGGTGCGGGCCCACACCGTATCCCAGCATGCTGTGCAGCCCCGGTTCCACTGCCCACTGTGTCAGGAGCAGCTCATGGGACGAACCAACCTGCGCTTCCACCTCACCCACATCCACAACGTGGTCTCTGAATGTGTGGAAAAGCTACTGCTCGTGGTAAGACACTGCCTGTAAAGCAGCTGTGTGCAGGGCCCAGCCACGTAGACACTTCCTCCGAGGTGTACGGGAATCCTCCACCAGCGATCCTACCATGGGGAGATGGTACAGCAATATCACAGTTTCAGTTGCAAGGGGCAGGCAAGTTCTGCAAGACTCCCATGGGATCTATCCACCCCTTGCGACTGAAACTGTAATATTGCTGCAGCACCCTTATGGGTGGGAACATGGGTAGAGGGCTCCCGGATATCTTCGAGGGAACAGTGTCAGTTCAGTGACCATGTGTGGACTGGGCCCTGGACTGGTTGCAGAAAGAATGATAGCATTACTGGTCTCACAGCAGACTGGGGACTTCATCCAGTGCAATATATTTGAGGATTGTTGAAAACCAAAGGCATGGGAAAAGCAACCTGTACTGCGATGCAGGTTCTGTCCAAGCAACCCTGCAGGGCAGAGTGGATGGACCATGTAGGCTTTTATCTGCCTTCATCCACTGTGTTACTATGTCAGTGTGAAACTCAGCCATAGATACACCCTACTGTCAAGCAAAGCGACTATGTGCGGTGATAATGCCCAGCCCTAGGGCACGCAATTACTGTTAGCACACTGACCATGTGCAATATTAATGCCAAGCACATACGTAGCTTAGTGGTTAGAGAAGTGGTTTGCGAACTAGGGAAGCCAGGATTCGATTCCCGCATCTTCCACTAACACTCTGCAACCGTTGTCATGTCACTTCATCCCCCATTGCCTCAGCTACAGCTAGATTGTAAACTAATTTGGACAGAGAAACAACTCAAGTACTGGACTATGTAACTTGCCTTGGGTTTAGATTTGGAATGCCGAGCAATCAGTCTAAAAATCAAATCCAAATTCACTGTCAGCACAGCAGCCCTGTGCGGTATTAATCTAGAACCTGGGCATGGGGGCACACTCACTACACAGCAGCCCCGGGCGGTATTAATCTAGAAGCTGGGCATGGGGCACACTCACTACACAGCAGCCCCGTGCGGTATTAATCTAGAAGCTGGGCATGGGGGCACTGTTACTGCACAGCAGCCCTGTACGGTATTAATCTAGAACCTGGGCATGGGGGCACACTCACTACACAGCAGCCCCGTGCGGTATTAATCTAGAACCTGGGCATGGGGGCACTGTTACTGCACAGCAGCCCTGTACGGTATTAATCTAGAACCTGGGCATGGGGGCACACTCACTACACAGCAGCCCCGTGCGGTATTAATCTAGAAGCTGGGCATGGGGGCACTGTTACTGCACAGCAGCCCTGTACGGTATTAATCTAGAACCTGGGCATGGGGGCACACTCACTACACAGCAGCCCCGTGCGGTATTAATCTAGAAGCTGGGCATGGGGGCACTGTTACTGCACAGCAGCCCTGTACGGTATTAATCTAGAACCTGGGCATGGGGGCACACTCACTACACAGCAGCCCCGTGCGGTATTAATCTAGAAGCTGGGCATGGGGGCACTGTTACTGCACAGCAGCCCTGTGCGGTATTAATCTAGAACCTGGGCATGGGGGCACACTCACTACACAGCAGCCCCGTGCGGTATTAATCTAGAAGCTGGGCATGGGGGCACTGTTACTGCACAGCAGCCCTGTGCGGTATTAATCTAGAACCTGGGCATGGGGGCACACTCACTACACAGCAGCCCCGTGCGGTATTAATCTAGAAGCTGGTCATGGGGGCACTGTTACTGCACAGCAGCCCTGTGCGGTATTAATCTAGAACCTGGGCATGGGGGCACACTCACTACACAGCAGCCCCGTGCGGTATTAATCTAGAACCTGGGCATGGGGGCACTGTTACTGCACAGCAGCCCTGTGCGGTATTAATCTAGAACCTGGGCATGGGGGCACACTCACTACACAGCAGCCCCGTGCGGTATTAATCTAGAAGCTGGGCATGGGGGCACTGTTACTGCACAGCAGCCCTGTGCGGTATTAATCTAGAACCTGGGCATGGGGGCACACTCACTACACAGCAGCCCGGTGTGGTATTAATCTAGAACCTGGGAATGGAGGCACAGTCACTGCACAGCAGCCCTGTGCGGTGTTAATCTAGAACCTGGGAATGGAGGCACACTCACTACACAGCAGCCCGGTGTGGTATTAATCTAGAACCTGGGAATGGAGGCACAGTCACTGCACAGCAGCCCTGTGTGGTGTTAATCTAGAACCTGGGAATGGAGGCACAGTCACTGTACAGCAGCCCTGTGTGGTATTAATCTAGAACCTGGGCATGGAGGCACATTCACTACACAGCAGCCCCGTGCGGTATTAATCTAGAACCTGGGCATGGGGCACACTCACTACACAGCAGCCCCGTGTGGTATTAATCTAGAACCTGAGCATGGAGGCACTGTCACTACACAACAGCCCCGTGCGGTATTAATCTAGAACCTGGGCATGGGGGCACAGTCACTGTCTGCAGAGCAACTATGTGCAGTATTAGTCCACAACTTCAGTAGGGGGATATATTTACTATCAGCACTGTGATTGTGACTGGTATTAATCAGAATCCCATGGACGGGAATCATATGCAATATTAATGCAAAGCGCAACCAAGAAGCCATGTTTATGATTATCTTCTTTTGCAGGCGACCACTGTGGAATTAACGTTCACAACCAAAGTACTGCCAGTTCCTAACCTCACAAAGGACGAAGAAAGCCAGAAACCTACTAGCTCTACCCCAGACCCCAAGCCAGCCAAAGACCCTGATGGTGAGTGATCCTGGATTGCCAGCTTTGCTTTTGATTAGTGGTATATCACGTCAAATAAAACCATATAAATAAAACTATAAGGGCTGCTTTTGTGTGTCTTCCAAACTCAGGAGAACTATATTCCTATACTATTCAGAAACCGGTCCAGTGAATACACTCTTGGAAACTTCAGCCCCCTTGTCTCTTCCCCCGTATCTCTGTCATGCATAGAGACAGATTTAGGAGAAAGGAGATTGTATAGCTTTTCTCATCCCTCTTTTTTTCTGCTTCTACACAGATGAGCCCTCAGGCAGCACACCTGGAGATCCCCCAGAGTCCTCTTGTAATAATCACTTCAGTGAACCTGGAGAAGAGGAAGTACCATCAGACAAAGACCTCCAGAAAGACCCTGAAGAACCCGACAGCATCGAACATGAGGAGGAGAAATGCCGAAGTGACCCATCATGTCTACTGACTTGCCCCTGGTGCCAGCAGCGAACAGAGAACCTTCCTGAGTTGAAGGAGCACTTGGAGAATGAACATGTGGAGCTTGGCGGTTCTGAGATCCAGCAGCTGTGCTTGCCCCAACTTGAAGTGGCCAGCCGGGTCCCCGAAGATGAGGATGAAAGTTTCAGAAGTGCTGGCTGCCCACCAGACCCAGAAGGACTAGAAGACAGACCAGTGCCTGCTGACCATGAAACCACAGCAGCCACTGTCACTAACTTCCTCATTGACCCCCGCCAACCACTGTCCTACCGTAAAAGCACAAACTTTGCCCTAGACAAATTCCTGGATCCCTCACGACCCTACAAATGTACTGTGTGCAAGGAGTCCTTCACCCAGAAGAACATCCTTTTGGTCCATTACAATTCAGTGTCCCACCTCCACAAGATGAAGAAGGCAGCCATAGATCCATCCCTGCCTTCCAGAACTGAGGTCTCTGGTGCCCAGGACAAGCCCTTCAAGTGTACCACCTGTAGGGTTTCCTACAACCAGAGCTCCACTCTGGAGATTCACATGCGCTCTGTGCTGCACCAGACCCGATCCCGAGTTGCCAAGCTGGAGGCAGCTAGTAGGGGTGCCTCGGACCAGAATGCAGGACATGAGAAAGCTGACACTGAGCTCAGCAGAAATGGCTCTCCACAGAAATTGGATTTACCTCCTTCCAACCCATCCCATGAATCGGCAGATGTACCAAGTGTTCCTCTTGTTGAGGAACCACTGACAACTGAGCCCACCAAGAAGGCCTTAGAGGCTCAGTGCTTGGGAGGCTCGGGGCTTCCATTCATACCTCCACAGATGCAGATGACGCTAGATCTCCACCGGCATGCCTCCTTGCTTCAGGCCCCACTTTTCACACCTCCAGTCCTTCCTCATTTCCCACTGGTGCCAGAGTCCCTGCTGAAACTCCAGCAGCAACAGCAGCAGCAGCTCCTCCTGCCCTTCTATCTACATGACTTGAAGGTGAACCCAGAAATGAGTCTTGCTGGGGTTTCACCTGTGCTCTCCATCCAAAGATCCTCTCCTATGGCAACTGGTGGGGGTGGGATACCCAAAAGGCCTCCAACACTGAAGGAAGAGCCACAAATGTTTGTCCCATCATCTTCCACCTCCAACATCCAACCCCAGCCCACCCCTGCTCCTAGCACAGGGTCGACATCTCCTACTGGTGAGGAGGAGGAGGAGGAGGAGGAGGAAGAAGAAGATGGAGAAGGCACAACAGAGGAAGGTAAAGCAGAGGTTGAGGAGGAGCAGGCAAGCAACCAAGATCCTGAGCAACCAAATGATGGTTCCATGCCACCACCCCGAATTCCCACAGATGTCTCACGAACAGCGGCCAAGGCCTTGCTAGAGGACTTTGGCTTTGAACTAGTCATCCAGTACAATGAAGGGAAGCAGCCACCTCCACCACTTCAGCAGCCCCATTCGGCACCAGTGCTGCCTCAGCCAGCACTACAAGCAGCCCCAGCCCAACAGCAGCAATCCATCAGCACTACTGGCAGCGAAGAAAAACTAAAGTGTGAGGCATGTGGCAAACTCTTCTCCAACATGCTCATCCTGAAGACACATGAGGAGCATGTCCATCACCGTTTCCTGCCCTTCGAAGCTCTCTGCCGTTATGCTGCCCAGTTCCGCAAGAGCTATGACAGCATGTATCCTCTCAGACAGACAGTTGCTGACACTTCCACTGAGCCATCAGCTCCTCCTACCAAGACACTGCCACTAGAGGCTGCTGTGGCCCAAGCTGCACCTTTACCAGTCCCACAACTACCCATTCCACTGGACTTTTCTGTCTGCCCTCCATTTCTAATGCAGTCCATCCCCCTACAGGCATTGCCTGCTGTTCTTCCCTCACCACCTCCACCACCACCACCTCCACAACTCCCAAGCATGAACACATTAGTGACAACAGCGCTGGACAAGGTGGGAGACTCAGCAGAGGCGGAACCAATGGTGGAGAACAGAAGTCCTCGCACACGCATCACACCAGAGCAATTGAAGATTCTCTGGAACTACTTCAACATCAATAACTTGCCATCTGAGGAGACTGTGCTGCAGATGGCAGAGCACACAGGGCTGGCAGCCAAGGTAGTGAAGCACTGGTTCCGTAATCGTCTCTTCAAGGAGCGCCAGCAAGACAAGGACAGTCCTTATAACTTCAACAACCCTCCAACCTCTTCTTTGCCATTGGAAGAAGAGGATGAGGAGCCTGGTGAGTCAGCAACTACATCCTCACTGCGACTCGATCGCCTGGGTAGCCGCCGTTTCTCCAGGACCAAGTTCACAGACTATCAGTTCCAAGCACTGCAGTCCTTCTTTGAAGCTAGCGCTTATCCCAAGGATAGTGAAGTAGAACGCCTTTCACAGCTGTTGGGCCTTCCCAGTCGAGTGGTGGTTGTGTGGTTCCAAAACGCTCGTCAGAAGGCACGCAAGAATGCTGCTGAGGCTCCCTTCCAGGGTGCTGGGAAGGGCCAGGATGCATCTGGTGGAGGTGACCGCTGTGTCTTCAATGGCAACAAGCAGAATCTCTGCAAGAAGTGCCATGTGGCCTACTCCTGCATCTTCCAGCTCATTGGGCACCTCAAAAAGTGTTATAAGGACCAGTTATGTGATGAGGACTCTGAGGAGGCCCTGGGGGAGGCTGCCATTCATGCTCTTGAGACCACTAAGTATGCTGTTAGTGACTCTGAAAACTATGAAGACAATACATTGATGACTACTATCCAACAGCCGAAGGCTTCAAGTTCCCAGGAGGACCCAGTCACTTCTGCTGTCTCTGATGTCCAGGCACAGGTCACACCAGAAACTAGTGAATGCCAGGAGGGTGCCACGCAAGTGCAAGAAGATAGGGTGGATGAAATGGCATCTCAGATTTCAGAGGTCGCCCCAGTTCAGACTCTGGTTGAAGAGGAAACAGATGAGTTGAGCAAGCCTCTACCTAAAGACCCCATAGAGGAAGAAAAGCCCTTCAATACCACAATGACTGTCCCAGCAGACCAGCCAGCACTCTCTCCTCAAGCCACACCCATGCCACCTCTAAATGCAGAGGCCAGTAACATTTATTCTTGTGAGCAATGCCGGGCCACGTTTGCTAACCCTGAGCTGCTAGGCAAGCACCAGAGTCTACACATTCTGGCCTCTACTCAGTTGCCAGGATCCTTATTGGACCCACCCTTGCTGATGTTTGACTGCAGTGGCCCACTACTTCAAGGTCCTCTGCTACCTCCGGGACCTATGTCCCTGGCACCATCTCCCCTTACTGACACTACTGTAGCTGCACAGAGCACCAGAAAGCGGAAGCTAGAAGAGGAGGGCCTTTCCCCAACAGAGAGTGAGACTGGCTATCTGGGGGATGAGCCACCAAAGGACAAGAGACTGAGGACCACCATTCTCCCTGAGCAGCTGGAGATCCTTCACCGTTGGTACATGCAGGATTCCAATCCCACCCGTAAGATGCTGGACTGCATCTCCGAGGAGGTGGGGCTGAAGAAGAGGGTAGTCCAGGTGTGGTTCCAGAACACCAGAGCCCGTGAGCGAAAGGGCCAGTTCCGCTGTGTGGCCCCTGCGCTTCCACCCGCCAAACCCTACACCAAGTTCCTCCCCCTAGTAGGGAAGGCAGAGATGGTACGGGAGACCCCAAGGCTCCTCCATGCAGACACTTCACCAGCTGGACTCTCCCTGGCTCACCGAAGTCCTGCCATTGGAACTCAGGAAGGCTTGAAACGAGAGACAGCTACTTTCTATGGTACAGTGGGAATGTCACTACCCAGTGCTCTTGTGGGTAAGACAGAGGCATCTAGTTCTGGAAACACACCCAGTGCCACTGCAGCCCCACTGCTGGTAGACACCAACACCAACTCTGCCAACCCCCTACCCGATAATCAGGAAACAGAAGAGGAACCTCGAATGATAGTGGAAATGGAAGAGGCTAATCGCAAGAGGTCTCCACCCTTACCGCCAGAGATGGAAGACCTCAGTGACTCATCCAGCCTTGCTGACCCTGAATCGCCCAACCCCAGCATGGCGGTGTCCTCCCGCCATGGAGATGGTTCCATGGACTCCTTAGGCCAGCGGCGTTTCCGCACACAGATGAGCAGTCTGCAGCTGAAGATAATGAAAGCATGTTATAGCAGCTACCGCACACCCACCATGCAGGAGTGTGAAGTGCTAGGCAGCGAGATTGGCTTACAGAAGCGGGTCATCCAGGTATGGTTCCAGAATGCCCGGGCCAAGGAGAAGAAGGCCAAGCTGCAGGGGCTAGCTGCACCTGAGGCCACTGCCACCGCTGAGGCGGCTCCTTCCCCCCGTGGTGAGTGCACCGTCTGCAATGTGAAATATGACTTCTATGTATCCTGCCGCAGCCACATCTTCTCACGGCAGCATATTACTCGGTTGAAAGAAGTTATCCAGCGACAGCTGAGCAGCGAGGTCAAATACTATGACACAGTTTCTGCCTCTTCTGCCACACAACTGAAACCCTCGGCTGCCACCAGCAGTGTCTCCCCAGGGTTCTCCCCTGCGATGGGGTTCCAGAGCACTGGTGGGGCAGTAGGGGCCACTGCGCTTCCCAGGCTTGGCCCGCTCCTTCTGTCCGGACAAGGGATTCCTACTCCCATTGGAGGGCTGACGCCTTTTAATTCAGGTGAGAGGGTTAGGGGCAGGATTCTCATCAGATGAGTGTAAATGAGCCGGGAGGGTATCTAATGTCATACCGGCACATACACACCAACACATGGGACATCTAAAAAACATGCAGGGGGGGACATGTGAGCTCTAGGTGCTGCAACGGCTTGTTCTTTACAAGATCATATAGCCTGCTGAGATTCCAGTGCGCGCACACAGATACCTGTACACACAGGTATACCCAGACACACAGAGATATCCCTCATACGTACAGACATACACAGGTATCCACAGATCACTATTTCCTGTGTGTACACATACAGTGCTATCCCTCATATATGCACCTACATCCCCAGGTATCTTCTGTATGCACAAAAACATCCAGGGCGGATATCCCATGCATATATAATATATGCACACAGGTATACCTCTCTGTACGCAGACCCACATAAAAATATCCATGTGTATATGTGTACATGCAGACACATATATGTCCCTGTTTGCACACACACACGTTTACCCTTTCCTTCATGTGCAGAGATATGCCCTAGATGTGCACATAGAGTGAAACATACATGCACATGCAAGCAGAGGCCATTCATTGCAGGAATCGTTTAACAAATTAAAAAGTGTGAAGCGTAAGAAAAAGGACAGCAAGGCACAGGCAAGAAATTGTTATCCTTATAGCAGGACACTTGAAGTTTCTTCTTCCTTGTCTCGCTTTCTCTTTGTTGGTCTGCTTCTCCGCCGTTAATTCCTCCCTTTTTGTCTCCTTTCTCTCTCTCTCTCTCTCTCTCTCTCCATTTAAACGTAGCTGTTTTGCTTGTCATTCTCTTTGTCAGCACGGACGGACTTTAGCCACATATCATCCCATAAGCTTAAATTCCTCTTCCTTGCCCAGATACCGCAAACTATACAGATTTGTCTTCTTTGCCGCCAACAACTTGCACATGAACCCTTGCAACCTTCCCATCGCATGCCAGTTGCAGGAGCCCCTGGGAACTCCAGTACAAGAAATCTTAGGTTAGCATCTCCAGGAGGTAATAAAATCTTCATTTCTCGCACTCTGTTGATTCCAGGCCATCTATCCATTCCATAACCCCACTGCTCAACTACCATCCTCCCAGCACTATGATCTCCCACCTCGGTTACTGCAGTCTCATCTCTGCCGGCTTGGCATCTATGAAGTGACAGTCTAGAACAACGCCGTAAGCGTCCTCTCCCACGCACGCAGATTCAAACATGTCACCCCATTACCGATTCTTCATCATTGGCTTCCGATAACCTTTCGTATCTGCTACAAGATCTTGACCCTCAAGCACAAGACCCTCCACGATGAAGTTCCAGACTATGTCTCATCTCACTCTATATGCCCCCGCTCACTCTCTTTGTTCTGTGCATGGTAACTGTCTACTTATCCCCTCTCTGTCAAAAGTCAAATACGAAACCAACCGTCACTCTGCTTTCTTTTTCATAGACCCCACCCTCTGGAATAGTTTGCCTCCCCATCTTCGTCATGAACCCATTTTTAGCAAATTCAAGTGTTTTTTAAAAATGCACTTTTTTGAACTAGGCTACGAGGTCTCTGGCCGGGGTCCTGTTTCTCGCTGGTTCTGCATCTCCCTAGCCTTCCATCTCTGAATTTTCCTCTTCCCCTACGCTCTAAATTTTCCTCCTTTCTTATTTGGATAACGGGGTTCCTTTCCTTTTCACATAGTTGTTTTTATTGTGAACCGCTTGGATTGAGCCATAAACGCGGAGCTGCCAAATGGCCCAGTTCCAGGAGAGGTAAAGTCCTGATTTTGAACTTGCAGTATGGTAGTTACAGTCCCTGATCACACCCATTGAAATCAGTAAGTGTAGGTCTCAATTGCATCAGGATGGGGCTGATCTAAAATCTCCCTCCTGAAACTGGATGACTTGGCACCTTTATAGAGGTATTGGTGGGGATGGGAGAGAATTTTCAGAGGGATTCGCCACAGGCCACCAGGAGCCTATGGAGAAGGCCCCTGGGAAAGCTGCTTTCCTCTCTCTGTAGGGGAGAAGTAGGCATGCTGTCCACCGCACACTGGGCCAGGGGTGGAGGCCTGACCAGGTATTTTGAAATCCTTGCCTATTTTGAACCCGTGACACTATGGCTCATGGAACTTTCAAAGGGGGATTTCTTCGGCATTCAGATCTATGGGTACTAAACACTTGCAAACATCACAGGCTCTCTGAAAATTACTACCCTAAAAGAGAAGAGAGAGAGGGGGGATATAACAGAAATATTTGGATACCTCAAAAAGTATAAATAATGTGCACGAAGCAAAGAAAGAACTAGAACAAGATGGCGAAGTTCCAAGGGGGTAGACTCACAAGTAACAGAGCAGCCTGCTGGGGGCATGAAGAAGACAATTCAAGAAATCTGAGACAGCCCAGAGGGTCCTCAGCGGTGGGGGAGTGAAGGGTAAAAAGACCGGGACAGGCACAGAAGATCCTTGGCGATAGGTGGGTGAAGGGTAAAACCTGAGACAGACCCAGAGGATCCTGGGACAGGCCTAAGAAATCCTTAGCAGTGGGGAGTTAGGGGTAAAGCCTGAGAAAGGTGAAGGGGATCTTCAGCCAAGGAGGTGTGAGGGGTGAAACTCATATCAATTCTTGTCTTCAGCACTTCTAGAGGAAGAGAGGACTGGTAGAAACAGAATGACGCTGGAAGATTTCAGAGTCTAATTAGTAAGGTACACTAACATTAACATGTATTAATTCACCATTAATGTGCGTTACTCCAGAATAGGTCCCATGTTATTTAATGGGACCTAGTTACTAATAACGTGCGTTAATGGTGAATTAACATGCATCAACGGTAGCACTCTTTAGTAACTAGACCCCTTCATCTTTCATCAACATGTTTCTAGGTTACATGAAAAGCTTAGTGGGTCTCAACTCCATCCTTACCAAGCTGAGAATCCTCTTTATTCTGGGGATGTTTGACCCCCTATTGTGACTATCTCTAGAGTACCCAAACACCCCCCCCCCCCCCCGTGGCACCAAGTCAGCTGATCACCCAATTGCTACCAAGTAAAAGTGTGACATCATAGCACTGACATGTTGCACAGAGCCCGAGTACATGGGTGCTATGGAATTTCTGTCTCTGGTGGCCTGGGGGGTTATTAGAAAGGCGTCTACCCTGAGGAATATGTGAGCCAGAGAACAGACAACTGGTGATCAGTCCCTGGGACTGAAACCACTTCTACCACAACGAGAAATTAGAAAAACCCAATTAGCACCTTCTCATTTTCTCCCCTCCTTGTGCCGCATTTTAAATTAATTCCTTTCTCTCTGTTCTTCCTCCCCTACCTGTATCACTTACCCGATTCTTCGTTCTCTCTCTGAGAAAGACAAGGAAGAGGAAGACTGATAATGGAAAAATGAAGATATGATGGGGGAGCAGGAGAATCAGATTATGCTGAGTGCGACAGGTGTATATTGAGGGAGCGGAGACACAGGGCATCTCATAAAACAAATCATAGAAAGTATTTTTTTTCATGTAGTGCACAATTACACTATGGAATCTGTTGTCAGACAATGTGGTGAAAGTGAGTAATGTAGCAGGTTTCCAAAGAGGTTTGAAGAAGTTACTGGAGGGAAACGTCCATAAGACGTTATTAGCCAGCTAGACTTGGGAAAGTGATTGTTGAATCCTTGGAAATGAGCTATGAGAGATTAGATCTACTTTTTAGGGTCTGGTCACTGTTGGAGACAGGATGAACCTTGGTCTGACTCAGCATGGCTTCTCCAATGTTCTCATTGTATAGAAGAGAGAGAGCCAGGTTATGGCGAGGTGGGATGGGATAGGAGTGTATGATGAGGGAGCAGGAGTGTGGGATATAACTTGACATGAGAAGGAGGAGGTGTGAAGGGGGCTTCTTTGCTGGTACTGATATCTGAATTCCTTGCAGGTCCTCCCTCCAGCATCTTGGGAATCGCTGCCTCTGTGGCTCCAGCTCTGCTGCCTGTACCATCCCTTCCGAGCCGCCCTATACCTCAGAAACCTTCACCAGACCAAACCAGTGCTGACCCTATCGCTGAAACCTCACCAGAGAAACAGCGCAGTGAGGGACGTGCCCCACCACCACTGCCACCACCTGCCAAGCCTCACAACCTGCCGGAACCACCAGCCACGATGAGTGTGCTGCCACGGTCCAAGAACTTCAAGTCTGTTAAGGCCACCATCACTGGGGGTGGAGGAGGAGACTCAGGATGTGCTCCCCTCTTGGGGGGGCAGTTTCTACCCTTCTCTCTCCCTGGCACCCCGACACTCTTTAGCCCTCAAATGCAGGGGGCGTACTTTCAACAGCTTTATGGGATGAAGAAAAGTTTATTCCCAATGAACCCTGTCATACCTCAGACTCTTATTGGCCTCCTCCCTAGTTCTTTACTGCAGCCAGAGTTGCCCCCGAAGCCAATGCCAGAACCTGCTCTGCCCTCCCATGCCTCCCCCACCGTGGATGACACCCCCTCAGCCCCTTGCCAGTCAACCACCGGCGGCCCCGTCCCAGAGGCCGAGACCAAAGCTATGGGTGAGGACCCCCCGCTGCTGCACAGTTCAGGCATATCCACGGTGGACATCGCCCACAAGTACCTCTGTCGCCAGTGCAAAGCCTCGTTCGAGGAAGAAGAGGCAGCGGTGGCTCACCAGGCCTCCTCCACCTGCTGCTTCTACGGAGCAATGCCCACGCCACCGCCACTCCGAGTGACGGTCTGCACATACCACTGCCTGCCATGCGAGGTGCTGCTGAACGGGAGGGAGGCCCTGTCTGAGCACCTGCGGTCTCCCGCGCACCAGCGCAGCCAGCTCCGCCAGAAAGACTCCACTTTTGCCAAAGAGGACGTGAAGATACCTCATACAGACTCCAGCCCAAAAAGTGTGACTACCTCTGCGATTGTGGCTTAAGGGAGCCCATCTCAATATATAAATATATATGTAACTATATATATATCTCTCTCTTACTCACTCAGTCACCCACCCACTCAACTCCCCAGGAACTTACTGTTCTACCACCCGACAAAAGGCATACGGTTCCTTCCCTGTCCATTCTTTGCCCGTCTATCTTCTTTTTCTTCTCACCCCCACCTCTCTCATTCTGTACTCTCTTTCCCTGGCATCTCACCTCCCTTCTCACCTCCTTCCCTATCCTTTCTCTTTTCTCTTGCCACCTTACACACCACTCACTTTCTCTTCTTCAAAAACAAAACAAAAGACCAAAAATAAGAACAATCAAAACAAAACTAACACAAAGACTTCCCAAAGTATTTTCCACCTGGTTTCCTCACTCTTGTGGAGTATATACATTTTTTTCTCCTTGTCTGGGGGTGCCATTTCAAACAAAAAAAAAGAAAAGAAAAAAAAACCTCTAAGACGCTACAGTGTTTTAACAGAACTCTTGTAAAAAAAAGTAAAAAATTTTACAAAGATAAGAAAAACTTAAAAAAGACTTCTTCAGGACATGTGAAGAACTGTGATGATCTTTTATAATCTCCTTGTATTGGGAAAATTCAAAAGACAGAAAGACTGCAGTAGGGGATAGTGAGGGCATCTGTTCTGTACCTAGCCCTTCTCCTCTCTTCCTTCCCCTCCCCGAAAATATGCTGGCTGCCAATGCTAACTCCTCTTCCAGAACTGCAGATTTTGGGGACAAAGAAATGAGGGAAGTTGAGTAGAATTTATTTATTGTCTGCTTATGGGGGAGGAGAGTGGGAGGAGGCCATATATTTATCAGTTGTTTTTTTTTCGAGACTAGGAACAATATTTTTTTGTTCATCTTAATTGTCTCCTGTTTTCTTGTGTCATTCCCAGTGTTCCTGAAATGAAAGATGGACATCCTGGGGACACAAGGAAAAGATCAAACTGTGCAAATCTCTCCCACACCAGCTGGGAGGGGAGTAATGGGGGAAGGATAGGATTTAAGGGGGTTAATTCTCCTCCTCCTCCCACCTAAATGGCTTTAATTTTCTCAGCGAGCCTCTACCAGCTCTTTTTTTTCCTGTCTCTTCTTCCATTTATTTCTCTCTCTTTTTGTTTCTCCCTTCCTGTGAATATTTCTTTGTCTCTTACTTTATATCTCCACTTTCCAGCTTTTTCTCCCCCTTTATGTCTCTCTTTATCTTTATCTCTTACGTTTTAGTTTTCTGTCTCTTGGTCTTTATATTTTTGCTGCCTCTTTCCTATCATTCACAAGCTGCCCGGTGCACGCACTTCCTCCCACGCTCGCTCTCTTTTGCTTTTATGTGGACTCAATGCATTCCCGTTGAGAGACTTTGCTATTACTGTTATAAATTAGGTTGTTTTTTTTGTTTTTTTTGGGAATCCAAAGTTATACAAAAAGGAAATGGAAGTGAAACAAAACAAAACTTTAATACTGCACCAAAAAATAGAAAGGTTTAACAAACTATACCAACATGGTTCAAACTTTAAAACAAAGAGGGAGGGAGGGGGAAAAAAGATAAAAGTGTGTGTGGGGGGGTGGGGGGTGGGGGGAGGGCATTGTGTCATGTGCTCAGAAATATTTCCTTTTCTTTTTCCTCTTGTTTGATCTATAAATATATATATAATTTTGAGGGCAGGGTTTTCCTTCCCCCCCCCTTTATTTTGATTAATGTTATTTACTGTTTTCTCCTCTAACAAAGGTGTCATGGGAAGGACTTTTGGTGGGATAGGGTGGGCTTGTTCCAGGGTGGTTTAATATTCCTTTCCCCGAATGTCATACAAAAAGTATGGAGACTGTTTTAAGCTTATTTAAAAGTGACATTTAAAAAATGACAGATTTGGGGAGGGGGAGAGAATAAAGCGAAAATGTAAAAGGTGGAGCGTTACTCCTTCCTGCGTGCTGGCTAGCCACCATCAAACGCTTGTTCTTCAGTGGACTTATTGAAGAACATGTGGAGGTTGGGAGGGGGGTGGAGAGGAGTATTATATTTATGCTTTTTGATTCTTCTTCCTCACCTCACTTCATCTTTGTTACATGTGTGTGTTTTTGAGACCCAGCTTTCCTCTACCATTACTATGACACCTTGGCTTGACCCACCCTTCTTTTCTCTAAATCTCAAATAGATACAAATCTGTGAACTTCCCTTCCCATCCCCAAGAATCCCATTTGATTGATCTGGATTTGAAATTTTGATTTAATTACTCACCTTTCCAAACCTAAGCTTAAGGCAAGACGCATTCAAATATAGCTGGTAGGTCACTTCCTCAACAGGGGGGGAGGGGGCAGTGGTTTCTTTTCATGTACACCTACCTCTTCCCTTGTACCCCCCCCCCCCCCACCTCCTCACTCCAAGTTCTTTTTACCATGGCATACAAGCTATTATGCACCCTGATACCAGAAGAGGAGGTGGCTTCTGCAGGGCAAAGAAAGAATCTAGCCCCATCCTATATTTTCTTTCATTAAAATGTCACTATACTTTGAAAGGGGATTGATGCAATTACTTTGATCACTTTCCAAGGATGAAATGTTTGCCAGAAGGGGAGTTTCTAGTCATGACTTCTCCTGAGGCCAGCAGGACTGTGAACCTCAGCATGTTTTGGGAAAAGGGAGGTGACTGCTCAAGCCAACCTTCAAATGTTGAGGCACAAAGTTGGTCAGGTCAACCCAAAGAGGCCTTTGCTTGTCTGGGTTATGCCCCCGTTACATGCATGCGGGTGTCCTTTCTTTTTTAATATGGGCAATCAGAACCACACATCTCCGCTTTTTCTGACATAAAACCGGGACTGGATCAACTTGAAGGAGGGAGATTTTAATCTCAAAATTAAGAATTGGGAACCATTTTCGGGAGAGAAAGTGCAAAGACATTTAATATTCAGGTAAGTGAGTGTGAGCCTAAAAAATGAATTTTTGGAGTATTGGACCTTTTGAAATGAATGTAGCCATCCTCCAGGACCAAGGAAAAATGTTTTTATATTGTTTGAGCCATATTGTCACTTTCATTCTGCGATATCTGCATTCCAAGGGCCATCAGATCATCAGAGATGGGCCAAACCAGGTCTGATTTTACTCCCAGCTTATCTATGGCTCCAGATGCGTCTGACAGGCTTGATCCAGTCCTAGGTTTTCTTATGAAGTGCAATAGAGAAATGAGAACTACATATCCCTGCATGCAGTGGGGTAAACTCAGGACTGGATCAAGCCTGTCAGGTGCATCTACAGCCAGTTGGCAACCCTACTGGTATTACAAATGTCTTTAAAAAAGGCAGGAAATACAAGTCCAGCGATGTGCTGGGAGTGAAATTAGGCCTGACCTAGAATGCTCTGTTCATCTTACTTTAAGGACATAGAAAAAACAAGTGTATATGTTTTTCCCTCTTTTCAAAACTGAAAGTTGCTCCCACAGGTCTTGTGCTCACATTGTGCAGTGTTGCCAAGTTACCCAGTTCCATGAGTGAGATTTTTAAGCCAGTCCTGGATTTCTGACAATCTCATTCTGTTGCATGATGGAACCTGCAGCAATGGGTAAAATCATGGACTACAAATACCATACTGCATGGCAAGGCAAATTTAAAACCAGAGCTGGCAAAAAAATCTCTCTCCTGGAACTGGGTAACTTGGCAACTCTGCACAAAGCAGGGCCTGGCTAGGGTTGCCATCTGGCTCCAGATGCACCCAACAGGCTTGATCCAGTCCTGTGTTTAACCCATTGCATGCAGGGAGATGTAGTTATGATTTCTCTATTGCACTCCATAAGAAAAACAAGACTACATGTCCCTGCATGCAATGGGGTAAACCCAGAACTGGATCAAGCCTGTTGGGCGCATCTGGATCCAGTTGGCAACCCAAGGCCTGGCTATCCTTATCCTAGAGGCCATCTTATTATTCCCACAGTCCAGGGCTCATGCTTGGGGCCGCTTTCACCTATGGACAAAAGGAGCAGCTGCTCTACTGCCTGTTGGTAAAAGTGGCCCTGTTTCTCCCTGCTGCTCCCTCAGGCCACTTGCAAGAGAAACAGGTGGCGCTTTAGTGAACAGACCGACGACTTTCTGCTTCCAGTCTGTTCACTGAAGCCCCACTCACTTCACTTGCCAACTAGCTCCAGATGCGCCCGACATGCTTGATCCAGTCCTGTGTTTACCCCATTGCATGCAAGGACTTGTAGTCTTGCTTTTCTTATGGAATGCAATGGAGAGATCAGAACTACATGTCCCTGCATGCAATGGAGTAAACCCAGGACTGGATCAAGCCTGTCAGGCGCATCTAGAGCCGGTTGATAACCCTACTTGCTTGTGGCTTGAGGGAAAAGAAGGGAGGAACAGGGTCACTGACTGTTCTGCTCCGAGGGGGGGGGGCTGTGAACGGGAGGGAGGGGCCATGAATGGAAGGGGCTACGAATGGGGGGGGGGGCCCATACTCAAATGTTTATCCAGGACCCCATAAGGGGTTGAAGTGGCGCTGCTTATGCAGTAACTGAGAGATGGACATTGTGACTCCAGACCTGCACCTTTAAGAGCAACTACTGGTGTCTTATATTGCAAAGGTGCAGAGAGCAAATCCCATGCGCAGGTCTCAACCAGAGCTCGTGGTAACTTTTTTCGGTGGCACACCTGATCGGGTATGAAGGGCACAGAAGTGGTTCATAGCATACTGATTGGGAAACATTGGAACCAGAAGGCATGGTGTGAGGTTCCAAGGGGGCAGACTCGGGGGCAACATATTTCTTCACAGAAAGGGAAATGGTGGAGACCTGGATGTAAAGACATGGAGAAAAGCAGGGATCAGTTGGGGGTCTATGGCTATGTACCTGATTGGCCAGGCTGAATGAGCCTTGGGGTCCTTATCTGCCATCATGGTCTATGCAGTGAAGCTGTGATGGTGCAGAACAGCCCGACCTTGGTGCAGATGAGGTTAAACATGGAGAAACAGGAACATGGGCAATGTCTCTCTCCTCACCCACATCAGTCAAAGAGAGGCTTAAAGCAGGTAGCAGAAACTAGAATGGTAGTTTCAAGAAGGCCTGCGGTAAGGTGGAAAAAAGTAAAGAGATAGCAGAAGCATGTCCTTTTTAAGAGTTCCAAACATCTTACTGGAATGCTTCAACTATGAGTGTTGCGGCTGACAGAATGAAGGGCAAAGTGGTGTACTATGAGGCTTTAGAGATTGGGAAATGCAGTCGCTCACTCGGCCAAGTCTGTCTGGCAGGTTATACAGAGGACCAGGAGTCTAATTGTTCAGGCAACAGCCACACTAGTACTGATAGCTAATATTCAAAAGCTCTCATCTCGTTACCTCAGAGATGATCTGGATAACAGCATGGAGAGAGAGATTCAGCAGCACCGTTCAGTATTCTCTCAATATGGGGGCAGTCTGTGGGCACAACAGAGGCGGATGGTGCTGATATTCAGCTAGTATGAGGATAAAATTGGCCCTTATGCCAAAATGCTGTCCTAAGTACTATCCAGATAGCGGCCGAATATTACCATCATCTAGATAGTGGCCTCCACTGGCTGTTCTGTCTAAGTATTCAATGTTGGCTGAATATCTGGAGAAACATTGCAGCTGACCACTGTGGTGTTTTAAATAACCAGAGCTTTGAATGTCAGCCCCTCAGATTATTGCAAAGCCTTGCAGTTAGACATGGGAAGGAAGAGAGATACAGAGATTTGAGATGAAAAAAGTGTCTTGGATAAGAAGAGAGAACTGATGAGTAGTCAACCCTTGTTGCCTACAGATGAGATTTCCTTGCAGTGTCGACAGGGATAACTGGGCAGGCTGGAGGGATTTGCTAGTCTTTTTTCTGCCATTGCCTATTGTGCCGCTTTTTCTCTGCCCATTGGCGGGAGACATGAAAGCACCTTTTACACAAATGGGATTTCAGAAGGCTTTACAGATCCGAGCAGGGCAGGGAGAAGCCAGAAGGGTGTGAGGGTAGGTGCACTGCAGGCAGCCCCGCAAAGGGAAAAGGAATAATTATAATCGTGAAACGCAATCACAGGTAGGTCAAATGATTCCCTCAGCATCCCGCACAGAGAGCCAAGGGCAGAGCCGAGGTATCTAGAGATCAAAGTGACTCTCCCGGGGTCTCACACTGTCACAGAGCCAAGGATTAGAAAGGGGACACGGAGATAAAGTGACTCACTAGACATCGCACAGCAGGTGGGTGACAAAAGTCAGGGATTAATACAGGCCTAGGGAGATATGTTGAGCCCCCAGGATCATACACGGTCAGTGACTGAGCCTGGGATTGGAACTGAAACCCAGAAAACATAATTACCACATAATTCCATAAAGACGGAGTTCCAAAGTGTGAATCGTTTGCATGCGTAAGTCATACAATTCTAGAGACTTCTGTGCGCAGATAGGCACACACGCACATACATCAGTGGGTCACTATTCTGTAAATAAACACGTATGTGCCATTGTGTATACCTGCGGAATGGGTGCGAACAGGGCAGCCCTGGGGCTCCATGGAGGCAGAGAGCGGGGATACACATGTAGGTTATAGAATACTAGAACCCTGTGCTTCTCACCTGGGAGTGTGCAAACCCCTAGGGGTACCTCAAGGTATACAAGGCATTTCAAAAGAAATGATTCAGACATGAAAGATAAACCCCTTGCTTATTTCGAAGAGATGAAGACATGTCATATAAGAAAAGACTTCAGCAATAAGATCTGTGTTTGTCAGTAGAAATAAAAGATTATTAGAAACTTCACTTAAAGTGAGTTACCACATTACTTCTCAAGGAGAGGCGCACATAATTGGTGAAAATGTAATAAAGCCATGGACTATTGACCCGTCTGAAACCATATTTGGATCCCCGAGCAACATGATGGGGCTGGAAAAAGCATTGCCTGAATCATCAATGTGCAGCTGCCCATCTACCTGTGTCCGATACTGTTGTCAGCTTCATGCGACTCACCAGTACGGGAAGCAAACTTAGCAACTTTGTTGTGGGCACAGAGGACTGACCTACTCATGTCTGTATTATGCCATTTTATTATTAAAAAGTTAAAGGGGAAGGCTAACCGCTGCAGTTCAATTTTGCAGCGACCACCCTTCTGCTGTTTCCTGGGAGGCGCTGGCAGTGTGCGCAGCTATCCGATGTCTGATAGGGTTTGTATTCACTGCCATTAACATATAGATAAATAGGGGATACCTGAACAACTGGGCTGACCCTCGATGGGGTGCCTTGGACAAAAAGGTTGCTATAACCTATGTGCGTGTCTTCCAAAATCTTGGCACAGGCATTTCCCCTGTGTGCATATACTGGGGGCTACCTAAGCCCTATTCTATAAAGTAAAGTGCCTATAGAATTATAGTCTGGCTTCAGAGAGGCCTCAACTAATTGAATGTAATAAGAAAAGCAATTCTCCATGCCTTCCAGCCACAGTCTGCCAAGACTGTACTTTTCAAGAGCTGAAGGAGATCTGGGCATTTTAGAAATGGATTACACCAAATAAACTGCCATCAAAGATCTCGACATCTTCATAATATCAGCAGACCCAAATGCTCAGAAGCTGTTGATGTGTGAAAGTAAGCAGAATTCCTATTATTGAACTTGGCCAAGAGGTCCAAACAACAGAAGGAATGAGTGAGAATCCATCAGCATATCGAGAGAAAGAAGCGAGAGAGCTTCCTAACCAAGAAAAAAATCTCTCTTTAAAGAGATGAACCAGCAAATAGAAATGAGAAAAGGACAAATATCATGCAAAATACAAAGCGTTACTTCAGCAAATACACTCCAAAACCTGACCGGGAATGTCTGAAGAGAAGTAAAGCATAAGCCTAAAAATGAGAGGATCAAAACTGAAGCACAGGGAAACAGACACAAGATGGTTTACAGTAAACATATCCTGAAACTGGGGAAGGTTTGCAGGGTTTGACCTGCTTTTGTCAAAAGGCACAATAAAGTAGCAAGGCTGACCCACTGGAAACTGTGTTAACATTACAACATAACTACACCAAAAAGAATCCACTGGAATCCTGAGCATGACAGAATTGTTGCGAACGAAGAAATTGTGGCCACTTAGGACACTCCCATCCCTTCCGATAGAAAGCCTATAGCAAAAAAACTGGTATCAGTACTAAACGACTATCTATACAACATGGTGAGACATAGAAGATCCTCAAGTGCCAAACAAAGCAGACAAATACAATTTAACAAAAGGACCCAGAAATAGCCCCAGTTGTCGATATATTGCCTGCATATATTACACTCTATGAGCTCCAGGAGGAAACTGTTTTTTGGCACAATACAAATATTTATTTGCCTGGCAAGGTCTTTCTGTTCCCTGGGGTTCCAGCTGAACTTGAACCAGCAACTGTTGGGCTATGGCACCATGAGCTTTCATTACAACTACTTAGGCATCTTTTCATAATTAAATATCCCCTCCCAACCCAGCCCAGCTAACACAACAGTGGTCTTTATCCAGGGGCCACAAATTGTGATTGTCTCCAGAACTCAGCTAATATGGATTCCAAGTCTGGCAATTAGGTGTCGCTGTTGGGTAGTAGCTGAGACTCCTTCCTCCTCCAAGGGGTACCATATCCAGTCCCAGACAGTCTAAGGAGAAGAGTCTTAATGTGAGCATCTTTTGAGTCACCAGGCTGACGAAATGAAGAGCACCTGCAGTAAATTTAGGAGGTTGAGACTGTACCCCATACACCCTGCTTACAGTTGAGGTTCATTCCTGTCACTGAATGCACTAACCCAGTGTTTCTCAGCCCAGTCCTAGAGTAATCCTTACCCTGTCTAGTTTTCAGGATATCCACAATGACTATACATAAGATACATTTGTATGCAAATCTGTCTTATACATATTCATTGTGAATATCCTGAAAACCCAACTGACTAGAACATACTCCTGTACTGGGTTTATAAACTCTTTGCTAAGCAAATCCATTTGGAGACACTAATCAAAGAGTGTGATGAGCGGGGACTGTCTTTTATATGTATCTGTACAGCGTTGCGTACGCCTTGTAATGCTATGTAAATGATTAATAGTAATAGTAGTAGTAGAGTCAGTAACAGAGCCGGGAGCTAGAACTAAGAGAGATAAAGTGACTTCTGCCAGGGTTACATGTAGAGACAGGCTGGGTGGAGTTACAGTAGAGGTGTGGCTAAAGTCAGCCATCAGTAAGACTTAGCGAGGTCAGCAGTACAAACTAAAGTCAGACATCTGCAGTCCTGGATGGCACTAAAGTAACTTCTATGTAAAGGTGGGTGGGGGGGAGGGGGGGTAAAGGTGTGAAAAAATTAAGCGTCTTTAATAGTGTGTGGGATTATAGGTGTATTCTCAAATCAGTCCTCTGTAAAGGTGGACAGGGCTAAGGGTGTGTCCTGAAGTCAGGTGTTTGTGAAAATGGACATTCTTTGATGTAAAAAATCAGATATCCATCAATTTGGGTGGGGGTTAGAGACTCAATGCACTGATCTTATTCTCAGTAATTTAGGATCATTAGACATATGATCTCACAGCAAGCATTGAAGAGCTCACCCAGCGCCCCACTTAGGCATCCAATTGATATTCAGGCAGGATTTGCAATGCCCAACATCAAATTGGGACGCATTTCCTACAATCTCTTGCTTGGAATGCCACATGGAGACTCATATCTGCACACTTCTGGAAATTTAGGCCTACCCATTTAATTGGGAATGCTACCTCTTATCGGATCAAGATCATCATCTTACTGTATGTAGGCATCCTGAAAACCCAAATGGCTATTCCAGGACTGAGATAAAAAATAATCCTGCACTAAACAAATCCATTTGCAAACACCAGTCTGACAATCAATGGTAGAGCCTACCCTTTGTGTGAGTCCATTTTTTGTGCATAATTAGAAAAATAGAAATATAAGCATAAGTATACTCTGTACCCCAACACCCCCCAACGAATGCCTTCCCAATATGCAGATACAATTACGCGTGTAATGATGGGCGATTTTCAAAAGCACCATTTCTGCACATTGAACCCTACTTCCTGCATAGACAAGCCTTTGAAAATTGCTGTGCTTATCAAATTTCAGCTTTTTGTGCCGTATGAAATTGGCCCGAGGGGGAGATGAGCTCAGATCATCCCCAGGCATTTCTATCCCTTCTATCTCACCATATCACATACTGCAAGGAAGAGCGACCACTCTCAGATATATTTATCCCCTCTACCTCAACCTTTCACATAGTGCAAGAAATACAGACTATCCCAGGGTCTATCCATCCCTTCTATCTCACCATATCACATAGTGCAAGGAATACAGACTATTTCCAGGTCTATCCATCCCATCTAGCTCACTATATCACATGGCGCAATGAATAAGGACCATTCCCCGATGTTTCTGTTCCTTCTATCTAACTGTAACCCATGGCGCAAGGAACAACAACTATCCCCAGGACTATCTATATCTTCTATCTCAGAAGAACATGCCTTACTGGGTCAGACCAAGGTCCACCAAGCCCAGTATCTTATTTCCAACAGTGGCCGATCCAGGCCACAAGTACCTGGCAGGTTCCCAAAGAGGCAAACAGGTTCCACAGTGCTTGTCCTGGTGTAAGCAGTGGATTTCCTGGGTCCTCTTTAATAATGGTCTTGGACCTATCCCCCAGGAACTCGTCCAAACCTTTTTAAAACCCAGCTACACTAACAGCTTTTATAACATCCTCCAGTAACAAATTCTAGAGTTTGATTACGCATTCAGTAAAAAAAATATTATCCTTAAATGGGTTTCATTGTAGCTTCATTGCATGTCCCCTAGTCTTTCTACTTTTTGATGGCATAAACAACCTATCTACGTTTATCCATTCTACTCCAGTCATTAATTTATAGACCTCGATCATATCTCCCCTCAGCCGTCTCTTTTCCAAGTTGAAGAGCCCTAACCTTTTATGCCTCTCCTCATGAGGTATCCAAATTGGTTAATGGGCGATTTCAATCTCCCGTCCTTACCACAAAGCCATGCAAATGCGTTCCTTGAGGCAATGGTTGACCTAGGTCTCAAACAAATCATCGGTGAACCCACACACACAAAGGGGAACATTCTTGACATGGTATTTGCTCCACACCCTGTCATTGACCAAAGCCACTATCCTCCGATATCAGTCATAGAAGTACCCTGGTCCGACCACAAATTGATCATCATACAGATACCCATCAACAATGTCCAACTAGACAGAAGCCGACCTTCGAACACATCCTCTCGAACTACCACCAGATGCTTTCGCCCCTTCGATAGGGAACACATCCTGGCGGAGACCCCATCACTCATCAACAAAACTACACCAGACCTTGATGAACTAATCGCTTACTGGAACTCTAGCCTGCTTGCCATCTCACAACGCCCAAACCCAAAGATTACAGCAAGGTCAAAAAGATGCTCCGCCCCCTGGTTCTCTCCTGAGTTGCGAGCATCCCTTACGCAACTACGTAAACTTGAACGCCGATGGCGCAGATCGCATTCAACTGAAGATCAGACCGCTTACCGAACCCACCTTGCAATACACCGAGAATCAATCACTACCAAAATGAAACAATATCACACTGACACCTTAAAGAGGTCTCTGAACAAGCCACGTGATCTTTTCAATCTAGTAAACTCCCTCTCAAAAGAACCTTCCCCGATACAGCACAGCGAAATTCACCCGCAGGAATTTGCGGATTATCTACAATCCAAGATCGTGCAAACCAATAAAGTGATAGCAGCCCCATATCAAGAACCAATGGGCCTATCACCACTTAACATATTTTCTACACCATCCACTAAATGTATCGAGGACACCATAGCATCTCTCAACACCTCCACCGCACAAACTGACCCATGTCCAGCTTTTTGGATCAAGGAGCTACGTGATGTGTTCAGCCCTGTCATTGCAAAAATAATGAAACTATCCTTCACTACATCATATTTCCCCACTTCACTTAAGCAGACTTCCATTAGACCACTATTGAAGAACCCCAAGCTTGATCCACAAAGAACTGACTCTTACCGACCAATAGCCAGCATCCCCCTCTTGGCCAAAATAATCGAGAAAGAAGCACAACGGCAAATTCAAGACCACATCGATGCTGCCTCCCCCTTAGATAGCTGCCAACACGGATTCAGAGAATATCATGGGGTAGAGACACTACTCACTAGTCTTTTCAATGAAATCATCACTGGAATTGACAACATCCGTCAAGGTTTTGTGCTCATATTTCTAGACATTGCCGCGGCGTTCGACTCCGTGAGTCACGAAATTCTCCTCGGAAGACTGAAGGAGAAGGGAGTCTGCAACAGTGCACTAGAATGGTGCAAATCTTACCTTGACGACAGATGGCAATATGTGAAATCAGGATCAGAGGAGTCAACACATTTCCATCAAAAGCAAGGAGTACCCCAGGGCTCATCGTTATCCTCATTACTTTTCAATATCTACATGCAGCCCATCTGCAATATCATAAGATCATTCAACGTGAATTGTTTGATATATGCAGACGATATCCTATTATACATGCCCTTCTCCACAACTCACATGGACCTGACCCCCCTCACAGACTGCTTCAACGCAGTTTCAACTTGGCTCCAAACACAGAACCTTCGCATCCAACATAAAAAAACGGAGGTGCTATTCATCACCAGAGACACCTACTTTACCCCCCCATCCCATGTCAGTGTCAATGAAGCTGATTTGAGAACCAAAGATGCAATAAAATATTTGGGAGTTACTTTGGATCAACATCTTAACTTGAAAAGCCACATAAGCAACATAGTCAAAGCCGTCTACTTCAAAATACGCTCTCTCAAGCACCTACGCTCCCTATTGGACCCAGATGACTTCCGAACCATATATCAAGCGCTGATACTGCCGCACTTTGATTTTGCAAATTCCATCTTACAAGGTCTCCCCCAATCCACATTAACCCCCTTACAGTTGGCCATGAACACCGCAGCTAGGATCCTTTACGGAGCATCCAGATATGACCACGTGACCCCCATTCTCAAACAGCTGCACTGGCTACCAATCAATGGGAGAATCACCTTCAAAACCCTTCTATTAGCTTTCAAAGCAATCAAAGGTATTTCAGCCTCCTCACTCACTCATCTTATCCACTTTGTCCCTCCCAACAGATCCAGAAGATCAACAGCTGTAAACTTGCTTGCAATACCAAAGGCTTCGACAAAGTACAACTATTCAACCACAAACAGGTCTTTCAGCTGTTACGTACCCAAATGCTGGAATGCTCTACCCCCTGACATTAGGGCCATAGCCAGCCTATATCAGTTCAGGAAGGCCCTCAAAACCCACTTGTTCCTCCAACACTTACCTGACAGCAATTGATCCTAGATATACCCTCCAGGAATTGACCCAATTTAGTTAGAAAAGACCTACATGCATTATCTGACTTTTATCTATCCTTCCAATGTAAATAGATTATGTATATAGTTGACCCTGTTTTCCATGTTTATACTCCTGTTCGATGTAAACCTGACAGCTTGTTGTTATGGTCGTTAAGTTATAATGTAAACCGCACTGATGCTAAATAGCGCGGTATATAAGAAACTGTAATAAATAAATAAATAAATAAATCCTTCCATCCCCTTTACCATTTTTGTCTCTCTTCTTTGTACTTTTTCTAATTCCGCTATATCCTTTTTAAGATATGGTGACCAGAACTGCACATAAGATTGAAGGTGCGGTTGCACCATGGAACGATACAGAGGCATTATAATATCCTTTGTTTTATTCTCCATTCCTTTCCTTATGATACCTAGCATTCTATTTGCTTTCTTGGCTGCTGCTGCTGCACACTAAGTGAAGGGTTTCAACGGATTATCCACGATGACGCCTAAATCTTTTTCCTGGGTGGTGGTTTCTAAGATGGTACCTTGCATTGTGTAACCATAGTTTGGGTTGTTCTTTCTTAGGTGCATAATTTCGCACTTGTCCACATTAAATTTTATCTGCCATTTGGATGTCCAATCTTCCAATTTTTCAAAGTCCTCTTGCAGTTTTTCACAATCCTCTTGCATTGTAACAACTTTGAATAATTTTGTGTCATCTTCAAATTTGATCACCTCCCTCGTTATTCCTATTTCCAGGTCATTTATGAATATGTTAAAAAGTAGCAGACCCATCACAGTTCCCTGGGGTACTCCACTATTCACCTTTTTCCATTGGGAAAATTGGCCATTTAGCCCTACCGTCTGCTTTCTATCTTTTAACCAGTTCCTGATCCATAATACTACACTGCCTCCAATCCCATGACTTTTTAATTTCACCAAGAGTCTCTCATGAGGGACCTTGTCAAAGGCTTTCTGAAAATGCAGATACATTATATCAACTGGCTCACCTTTGTCTACCTGTTTATTCACACCTTCAAAAAATATAACAGATTAGTAAGACAAGACTTTCCTTGTTAAATCCATGTTGGTTTTCTCCCATTAAACCATTGCTATCTACATTTTCAGTAATTTTTTTCTTTATAATAATTTCTACCATTTTGCCCAGTACTGATGTCAAGCTCACCAGTCTGTAGTTTCCTGGATCACCCCTGGAACGCTTTTTAAAAATTGGAGTTACATTGGCAACTCTCCAATTCTCAGGTACTACAGATGATTTTAATGATAGTTCACAGATTACTAATAGTAGGTCTGCAATCTCATATTTCAGTTCTTTCAACACCCTTGGATGTATACCATCCGGTCCAAGTGATTTGCTGCTCTTCAGTTTATCAAATAGTTATAATATATCCTCCCGGTTTATCGATATTTCTTTCAATTCTTCTGCTACATCACCTTTATATACCATATTAGGCATTGGTAACTTCCCTACTTCTTCCTCAGTAAAGACCGAAGCAAAGAATTAATTCAGTCTCTCTGCTATGACTGTCCTCTCTTAGTGCCCCTTTTACCTCTCTATCATCAAATGGTCCAACTTATCCTCCCACAGTTTTTTTTTTTGTTACGAATGTACATATAGCACAAGGAATACAGACTATCTCCAGATATTTCAATTGCTTATATTTCACTTCATCACACAGCACATGGAATATAAACCATCCCTGGGTGTATCTAGCCCTTCTTTCTCAATGTATGAAATGGTGCAAAGAATATGGACCATCCCTGGATATCTCTACCCCTCCTATCTGACTGTATCACATGGTGCAAAGAATACAGACTATCCCCAGGTCCATCTATTCTTCTTATGTCACTATATCACATGGTACAAGTTCTACAGATCACCCCAGGTATTTCTATCCCCTCTAGCTCATTGTATCACATGGTACAAGGAATACAAATCATCCTCAGTAATTTCTATCCTTTCTATATCACATGGCCAAGGAATATGGACCATCCCCAGATGTTTCTATCCCTTCTATTTCACTGTTATCACAAGGCACAAGGAACAACCACCATCTCCAGGGCTATCTATCCCTTCTATCTCACCTTATCACATGGTGCAAGGAATACAGACCATCTCCAGGACTATCTATCCCTTCTATCTCACCTTATCACGTGGTGCAAGGAATACAGACCATCTCCAGGGCTATCTATCCCTTCTATCTCACCTTATCACATGGTGCAAGGAATACAGACCATCTCCAGGGCTATCTATCCCTTCCATCTCACCTTATCACATGGTGCAAGGAATACAGACCATCTGCAGGGCTATCTATCCCTTCCATCTCATCTTATCACATGGTGCAAGGAATACAGACCATCTCCAGGGCTATCTATCCCTTCTATCTCACCTTATCACATGGTGCAAGGAATACAGACCATCTCCAGGGCTATCTATCCCTTCCATCTCACCTTATCACATGGTGCAAGGAATACAGACCATCTCCAGGGCTATCTATCCCTTCCATCTCATCTTATCACATGGTGCAAGGAATACAGACCATCTCCAGGGCTATCTATCCCTTCTATCTCCCCTTATCACATGGTGCAAGGAATACAGACCATCTCCAGGGCTATCTATCCCTTCCATCTCATCTTATCACATGGTGCAAGGAATACAGACCATCTCCAGGGCTATCTATACCTTCTATCTCACCTTATCACATGGTGCAAGGAATACAGACCATCTCCAGGGCTATCTATCCCTTCCATCTCACCTTATCACATGGTGCAAGGAATACAGACCATCTCCAGGGCTATCTATCCCTTCCATCTCACCTTATCACATGGTGCAAGGAATACAGACCATCTCCAGGGCTATCTATCCCTTCCATCTCACCTTATCACATGGTGCAAGGAATACAGACCATCTCCAGGGCTATCTATCCCTTCCATCTCACCTTATCACATGGTGCAAGGAATACAGACCATCTCCAGGGCTATCTATCCCTTCTATCTCACCTTATCACATGGTGCAAGGAATACAGACCATCTCCAGGGCTATCTATCCCTTCCATCTCATCTTATCACATGGTGCAAGAAATACAGACCATCTCCAGGGCTATCTATCCCTTCTATCTCACCTTATCACATGGTGCAAGGAATACAGACCATCTCCAGGGCTATCTATCCCTTCCATCTCACCTTATCACATGGTGCAAGGAATACAGACCATCTCCAGGGCTATCTATCCCTTCTATCTCACCTTATCACATGGTGCAAGGAATACAGACCATCTGCAGGGCTATCTATCCCTTCCATCTCACCTTATGACATGGTGCAAGGAATACAGACCATCTCCAGGGCTATCTATCCCTTCCATCTCACCTTATCACATGGTGCAAGGAATACAGACCATCTCCAGGGCTATCTATCCCTTCCATCTCACCTTATCACATGGTGCAAGGAATATAGACCATCACCAGGCATTTCTATTTATTTTATTTATTTATTTAACATTTCTTCTATACCGCGCTATTAAAATCAGCGCAGTGTACATCGAACAAGAATACTGCAATGTATACAAACAACATTGAGTTTACAAAGAACAGGGAATTGAACATGGGAGCGAAACCAGGGAAACTAAATACATATTAACTCGAACTATGTACAATACTCTAATGTACATGGGTGTTGCATTGGTTTTGTGAGGTTGATAGGGTTTGAGGGGGGACTACCTATTGTCTGTGGTGTTGACGTGCAGGGGCGACTGGTGTATGGGGAAAGTTTGCAGGTTGTTGGTTGTGCTTCTATCGCTGGAGGTTTCTGAGTAACATTTTGTGAACAGGTGGAGTTTTAAGGCTTTTCTGAATAGGATGAGGCTTTTTATTCCACGGATTTCATGGGGGAGTGCATTCCAGCTTAAAGGGGCGAATAAGGAGAAGGCTCTGTTGGAGGTAGCCTTTGTGCACTTAGTCATTAGCTTGGGGACTGCTAATGTGTTCCGTGCAGTAGATCTTCTGCTTCTATTTTCTAGAGTGCTGTGGATTAGCTTGCTGATTGACGTAGGGGGGTAGTTATTTAGGGCTTTGAAAGTGAGGACCAATGATTTGTACTGGAGCCTGGCATGTAGAGGTAGCCAATGCAAACCCTTCATGATGGGCGTTATGTGGTCGGATCTTGACGATCTGGAGAGGACTCTTGCGGCTGCATTCAAGGCTAAGCGGAGCGGGTTTAAGGTCGATTGTGGGAGGCCATGAAGGATGATGTTCGCGAAATCGACATGTGGAAGGACTAGTGCCTGGAAGGTTGTTCGGTAGTCTGTGAAGTCCAGTAGGTGTCGGAGGTGACGTAGAGTACTGATCTTATGGTATATTGCTTTTGTGATGTTTTTTATATGCGTTGTCATGTTCAGGTGCTGGTCCAGGGTGATGCCGAGGTAACGGATTGTGGATTTGGACTTCAACTCTACATTGTTGACATGTAGTGATGAGGGAGGTGTGAATTTGAGGTTCCTCGTGACAAATAGGACATCTGTTTTGCCGTGATTGATCCGTAAGTTTTGTGATAATAGCCAATCGGCTACTGCTTCGAAGCAATTAATTATTGGGGAGAGCACTGGCTGGTCTATCAAGAACGGCATGTAAAGGAGGATGTCATCAGCATATGCAAGGCATTTTACGTTGAAGGATCGGATTAGGTCACAAATCGGCTGCATATAAATGTTGAACATCAGTGATGATAAGGACGATCCTTGGGGAACTCCCTGTGTTTGCAGAAATGGTTCGGAGGATGAGTGGCCAGCATTGACTTGTTGCCACCTATTGGATAGGTAGGATTCACACCATTTTAGAGCTGTATTTTGGATCCCCTTTTCTTTCAAGCGTTGTAGAAGTATGTCATGACTCACCGAGTCAAAGGCGGCAGAGATGTCCAGGAAAATAAGGACAAAGCCTTGTTGGATGCTGTTGATTCCTGTGATCAGATCGTTGAACAGGGTTGTGAGGACAGTGTCTACTCCGTGTGCTTCTCTGAATCCGTGTTGGGCTGGATCCAGCGGTGCTTCGGTGTCGATATGTTTTATTTATTTATTTACATTTCTTATATACCGCACTATTTGCGATCAGCGCGGTTTACATAAAACAAACAGTATCCGACAATAAACAAGAGTTGCTGGATTTGTTGTTGAGCGGCTTTTTCAATGATCTTGGCAAGCTGGGGGATGCTCGATATTGGTCTGAAGGATTCTACTTTAGATGGGTCTAGTCTGCTGTTTTTTAGTAAGGGCTTGATAGAGGTGTTTTTGAGGCTCTGCGGGAATGATCCTGTGATAAAGGACTGGTTCAGTATTTTGGCCAGGATGTTGCTTATGTCATGGCGAAGCTCTTTGATCCAGCTGGCTGGGCAGGGGTCATTAGGTGCTGTGCTGGGGTTAACAGAAGCAACGATGTCCGCAACCTCTTTAGTGGATACTGTGGTGAAGTTGCATAGTGGAGTTGCTTGAAATGTATTGGATGGTGTGGAGGGATTATTAGTGCCTATATTTGCGTTGGTCTTGACCATCTTTGATTGTAAATAGTCTGCATAGTCCTGTGGTTGAGGCATTGGGGGGTGGACTGAGACTGGCTCTCCTGTTATGGACTTTACTATATTGAATAAGGCATGTGGTTTGTTGAAGGAGCGTTTTAATATATCAGTGTGATAGAGTTTCCTTTTCTGCGTTATCTTCGCACGGTGGGTCAGCAAGTATGAGTTGTATGCAGTGTGTGCTTCAGGGGAGTGGGTTCGGCGCCATTGTCTCTCGAGTTTGCGTAGATGGTGTAGAGATGTTCGTAGGTCCGTGGAGAACCAGGGTGCATGTTCTCGTCGTTTTGTAGTCTTTTCGGCGTAAGATGGACAGGATGCAGCTCTAAGGTTTTCATCCCATTTAGATATGAGGTCATCTAGGCTGAGGGATGTGTTGGTCATAAGAGGTTGGAGGTTCTCTAGGACTTCGCTCTTGTTGAGTGGGCGGAAGCGGGCTGCTGGAGTTCTGGAAGTATTTGTATTTGTTGTTGTCTGACTGTTACTGGGAGTGCTTATGGGTATGTGGAAGCTAAGGAGATGGTGGTCGGACCAAGGCACTGGTGTCACGGATAGTGCGAGGTCTTGGGATGACGAGGCGTTAGAAAGAGGTGCGAATATGAGATCCAGCTTGCCTCCCTTAGTGTGGGTGGCAGAGTCAACACATTGATTGTATCCTAGATCCTCTAGGGCCTCAAGGAATGCTGTTGAGTGGCTATCTTGAAGAGATGGGAGGTTAAAGTCGCCAATTAACCAATTTGGAGAGTGCGGGGTGGAAGTGGTGCATGCTAGCTCAATTATTGTCGATAGGTCATCTGGTGATGGAGTGGGTGCCCGGTATATGAGGTTGATGGCGCATAATTCACTTGATATGGTGAGAGCGTCAAGGTGAGTTGAGCTGGAGGTGTTGCGCAACTTGAATTGAAGGTCGGCTTTGGCAAGGATGAGTGTCCCGCCTCCTTTCTGAGTGGACCTGTGGCATGTATATAGGGAAAATCCTGGGGGTAGCATCTGATTCAAGAGGACATTGTCGCATGCGGACAACCATGTCTCGGTGATCATCAAGATGTCGAGATTGTGTAGTGGTATCAGGTCAATGGCTGCAGGCCATTTTGAGCGTACTGATCTGGCGTTTATCAAAGCACATTTCAGTGGGCGTTGCTGACGTTGTTTCTTGGCTTGTGTCTTTTTGAAGAGTTGGAGGGGGATGTTAAGTAGGTGGGAGTGGGGTGTGTGGTTGGTTTTTGTTGTGGTATGGTGTGGGAGTTCGGGCCGTCTCCTTCCATGGTGTAGGAATGGAATGGGGTTAGTGCAAGGAATACAGACCATCTCCAGGGCTATCTATCCCTTCCATCTCACCTTATCACATGGTGCAAGGAATACAGACCATCTCCAGGGCTATCTATCCCTTCCATCTCACCTTATCACATGGTGCACGGAATATAGACCATCACCAGGCATTTCTATCCCTTCCATCTCACCTTATCACATGGTGCATGGAATATAGACCATCTACAGGGCTATCTATCCCTTCCATCTCACCTTATCACATGGTGCAAGGAATACAGACCATCTCCAGGGCTATCTATCCCTTCTATCTCACCTTATCACATGGTGCAAGGAATACAGACCATCTGCAGGGCTATCTATCCCTTCCATCTCACCTTATCACATGGTGCAAGGAATACAGACCATCTCCAGGGCTATCTATCCCTTCCATCTCATCTTATCACATGGTGCAAGGAATACAGACCATCTCCAGGGCTATCTATCCCTTCCATCTCATCTTATCACATGGTGCACGGAATATAGCCCATCACCAGGCATTTCTATCCCTTCCATCTCACCTTATCACATGGTGCAAGGAATACAGACCATCTCCAGGGCTATCTATCCCTTCCATCTCATCTTATCACATGGTGCAAGGAATACAGACCATCTCCAGGGCTATCTATCCCTTCTATCTCACCTTATCACATGGTGCAAGGAATACAGACCATCTCCAGGGCTATCTATCCCTTCCATTTCATCTTATCACATGGTGCAAGGAATACAGACCATCTCCAGGGCTATCTATCCCTTCTATCTCATCTTATCACATGGTGCAAGGAATACAGACCATCTCCAGGGCTATCTATCCCTTCCATCTCATCTTATCACATGGTGCAAGGAATACAGACCATCTCCAGGGCTATCTATCCCTTCCATCTCACCTTATCACATGGTGCAAGGAATACAGACCATCTCCAGGGCTATCTATCCCTTCTATCTCACCTTATCACATGGTGCACGGAATACAGACCATCTCCAGGGCTATCTATCCCTTCCATCTCATCTTATCACATGGTGCAAGGAATACAGACCATCTCCAGGGCTATCTATCCCTTCCATCTCATCTTATCACATGGTGCAAGGAATACAGACCATCTCCAGGGCTATCTATCCCTTCCATCTCACCTTATCACATGGTGCAAGGAATATAGACCACCTCCAGGGCTATCTATCCCTTCTATCTCACCTTATCACATGGTGCAAGGAATATAGACCATCACCAGGCATTTCTATCCCTTCTATCTCATCTTATCACATGGTGCAAGGAATACAGACCATCTCCAGGGCTATCTATCCCTTCTATCTCACCTTATCACATGGTGCAAGGAATACAGACCATCTGCAGGGCTATCTATCCCTTCCATCTCACCTTATCACATGGTGCAAGGAATACAAACCATCTGCAGGGCTATCTATCCCTTCCATCTCACCTTATCACATGGTGCAAGGAATATAGACCACCTCCAGGGCTATCTATCCCTTCTATCTCACCTTATCACATGGTGCAAGGAATATAGACCATCACCAGGCATTTCTATCCCTTCTATCTCATCTTATCACATGGTGCAAGGAATACAGACCATCTCCAGGGCTATCTATCCCTTCTATCTCACCTTATCACATGGTGCAAGGAATACAGACCATCTGCAGGGCTATCTATCCCTTCTATCTCACCTTATCACATGGTGCAAGGAATACAGACCATGTATACTTGTTTCCATGTCTTCTATCATGTTGTATTACATTGTGCAGTTAATAAAGCCCAACTCAAGCATTTCCTTGCCTTTCATTTATTTATTTAATTGGGTTTATTAAAAAGCAATGTGCCTTCGAGTCAATGCTGACTCCTGGCGACCCAGGAGCTCCTGGGTTTTCATGGCAGTATAGCCAGAAGTAGATTGCCAGACCTTTTTTCCAAGGCAATGGAGGGTTAAGTGACTTGCCCAAGGCCACAAGGAGTGCTAGTGGGAATCGAACCCTGGTTGCTTGGTTACCGAGCCAGTGTTCTAACCACTAGGCTACTCCTCCACTCCACTGGTCAACTACCCGTGTAATATAAGCTCAAAGCTGTCTACACAATATTCAACATAAACCATAGAGTTTAAAATAGCATCATATCTATCTCTTCATAGCACATGGTGCAGGGAATAAACATCATCCCAGATGCTTCTATCCCTTCTACCTCTCTGAATTACATGGTGTAGTGCATATTGACCATCCCCAGACATTTCTATTTTTCCCATCTCACTGTATCACATTGAGCAGTGCACCTCTTAATTTTAAGTTTGAGGATAAGAGATGATGCCTCCCCCCAAAAGCCCAGTCCCTTAATCTGATGCTGTGGTAATGAAAGGACCCTCAGAAGGCTCAGACATATAGCAGCCTTTTAGCATTACAGGGCAGGGACAATGTGTTGCAATGGTCATGGATGGAAGAGAAGTTTCACTCACCCATGATGGGTTTTCCTAGGATGATTTTGATAGCAGATTGCTGTCCTGGGATCACTCTTTCCTTCCACAGCAGGGGTTGCTAGTGGGGTAGCTTTTAGGGAGAGTTAGATGTCCAGACTGGTAGAGCTCAGGCCTGATCAAATTTAGAGAAGGTCCTGTGAGTATGCGGAAGTTACAAAAACTAGATGAAATGACTATGGTTTGCCCTATTTCCCTCTGATCTCAGCCCTCAATTTATCTCTTCCTCACCTGCATAATGTTTCCATATACCCCAACTCATCCCACCCCTTTTCTCCTCACTCCTCCTCACCCTAACCTTCGCCCACACACAACTGATCCTCTACCCCTCAGCCCACTCTCTCTCATGCACACCCGACGCTTCACCCTCTGCTCACACACATCGAGTGCTCTACCAAATGTCTTATTCCTATGCTCCTCTCCCTCACCCATTACGCCTGCTCATCCTAGTCCTCTTCATATCCATACCACTTCTCATCCAATTCTTTCCTACTCCCCATCCCCTATGCCCATCTTCGCACCTTATCCCACTTGCCCACAGCCTCTCCCTTTCCCCACTACCCAGCCCCATCACCTGAACCCTGTATCTCTTCCCCTACACATCATCTCTAGGCTTGCTTCCTCTCATAGTCCCATTCTCACTTTCCTTAACCCATTCCCTCTCTCCTTCACCCTATCCTTGTTGTCTTTATTCCATTGCCTCGCCCCCATCTTCCCCATTTCCTTCCCCTCCTCACCCTATCATGCCCACCCCTTCCTCACGCTCTTTCACACCTATCTCCATCTCTTCATGAATCCCTTACCCCACACCTTATTCACCACCTTCCTCATCTCCATCTGTTCCCACCTTTTCTTCCCCCCCCCCATCCCATCCATTCCCAGTATCTGAGTCTATTACCTTTCTTTTGGCAGCCCGGGTGCCACCTGCTTTCCTTCTCTCTCTCTCTCTCTCCGGTGCCATCTGCATTTTGTGCTACTGCCACTGCCGTCACCCTGGCATCCTCTTCTTCCTGTGCCAGCGCCATCAGTGCCGCTCCGTGGAGAGAGGAGAACAGAAAGAGAAAAAGAAACATGGCGGGTCATAGAGCGGGCAGCATCTCTGCCAAGCTGGGGCCTCTCTTCCCTCTCTCTTCCTTCTGCTTCCTCCGTCCCCCTGAGTACAATGTGCCACCAGATGCCAGTTTAGAGCGGGCAGCATCTCTGCCAAGCTGGGGCCTCTCTTCCCTCTCTCTTCCTTCTGCTTCCTCCGTCCCCCTGAGTACAATGTGCCACCAGATGCCAGTTTAGAGCGGGCAGCTCTCTCTGCCAACCTTTCTTTCTCTCCCTCATCTGACAGTGCTGACGCAGTGCTATGGATGGAGAAGGGTCCATTTCACTTTTTCCTTTTCCCTCACCTGAAAAATTCCAAGAAATGTGTGTGTGTGTGTGTGGGGGGGGGGGGTCCCTTATTTCCTCCCCACTCTCTTTCTGCCATCACCATCTCCTCTTGCTGTCACCCCCTTCAATTTGTGGAGTCTCTCAGACCACAAATTCCCACTTTCCTTTTGCTGCAGCTCCCGGCTGAGAGAGGGAGAAAGATGTAGAAGGAAGGGGTTGCCATCGCTTCCAGGATGGCAAAGAGCCGGCAGCTGGCACGCCCGATTGTACCCAGCAGACACCGGAAAGAGAGTGAGACGGAGAGCAAGCGAGAGAGAAAGTGATGGGTGGGGAGGGGGCACAAAAACACATCATAAGCAGGATGGTAGGGTGTGATGGTGATATGCCAGGTTGATGGTGGCATAAGTGCAGGTGAAATCGCTCTTCTCCGCTCTGCCCCAGGCCTGTGCCGCAGTGCCAGCTGTAGCAACCGTTCCCCACCCTTCTTCTTCTCCCCCCGTACCAGGAGGGTGGGCAGACAGGGTGAATGGGAGTCATAAGACTTTCCAGGGGCTGTTTGCCAGCAGCGATAATCTGGAAAAAAGGAATCAAAATGAGGGGAGGGGGGCGATAAAGGGAGGGAATAAGTCATATGCTCCCTCTAGTCTCCAGATGAATTCCTCAAGCAGCTTCCCAGTCTGCACGTAACCCTATTCCTGTCTGTCCATCTCTGTCTGTCTCTCTCCCTTTTTTGCTCTAAACAGAGAGAAGGATCTTCTCACCATTCCTCTTCTCACCTGATGCCGCTTCAGAGCTGGGATTTTATTTTTTCTTTCTCACCAGATAAAGCATATTTTTGCTTTTCATTAGGGGTTTTTATGGGGGTGAGGTCAGAGAATAAGTTCCACCCCTACCCTGTGATGCTCCGATGCATGGGGAGCAAAGATAGAGAGCGAGGGGAGGGCGTCTCAGATCCCCGGGTGCCCACCGAGCTGGTACCCTTCTCTGCCAACATCCCACGCGCAGAGTATCTCTGAGGGCGAAACTGTCCATGCGTCTGTCCGTTCGTCTGTATATCTGAGCTATGACAATGCGTTTCAACTCATCTGCCCCCTCAATGCCCCCATCCCTAGCACCCGAACACCCCCTCCTATTTTTTCTTTCCTTTTTTCCTTTCCGCAGTATGGAGAAGAGCCGGAGGGGGCGAAGGTGGCACCATGCCAGCCAAACCCAGGACCATCTGCGGTGCCTGCTGTCTCATTCTGCCACGCGGCACCCCCCCCCCCACTGCCCCCACTCTTCATCTCCCTCCCCTCTCCTCCGCTTTCCTTCATTAATTAGCTGCAGAATTAATTAGATCCCAAGTCCTAATTAACATTCCTACGGGGCAGCTTGCCAGGCTGGGAAAGGAAGCGAGGCTCGACTTCAGCTTCCGGGGAAGGACGCAGAGACGTGGAGACGCAGGGAGAAAGAGAGAGGGATAGACGCAAAGGGAGAGGAGAGAGAGTGAGATGCAGTGAGAGAAAGAGGGATAGACACAAATAAAGGGAATGGATAGATATACAATGAAAGAGATAGAGAGAGAAAGAGGCATGTTCACAGAGAGACAAGAGAGAGAGAGAAAAAGACGCAACGAGAGTAGGGCAATAGAATCAGAAAGAGAGATAGAGCAAGATACAAAGAAAGAGACATAGACACAGAGAGAAAAAAAGAGAAAAATAGAGAGAATATAGAAAAAATATAGACATGATCAAGTGAAGAAAAACATGCGAGAGCTTCAGATTATCCAGCAGTACAATGTCTGAAGAACCAGCACTTTGTTGATTAAAAACTATAGCCAGGCCTCACAGGACATTGACCGTGTGCTGGGAGATTTAAATGAGCTTTGTCAAATTGAGAAAGCAAACCTGACCAGACAAAACATCTAAGGTGGCCTGGTTTGATGGGGACTATAAACTCCTAAGGAAAAAGGTGGGAAAACTCTCAGCTGATGCACAGGGGAAGATTTACCAGGCTACGCTGTGGGTTGGCAAAAGAAAAAGCAATGCACATGAACAAAAAGCCATCTGAAATAGAGAAGGTGGTATGCAATAATTCCTTCTGGGACGCGTAGTAAGGACTTAAGCCCAAAAGGAAACCTAATGTTGTCGTCATAGGAAGTTGATGGGAGGAAAAGTGGAAAAAATATTTTCATAGACTTGTAGTGCAGGCGATAGAAACCAAAACAATAACAGAATACAAGCAAGGTTGGTCTTCAGTGGCAGAGGGGAACGGAGGAGAGTACAAATCAAGTCGTGACAACACCATAGCAGGTACAAAGAGTGGACTGAACGGGCCAAGAGGGTCCTTATCTGCCAACAATTTTGTTCTCTTTGCAAATCCAGAATGGTAAACTCTGGACTGAGCGCTACCAAGAGGACAAACTTTCAGACCTGAAACTTGATCAAAAACATACCTAAGAGAAATTAAACCTGTTGGGAAGGGGATTCAAAGTGTTCAAACACCTTTAGATCCCTGTAACAATATAGCAAATCAGGGCTGCCCCCAGCTTGTTAAATCCAGAAAGCTGACTCCAGTAGCCTGCTAAACTTTCCAGTACGGCAGGGTAGAAGTCCGGGAAGCACTAGCAAAACTATTTAGGCTGATTCTACTCTCTGGCCAGAGCGGTAATCACACCAGTCTATAAACCGGGGGATACCACCAGCCTAAACAATTGCAGAGAATTCTGTACGATCAGTAACCTCAGCAAAGTAAGAAACAGCAGAAGTCTGCACCAAACTACAGACACTGATCAACAAACACGCATAAAGCACAGCCGTGGGCAGAATATTTGCATGTTTTGTTGACTTTACAAAAGCTTTCAATTCTACCTGGTACCTGGTTTCAGTCATACACTACTGCTAATCGTAATAGGTGTGGGAGGGGAACCTCTGATATAATTAAATACAACTATTCAGGTGCCAAGGAGTAATGTAGTGGTTAGAGCAACAACCTAATACCCAAGAGATCTGAGTTTGATTCCTATTGGTACTCCTTGGGCAAGCCCCTTTACCCTCCATTGCCTCGAAAGAAGCAGCCAGGCGATCTACTTCTGGTCATACCTTACCAAGAAAACCCAGGGGCTACTGGGCTGCCAGGAGTCAGCATTGACTTGATGGCACTTAAAAAGGATGTATTCCACTATCAGGTAAGAATAAACAGCCTACAGGCAGAATTAAGGAGTGAGACAAGCGTTTCTAACCCAACTCCCCTAGGAACTTTCACTTTTGTTCTTTGACATCAGTGGAGCCAGACTTGCCACCTGGGAGATGAGTGACCGTCCTTATGGCCCTGCCCCTTAACCTGAGGTGCAGAGGTTACAGACTTTATGCTAATTCCCTAAGAGACATACTGTTAACTCTACTTCTTTTCCTTTGAAACTATGCATAAAGTGTTCATCTTAAATCCACCTGGTAATTTGCAACTGTGTGAGTTGTTTGAAAACTAAGGCGGTAATTTCATAAGATTCTGCAGACCAGTGTTGGATGAGATGCTTAACCCTCTTCAATGTACACCTTAGTAGTCAGATGCCTGACCTATGGAGGGCAAGAGTAGCATCGTCCTCAAGCCAGCCGATGTCTCTCACCCTACCCATGTTTACACACATCTGACACATCTAAACCTGCCCCACTTTTTCAGACATCTGACTTCAAGCACCTCACAGAGGCTGGGTACACAACTCACCTCTCAGGCTTTATGTTATACACTAGAATCACACACAGATATTATCAGGGAGATATGTGAATATGTCTTCATGCCTGGTTTCTGTCTTTGGTTATCTGGTGAGCTCAGAAGCACTAACCAATGGCAAGGTGACTTTAAAAATCCTTTATAGCATCACAAGCTGTTATGACCTCCCTGAGATTTCAAATGATGTGAAACATCTCATTACCCTACAGGAAGTGATGGGTGGGGGGAACAACACCTAATTCCTACACAGAGCGGCAGGTAAATGGAGTTACTTACCTGTAACAGGAGTTCTCCATGGACAGCAGGATAAGTCAGCCTCACTTGGTGACGTCATCCAACGGCGCCGAGACGGAAGTGCTCTCCAAAGCTCAGAAGGGCTTTCGCCCTTCTGAGCATGGATCAACTGGCCCTGCCCCCCGGCCTGCCCCTAGCTAGCCAGTTCGTCACTAGCTGAGCCTTAGCCGCTAGGAGGCGGGCACTGGTCAGCCGAGCCCCTTCTCAGGGGAGGTGGGCGGGTATGTGTGGCTGACTTATCCTGCTGTCCACGGAGAACTCCTGTTACAGGTAAGTAACTCCATTTTCTCCTAGGACAAGCAGGATGAGTTAGCCACACTTGGTGCCTCCCAAGCTGTTATGCAATGCAGTGGAAAGGGGGAGGCCGAGATCAGATTCAGGTGATACTTTCTTAGGGATGAAAGTTTTAATGGTGTGCCCTGGGTACCTGGTACTGGTGGCGGTGGCGACGTGAAACGCGCCAACGTGCATTGTGCCCACCCACGGTACTATGAGCAGCGTGCAGTGCTAATGGGTGCGTGCCCATTTTGAGGTGTAGTATTTGAGGTGTAGTAATACTGAATGTGTAGACATGCAGTCCCACGTTGCACCTACGCGGCGGCCGTGGTTGTGAGAGTATGTCGCAGAGTAACTGGTCTCTATGACCAGCCTCAGGTATGCAGCAGCAGGGGGAGTCCCACCGAGCAGTAGCGTCAAGTTAAACACTGCGAGCAGGGAAACCAATAGCCACAGTATCAATGTTGGAAGCGCTGCAAGAGTGGTGCAAGATAGGCGCCGCGCTGTAAGATCGACAGTGGACCAGCTGTAATATTGACGATATATGGCCAGCAACAATATATCAACAGTGGGCCAGCGACAATGTCGACAGTGCTACAAGAGTGGTGCAATAGAGTGCAAGGGACGTGAGACTGCTAGGCGACGCGTTTGTCCATGCTGCATGTGTTGCATGTAGTGTTAGCAGGTGTCCCTGTCACAAGTATGGGCCACAGGTTGTTGAAGGATCCTTATCCTTTGGCACCGCTAGAGCCATGTGTCTGTCCTTGGCATGGCTTGATTGAATTTGGAGCATGAGGAATACCTAGAGGTGAAGTACGCTGGGACCGGGTGGCCAGGGGAGCATGCGGAATTCCTAGAGGTGGAGTACGCTGGAACCGCAGGTTTATTGAGGGGGGCTGAGTTATTGAGGTCACATGTGACGAAAGAGTTTGGTCCCTTGTTGTTGATGCGCTGTTTCGCGGCCATGGCGGCATTACGTGTGTGGTAGGTATGCCATCCAGACTAGCAGTTTGGACCGCTATGGGACTAGCAGTCTGAGCCGATATCCAAAAATGTTACTGGTGGTCCACCCCAATTTTGCCTGCAAGTGGCAGCAAGGCTGCTGGGCGCAGTCGTCGGAGGCCGCGATCGCCCTGCCTGTTTGCTGCTGCATGTGCCAGGTGCTACAGGAATTGCAGGATGGATTTGCCCAGGATGAATTTTGCAGGATGGACTTTCATTCGTATCAGCACAGGATGGATTTCCATTTGTATGAGATCAGGAGACGACACGTCGGGACCGAACTGACAGTTCAGAATTGGCAATTGTCAACCGTGTTAGGCTCTCGAGTTACTCCTTGTCCACTCGCACTTGACGGGAGAAAGAAGGTATCCTCAGGAAGAAGGTATGCAGGAATTCTAGGGCCAGGTGCTGGCCAGGGCATGATGAGGATGGACTGGATCTGACCGTTTTAAACAGTTGCCCTTCCTGCTCCCCACCAGGTGGGTAGGTCGATTTGTGGTCAGCCCCCCAAAGGGAGAAAGAAGCTGATGGCGAAGGGTTGCGAATTCCGACCTACCGGTTAGTCTGGCAGTCGAGTCAGGGGCTGTCTGGATGGATGGGTACTGTTGGGCCCTTGACAGTGGGACCTAGTGTGCGTGCCAGAGAGTGCAGAATCATCACGGCGCTCTGGAGGTGTGCTCAAATCCCAACTGGATCTGCAGTCAGGTATTGGATATGTGGCCTTTTGTACCAATGTATCTGCGTAGTGCATGATTCTCTCAGATCTCGCAGGTGGGTCTGTGTAGTGCATGATTCTCTTTGCAGGGATAGCATGATGGTAGCCTGTTGTCCCTATTTCTGGGAAACAGTCGGAGCCAATTGTTCCTGTCTCTGGAGGCTGAGCGCAGCCAGGAGCTGCAGATCTTAGAACTGCCGTAGGCCCTGTGCGACTTCACTAGAGATGCAGGCTTCACACGGTAGGCCATTAGGCCATGATATTCAGGAAGATGCAGACATGTTCTCCGAGGTCCGCGATTGGGCCTCAGATCTGTGAACCTCTGGGGAGGCGTCCCGAGTCATGATGATGATACTGTGTCCCTCCAGTGTTGGGGGAGGATTGCCTCAGAGCCATGGCGCCCGCTCGGTGCTGATGTTCACCTCACCAGCGCCCGCTCGGTGCTGATGTTCACCTCACCAGCGCCCGCTCGGTGCTGATGTTCACCCCACCAGCACCCAGTTGATGCGAGGCTTCTGGTGGTACACCAGGGAGCCCACGGGGACAGCACCCACTCGGTGCTGATGTTCACCCCAACAGTACCCAGTCGATGCGAGGCTTCTGGTGGTACACCAGGGAGCCCACGTGGACAGGCATGGTATGCTGGATGGGGCCTCATGAAGGCAAGGCAGAGGTCGGCTCCTTCTCAAGAAGGGTGAAGCCCCAATATCTGTCACAGGGGTCTGCTGCCACCACACGCTGTGAGGTATGCGGCATTGGCCTTCTGATCGTCCCTGAGCTGTAAGCGAGGATGTGAAGTAGTCCTGGCAGAGGAGTAAGAGGGTGCCCAACATAACTGCCCAGTTTGCGGGTTGGCTACCTTCTCCGTGGACAACCTCAGTTGCCTTACCCCCAGGAGCAGAGGCGGTTTCCTAAGCCATCTGTGGTAGGGTGATCAAGCACCACAGTCGATGCTGCGAGGGAAAAGGGGTTTGGGAATAGATCATGTTTCCTAGCTTCTGAAGTTCATGTACTGACCCTCCTGAAGCTCATGTACTAATATGCGGACTATGAGCATTTTCCTCTGTGTTTTCATGCATTGGTTGGAGGCTATGAGAGTCTATGACTCTGCGTCTTAGGAGTTGAAGTGTCATCTTCTGCATTCTAAGACGCCATCTTAGATACAGTTAATGCCCCGAAATTGGCTGTGGATTGCCCAGCCTTGCACTGGAGGATGCCAGGAACACATGAGGCGTGGGCTAGGGTCCCTGCAGTGAACCAATTCTGTGGGTGAATGAGCCAGAATGGCACCTGTGTCTTTGTGCCTTGTCCAATGCAGAAGTCTTGAGGCTTGGGCTAGGGTCCCTGGTTGGACCAATTCTGTGGGTGAATGAGCCAGAGTGGCACCTGTGTCTTTGTGCCTTGTCCAATGCAGACATCTTGCTGGGATATTGTGCTCTTGAAGCATAATCTGCTCTGCATATTCTGTGCTGCAAGATCCACAGCAGGGACTTGAACTTGTGACCTTCTGCTCCATGACATGCTGGCTCTGTGTGCTGCACCACCCTGCTTCCCTGTCTGTATGTGATGGCAAATGGGGTATTCCAACAGCACAGGTGCTAGATCCACCCATGGCCAGGTGGGAGCCACTGCCTTTTTTGGCTATGAGAAAGGGGCAGGCTGTGGGCAGGCTCTGTTTCGTGCATTTAAGTGGCAGGCTGTTTGCGCCTGACACCAGCGCAGTTAAGGGTCCAGAGTTGCTCATAAGGGCGAAGGCCCTTGACCTGAGCCTTGAGGGGGGCCAAGGGTTTCCACATGGAGGGCCATGGTCTCAAGGTGAGGGCTTTTTTTTTTTGGGAGAGTGGATGGCTACGTAGCCTCACCCAACACCTGAAGCAGTCGACTTCCTACTAGGAGCTGGTGCCATACGTGGGAGTCAGCACAGGAGAGGCTTGTTCGATGGCAGAGGGCTAGCCCTTTTGCCTTGGCCATGCCTGCCGTCTTTTGTTAGAGTGCTCTCCCTGTGGCTGTTTGCTGTGATTTGTTTGGGCGTTCAAGAGCCCTAGCAGGGGTGTTGTGGTGCTGCAGAAACAAGCTCATGCTGATAGGCTAGTCCTGAACCAGTCACCTTTTGTTAGAAGGTAGGCAGTTTGAGAAAGAGCTCTCACATCTCTCTCTCATGCGGTAACCCCTTGACAGCTTGTTCTTGCACGGTGTTTAGACGCAATCCGCTGTCATCCAGGCTAGTTTATTTATTTATTTATTTTATTTATTTACATTCTCTTATATACCGCGCTATTCTGCATCAGTGCGGTTTACATTGAACAAACTGAAATTACATTGAACAGGGCATTATAACTTGGAGATAACTATTTTACAGGGAACATGGGCAGAGTTGGTAACAATCCGCTGTAACGATCTGCTGCCGAGGAGGCTTGCCCTCTCGGGTGACCCCGTTGTTGAGGAAATGGTTCTTTTGTGCCGACCAGGTTGACATCGGTGCCGAAGGGAGGACAGAGCACTCAGCACAGGCGCCCTTGTTGACATCGGCGCCGAAGGACACAGTGCTGATGTCATCGTAGAGTTCACCGTGCTGATCATGCGTTCTGGGAGAGATGCTCCAATGATGCAGCGGACTTTGATCATGCGCTCTGGGAGTGATGCCCCCAATGATGCAGTGGACTCTGCTGAAGCTTCATGAGCGGGAGATCCTGGCATCATGAGGAGGGGTGGAGAGGATCCCTTTCGGCAGCTGTTCCGTAAGCACGGCCCTGAGAGAAGTTCCAGCTGTGAGGAGTTCCAGCGTTGCATGGCACTGCTCCGGAGTCCGTTGCCATGGAGTTAGCCAATGGCATCATGGGGGCGGGGTCAGCTTTCAGCCTATGGAGCCCAGACCATAGGCACGGCGTTGTGAGAGGGAGTTCCAGCGCCGGGCACTGTTTAGAAGGCTACTGCAGCCAGAATTTAGCTAACCGTGGGGCTGGGGTTTGACGAGCCGCTGGCTGAGGGCTTGAGAGGACCTGCTCTTTACTCTGCAGGGGGCTGATGCGCAATCGTTGCAGAGGGGGTGATGGCTTGCAAGGCAGCATGGCCAGAGCAAGATGGTTGCCCCCATGATCCACACGTGAGGATGGTCCTTGGAGGCAGAGGCAGAGGAGGGACGCTAAAGCGTGGCTGGCCGGGGACGGAGGCCTTCTAGGCATGTCCTGGGCTGCCGTGAGGGCGATTGCCTGTCTGGAATGCCTCTCTGTTAGTCCGAAGGATCTTTAATCAGCGGCCTCCGCAACGTGATGCCAGCTGGAACTGGGGGCACAGACGTTCTTTAATAACCGCATCCGCGGGCTGGGCTGTGAGCGCACATGGCCGGCAGGCCCAGGGGTTCCAGCCAGCCCTCTCTGAACGATACCGGAACGGATCTGAAATAAGAAGGCATAAGAGCATTAACATTAGAGAACTTTTAAGCAAGTAAGTGGAATTCCTCTTTTTCTTCAGAATAAAGTTCAAGATTTGGTCATTTTAGTTGGAGAGTACAGAGGTCCGTCTTGCTGGCAAGGCAGAAGAACTGAAAACTGGCTAGTGACGAACTGGTTAGCTAGGGGGGGGGGGGGGGCTGGGGGGCAGGGCCAGTTGGCCCATGCTCAGAAGGGCGGAAAGCCCTTCTGAGCTATGGAGAGTACTTCTGTCTCGGCGCTGTCGGTTGACGTCACCAAGTGTGGCTGACTCATCCTGCTTGTCCTAGGAGAACAACCTTAAACAAAGGCACAGACAGAGGTAACTTGCACAGAACGATGGGTACAACCTCACCATCTGACTGGGCATAGATGGACCATGCCGGTCTTATCTGCTGTCATATGCTATGCTACTGTATGTGATCCAGGGGTCTAATATCAGCAAAACAAATTTAAATGAAATTAGATGAACAATCCAAAAGTTATTAGTTGGGGGGGGGGGGGGGGGTAAGGCATCCAGACTTAATGATCTTAGAAGACCAGTTTCCCCTTATGAAACTAGGGTGCAGACTGGAGTTATCAATTATGAGATGCAGAGATGGAAAACATCCTGTGTCTGATGAGTCCTTTCCTCTCTCTGCCTGTCATATCTCTGTTTATCTTCTCTCTTTGCACTCATCTCTCTCTCTTTTTGTGTCTCTCCCCCTTTTCTTGGAAGATGAAGTCGAGCCTCGCTTCCTCTCTCAGCCTGGCAAGCTGCCCCGTAGGAATGTTAATCAGGACTCGGGATTTAATTAATTCAGCAGCTAATTAATGAAGGGACGCGGAAGAGAGGGGGAGGAGGAGGGGGCTGCGTGGCGTCGCAAGGAGAGAGCGGCAGGCATCACAGATGGTCCTGGGTTTGGCTGGCATGGTGCCACCTCTCTCCCTCCGGCTTCATAATGCGAGAGGGGGAGGAGGGTAGAGGGGCAGGGGGAGGTGGAGGGCAAAAGGAGGCTGGCAGAGGATTGGCAGTCACCATTCTGCGGTGTCTTTACTTATGCAAGCAAGGGAAGGAGAGAACAAGAGAGTGATGGTTAGAGGGTGATGAAGACAGAGAAAGAGGAGCAGACAGATGGTGAAAGAGAAATGGAGACAGCCACAGTGACAAGAGAGGGAGATAAATTGAAGGACGGCGAAAACATACAAGAACTCTGCTCAAAATACCTCACATACCCTCAGCCCTCCACCCTCCCCCAAAAGCCAGCCAGGAGAAATGACTGCGTGAAGTAAAATTCATCTCAAGCAAATGGAGACTTTTGCCATGAGGACCCGGGAGGCTTCCTGTTCCACCTGTCTTTTGGGAATTGTATTTTTCAGGGTTCTGGGGGTGTTGTTTGCATGCCCTCCCTTTTTGCCATAAATGATTGAAGGATAAGGAAAGGATGAGACGTTGCTGGGTCTCCTTTAGAGTGCTCCACCCATCATGGATCCCAACTTGTGGAAAGAATCTTCAGTGTGAGAGGGGGGATGAGCAGCCGTGGAAGGTCGTGAATGCTGATCCTTGGCCCCAGCAAAGTCCATTGAACGAGATCCCTCAGGCTCCAGGGATCTTCTCCACCGCTGAGGTCTTTGAGAGAGAAAGAGTTGGGGAATTACCTGCAGGGTTGCTTGGAAGTGCTGCTTTCTCTCATGTCTGTAAGTTAGAGGATGGGTTGCAGGCAGTAACCTGCATGAAGGAGTCTGAGGGAAAAGAGAGAAGGGAGCCAAAGATGGAGAAGCAATATCAAGGAGCAGAGAGACACTCAGGAGGAGGAAATGAGGAAAGAGCTGGCAGAAAGTTCATAGAGAAAGAGAGATACAAGATGGATGAAGAGAGAGGCAGATACAGAATGGATGGAGGGAGAACACAGAGGATGGATGGAGAGAAAGGTAGAGAACAGTAACTACAAGTTATACAGAGGAGGAAATTCCCCCTTCCCCCAGTAGAAAATATTTTGTGTTGCATTAACTGTGGAAATTAATCTTCAGTTTTCTGTAGAGTCCTGTAGTGTGTGAGAGGATCTCTCTCAGGTAAAGTTGAGTCCCACTGCTGGAGCCGTTGTGTGTGTGTGTGAGTGAGATAGCGAGAAAGAGAAGCAGCCAATATGAGTGTGTATGTTGGTGTATACATGTGTATGACAGAAGGGGCCTGGGATAGAGTTACATTCCATTGCTGTAGCAGTATGTACTATGTTGTGTGTGTATGTGTATTTGTGTGTGAGGGCGCATCTCTGAAGTAGGGTTGTGTCCCATTATCACAGCAGTGCATGTGTGTGAAGGGGCCTCTCTCTTGGGTAGAGATGGATCTTATTGCTAGGGCAGGAAGAGTGTATGTTTGTGTATGAAAGGTTTATTTGAAGCAGTCTGTATAGATGTCGGGGGGGGGATCTCACTGAGGCAGTGTGTGTGTGTGTGTGTGTGTGCGTGCGTGCGCATGGATGTGCGTGTGCACAGAGGGGGCTCTCTTTGAGGCACCGTTATATCTTGTGTAAGCATGCGCGTGTGTGTGTGCGCGTGTGTGTCGGGGAAGGAGGGCATCGTTTTCTGAGGTACTTTCCATTTCTGGGTGTGTCCATCAACACCCAGAGCTGTGCATGTTGATACTCTATATTCTGATTCCTGGGTTTGGGCACAATGTGTGGCGCTGGGTAGATTCAGGAGATATTTCCAGTTTAAAAGACAACTTTCTACTATAGAACAATAAGTCAGATTCTTCAGGGCCAGCGAGAGGGTGAGGGAGAGTCCCATATCCAGCTGGGCCACAGATGACAAGACGACTGCTGAGAGCAGCAATGAGGTGGTAGCCCAGAGCTTACAGCAAACAAAAGATTAGTAGACTGAAAGCCATCAGTATGGCTTGGTTTATTGATTGCATGTTACATTGTTCTCATTAATATATGTGCATTAGATTTGATAAGGATTTGAACTGTAGAGCAAAAAAGCAAATGGGAAAATGGAGGTTTGATATAAGGAAAGGAGGAGTAGAGAATAAGTAATGAAGGGGAGGAGGGGTGACAGGAAGAGGGAAGGAATGGCAAAGGAGAGGAGTAGTAGAGAGGAAGGGAAGAGTGATAGAGGACAGAAGCAGCAGGTGAAAGGAGGAGGACTGACAGAGGAGAGGAGGTGGGGGGTGAAGAAGAGGAGAGAAGTGGAGGAGATGGCAGGGAAAAGGAGATGGAATAACGGCAGAGAGGAGTGAAAGGGGACAGGCAAAATGAGGAAGAGGAGCTCCTAATTACTCTGTCACACTACCTACTGTTTGACCATAAAGGTCCTATGACTTTGTGATGTCATAGTGGCTGTGACATCATTGTGTCTGATTGGTTAAGGCTGGGCTCTTGTAACAAGGATTTAAGAACTAGAGGCAAACTGTGAGGGCAAAGAAAGATTTCTCAGACCCATCCTCACTCCTTGCTGTAGTATCACAGACTCTCCGATTCCAGGCTGTATTCCTCACTCCCCCACCACTGAGCATTCTCTATGTCTGTCCCAGGCTTTACCCCTCCCCTCCACTGCCCCCACTGTTAAGGGTCCTCTGTGCCTATCCCAGGCTTTACCCTTTGCCCCCTCACCACTGAGGATCCTCTGTGCTTGTCCCAGCTTTACCCCTCATTCCCCACAAGTGAGCATCTCCAGGCGAGCTCTCTCCACTCCCCACAGAGGTGTTGTCACCTCTTTTTTCACTACTGGTTATGTGTCTCCGGAATCCTTCCAAGCCTGATAATGCTTTTTACCCAAGGGCCTTATTTGGAAGGTAATTCTATATGGAGCCACATAAATTTATGCAATCATATTGTGGTATTTTAGTAATGTATGCATACATAAAGTATGCGGTTGCAATTCTATAAATACATGCACAGAGCACAAGGATGGAGCTTGAGTAGTGCACACTTAACCGAGCAACTTATGAAATTCGGACAAATGTACATAAGATACACACCATTGCTTATGCCAGCTCTAGAGCTGGGGTAAGTGACCGTAGCTTAAATTTAAACTCAATAGCGGCCACCTATGCTAGGATTCTGTAAAGTCAAATCTTCATAAAATACATGGTAATTCTATAGTTCTTAACAGAACTGCCCTTCACAAGGAGAATTTTCAAAGGATTTTACCCAGGCGAGTATGGAGTGATCTGATCCGCATGGATGAAAATCACTTCCACCCTTCTGCAGCCAAAAGAACATTCTTGGTTTCACTACACACATGCTGTTAGCTGTGGACAATAGGGGAATGCCCAGGACAGGTAAGGAACGTATGTGCAGGGATTTGATTTTCAAGCTTCTATGTGCACCTTCTCCTATGGATCTGCCTCCCTCAAATAAACGGTGAAAAGCATATTACCCACAGACCAACTTTGCTGGTCAAATATTTAAAGGGAAACTTTACAGGCCATTCAGCCTCTGAAAAGTAGCTTGCAGGACTGCGAGTACTTCAAAAGTATCCTTGAAAATTGCCCTGTTCCCCCCTGACAGATCATGTACAATGCAGCCAGCATTGGCCCAACCATTAGGCAAAACTAGACAGTCACCTAGGGCAGCAGCTTCTGAAGGACAGCCAAAAGCAGCGGCCGTCAAAGCAAAATAATAGATCCTGACAGCCAGACAAACTCAAAGAGCCACAGTGCAAGAAAAGCAGCCACATGCACACCTGCAAAGCAAAGTTCAAGGTTTAGAAGTATGGGACCTGACATTGAGTTGTGACGGCTATGCACCTCTAAGGCACATAGCCGTCACCATTGAACGTTAACCCTGGATATTCAATCTGGAGCCATATCCGGCCACCGGAATTGAATATCCGGGTCTGCCGCAATATGCCGCGTGGCACAGAAGCTAACCAGGAAGTGGCAATATTGAGCCGCTGCCCATTTAGCTCCCACAGGTAAAGATAGGCCAGCTTTTCCCATGCCTATCGTTACCCATGGGTCGCTAACTGGGCAGCGGTTCAGTATCGGGTACCACCTCCGCTCCATATCAGAACATCCACGACACACCCTCATTCTACATGGATAGCCTCAGGACATGTAACGGTGGAACCGGGGGATATTCATTGGCATTGACCATGTTACTGCTGATGAATTTCCCTCTATAGAGGCATTTACATGATGTAAATGCCTTTGAATATCGGGCCCATGGTGTCCATTGAATATCAGGCCCATGGTGCCTTTGAATATCGGGCCCATGGTGTCCATTTATGCAATTTTACAGGACTGTTGTGAGAGGTCTGGTACTGGGGTGATCATGATTGTTGAATTTAATTTTTAAAAACCCTGGGGGAGGGGGTGGAGGCATAAGGCTGAAGGTTTGCCTAGGATGCACAGTACGCTGTCTCTGATTCCAGCCGCCCTTCACCATGTTTTTCTACAGAAGCATTCCCTTCCCTAAGTTGCAAGTCATTAAATCTTTGGGCTGAAATTTTGCTTTAAAAGTTGTTGCAAGAAACTGTCACAGAGGCCTGTGGCATTTTTCCACGTTCATTGTCAGAAACTTTAATTTGTACCCAAATGCTATGTAGAGGGAGAAACGTTCCCATCAGGCACTGTTCTGGCAAAGCTTCATAAACCAAACCTAAAACAAGGCCTAGCACTGATCCATGAGAGATACAAAGAGACAGAGAGTGGGAAGGGGAAAAGTGAAGAGACACTACACTAGGGTCCTCACCTCACACGCACAAGGGGACTCAAACCTATCCCAGTAAGAGACTCTCCCCATACGCAGCATGAAATGTCATACTAGGCCAGACCAAAGGTCCATCAAGCCCAGTATCCCATTTCCAACCATCGCCAGGTCACAAGTACCCAGCAGGCTCCCAAGCAATAGCCAGTACTTAAAAGCAGTGGCTTACCCCGGACTACATGGCTAATAACGACTTATGGACTTTTCCTCTGAATACTTTCTTTTTGTGTGCTACCTATAAGCTTCATGGTGTGATGCCCTGTTTTAGTTCTATTTGGAAGGGTAAATAGCTGTTCCCTTCCCCCCATCCCACTCATGATTTTGTAAACCTCTATCATATCCCGTTTCAGTTGACAAGCCCTAACCTGTTTGGCGTACATGAGGAAGCCATTCCATCCCCTTTAACATTTTGGTTACCCTTCTGTCTACCTTTTCTAGTTCTGTGGTATCTTTGTTTGATGGGGCAACCAGAACTGCCCACGATATTCAAGGTGCAGTCGCAACACACTATTTGCTCCAACGATTTGGAACTCACTACCAGAAGCCATTAGATCTGCACAAGCTCCACAAGATCTGAAAAACTATTAAGAACACATCTCTTCATTGTACATTTTGGTCCTAATGACATTACCTAACTGTATAGACCATAACTATCCACACTCTTTTGATTTATGTATAGCCCCCATATTTAATGCCAGGTTTACTTGCTCATGTTCTATGTAACACAACTCTCTTGAGCTTGTATACAGTTGTTCTATGTAAACTGCCTTGGATTAAAGGCGGTATATAAAAACCCGTCAAATAAAATAAATTAATGAATAAATCACGGATTGAAACAGAGGCATTATAATATTCTCCATTTTCCTCTCCATCCCTGTCTGAAAAAATTCCTAACATTCTATTTGCTTTTTTTGCCCCCCACCATCCACTGAACTGAGGATTTCAATATTTTGTCCACAATGGCTGTGAGAGTATTTTCCTGGGTGGTAATTCCAGGATTATTCCCCCTCACACTCAGCAGTACAGGAGACCCAACTCTGCCTCAGACACACACACGCACAGCTTTTGCAATGAGCCCTAGAGTTTATCTCCTCCCCACCATCCCACATATACATACACAGAATTCATTTATTTATTTCAGGCAGATGAAACATTTTATCCAAGTAGGGGGCTCTAATCCCAACCTGTCTGTGCAGCCCTGTCAGGTCTGTTCAGAATAAACATATGATCACCTGCTGCCTGACAGAGGAAAGCTGCCTGTGTCTGATGCTCAAGGTGGTAGTGGGGGGTTGGGGGGGTGGAGATAGAATTAGTTTGGTCATATTATGTGTAATAAAGAGCATTCCCTCCCCGCAGAGACCAGATCAACCCTCTTAGCCATTTTTTCCTTTTCTCTGTCTGTCTCGCTCTCTATTTTGCTATAACTGTCTGCCTTTTCTCACATGTCTGTATGTCTCTTTCCTTTTATGTCCCTGTCTGTCTGTCTGTTTCTGTCTCCTTGACTCCAGTTTCTTTCCAGCTGTCTCACCCCATTGGGGAAATAATTTGTAAAATGAAAATATTGAAGCAGAGAGAACAGGAGGAAAGAGATAGGGAGGGAGAGGAGGTAGAGAGAGAGAGAGAGATTGTAGAAGACAGGAGGAAAGGAGGGGGGCCGATAGGCTGGGGTTGGGGGGATGGAATATATTGTAGCACTGCAGTCACAAAATTAATTTGAGAATTTGAAGCATGGTGCGGAGAGATGTGGCTGGAATATCAATGATGGCTGGGGGAGGGGGCCGCGGGAGGGTGTGGAAGTGAGGCGAGAGAGCGCCATCACATGGGAGAAAACAAAGAGACCCTTCCTCACATCAAGAAAGGGGAAAGAGGAGGAGAATGGGGCATGGTAACCCACACAGAGAAACAGATAGACACACAAAACAAGATGGGTACAGGAAGAAAGAGAGAACTCCGTATTAGGGACAGAGAGTGAACCCAGATAGTCTTGCTCATCGGGTACCTTGCTGCAGTGTGTCTAATTTTCTTTTCGGGGGGGAGGGAGGGAAGAGGCCTCTGTTTGTCCTCGTGGATGATCAAACCTGGGATCTTGAGAGAAACTGTCTACTACCCATCTCTCTCACTGCCTAATTACCTTTAATACCTCCCATAATGATATCCGTGACCCCTTGTTTTCTGGCATCTCTGACTGAGAGAAGAAAGGCCGGTGACTGGATTCCAGGCTGACAGGGGTCTTGTGCAGATGCCTGTCATAGGCTGAACTCATAACTACTCCCATGGGGGTACTGTTATGCGAAGGTGCTCGGTCCAGAGCTGATCACATGACTCTGGGACAGCTGGCATGGGAATGGGACACAGCTGGAACATGGGTACATAGGGAACCGAGAGCAAGGAGCGTGGGTACAGCACAGGAGAAATGCTTGTGTCTGCAGATAGGAGCCAGAACCAGGATTACCCATTCATCAATCCAGCTCTGGCATTGCCCCATTGCATGCAGGGCGATGTAGTTCTGATTTTTCTTATTGATTTCCTTAAGAACATCAGAAGTCGAACTTCCTGTATGCAATGGGGTTAAATCAGGACTGGATCAGCTATTCATTTGACATTGGGTGATATGGATATTCTAAGAGGAGCATGGGTATATAGGGGCATATAACCATAGGTACCCACAGGAAAAGGATGTGTGTGTGTTCACTTGGCCAAAGACACACATGGGTAAATATGGCACTGCCCTCTGCAGCCCATGCCAGGTTACAACATCCAGATATCTGCCATCCCTCCTTATGATCCTGCTCAATGTGCCATCTTTTGTTCAGTTTTGGCCTCCTGTTCCCTCTTCCACTGGAGAATTATCCTTGTGCCTTAGATCTGTGTCTCTCTTTCCTGCCTTAGAGTTGTTTCCCTCTTTAGGCATCCTTTCCCCCTCTTATAAAGTGTTCACAGCACTGTGCAAGCCTAATAACACTGTAGAAATGTGAAGAGCATCAAGATATCTTGAACTTGTTCCAGTCCAGGAAGGAGGAAGGGCAAAGAAAGCACCAAATCTCCTTTGGGCATCTGAGACTGGACAGATCAAAGGTTCACTATGAATTTCAGGCCAAAGAAGCTCTGATGCTACATCTATATGTGAGGCTGTCCAGATAAAGCACATGTCAGCACACCCGTAGAGTAGGGAAAGTGGATCAAAATTGATCAAACTACATTATTAGGTACAGTGGTGCTTATAGGCATCCATATGAACAGTGGAGCCTATACAAAAACATATGCGGACAGTTGTTTCCATAGGTGCACACACTTGGCCCACTGATGCTGCTACCACTGCAACCAGATGTTGAGAACCAGGATAATTTATCCCAGGAATTAAGAAATGGCTGTAGGCTAGATCTGTCCATGGTACTGAAAGCAGGAAGACTAGCTGGAAGACCTGCTGGGCACACACACTTAGCTTCCTCTCAGGACATCATTATAGAGACCCGTGCTGCCATGACTGTGTGCACAAAAGAAAAAGGTTACATGCTGAAAGAAGATCAGACTCCAGGTGCAAGAGCCTTTCATCTCTAGGACAGGAGGGCACAGGGGATGGCCACAGGGATAGAGAGCCTGTCACCTCTAGGAGATGGGAGCAAGTATACAGAGCTTCTCACCTCTGGGACTGAAGGCTGAGAGGATGAGGACAGGGATACCCACCTGTCACCTCTAGAACAGGAGGGCGCAGGGATACCCACCTGTCACCTCTAGGACTGAAGGGCTGAGGGGATGGACACAGGGATACAGAGCCCATCACTTCTAGGACCAGAGAGCTCATGGGATGGACACAGGGATACAGAGCCTGTCACCTCTAGGACTGGAGGGCTCATGGGATGGACACAGGGTTACAGAGCCCATCACTTCTAGGACCAGAGAGCTCATGGGATGGACACAGGGATACCCACCTGTCACCTCTAGGACTGGAGGGCTCATGGGATGGACACAGGGATACAGAGCCTGTCACCTCTAGGACTGAAGGGGGACAGAGATAGAGCTCAGCTCAAGCAGTGAGATAGAAAAGGACCTCTGTCCTTCTGATGGGGGGGGGGGGGTGGTGTTTCAGTTGCTGCAGGGAAGACATTCATAAGTAAGGTATTAGCATCGGGAGGACTCTCCCATGGGCTGAGGGCATGTGCTAACATCCTCTGCCGTTCCCTAAGGGTGGAACATTTCCTGATAGCATTTGCCACAGTTTGCCATTGTTCTAGTCTCCTAGGGCTGATATTCATTTGGGGCTATGCACCGTTTTGGCACATAGCCCTGCCCTCAGACCCTTAACCCCAGATATTTCATGCCAGGGTCATATGTGGCCCCAGCATTGAATATGTGGGGATCGCTGCACATACCAGAAGCCACAATAGCTAACCGGGTAGTGGCAATATTGCACGCTGCCTGTTTAGCTCCTGCACATATCTTTAAGGCACAAGTTACTAACCCAGCAGCATGCAATATATCGCCGCTACACGGTTAGCGACAGTCTCCACCTCCGCTCTGTCCCGCAATGCCCCCAACATATCCCAATGCTGACGGCATAGCATCGGGGCGTGTAGTAGGGTTAGAAGGGGATATTCCACGCTACTAACCATGGGAGAGCCTTTGAATATCTCGATTTAAGACATTTACATGGTTTACTGGGCTGTAAACTGTGTAAATGCCTTTCGAATATCAGGCCCATGATAAGAAGGAAACATTTGAGGCAGGTATGTGGAGAGAGAAACATATTTCCTCATCCAAAAACAAAGCAAGAAGAGATGCACATTTGCCAAAGAGCAGAGTGAGAAAATCAAAGGCTTCCTAGCAAAGTCCTAGCAGAAGAAACTGTGTCTAATCCCGGGGAGAGAAGAAAAACAGAAGGCCAGAGAGTCAGAATCTGTGGCGTCCTGTCAATGGGCCAGAAACCTAACACAAACCGTGACAGTCCAGACCAGCAGCAGAACCCAGCAATTGTCGCTTATACTCTGCTTTCTGTATGTTGCTGTCCCCCCCCCCCACACTTTTTTAGGAGAAATGAAGAATTTACAAGGAAGCTGCAGACATTCATTTGTGGCTTACTGTCCGTGCAAAACCGAGCCAGTAGATTTGCCTACAACTGGATATTAAGACGGCAAGATATTGATCAGAGGTTAACATGATAGCTCTGAACTATCCTAGAAAGCGCCTGAGGGGATGAAACACCGAAGTGCTGTCAGTGACTGTTGGCAGGGTGGCAGAAGGAGAGGCGAGGCAGCTGCTGGCACATGTGCCATCGAAGTAGGATGAAAGTCCGCACGGGCAGAAGAAAGGGGAAAGGCAGCAGGTGGGTTTTGATTACGGCTTTGTGTCTTCTTTCTGTTTTCTTCCATGGGTGCATGTGGGGGTCTCCCTGAGCAGGGCCTATGCAGAGGTGAGGACTGGGGTCCTTGTTGCACCTTGCGAGTGCTCAAGAAAAGGTGGGAGTGGGGGAGGGCTGGGGATACTGGGATGTGCTGAAACTCCACGTGGGGAGGGGGGTGCGACACTTTTATCTATTCTCTACCACCCAGCCGTGTGACATCGGAAGGCAGTACAATGCCTAATAAGGGAAGACATCGGCACACAAGGACACATTCTCCTCAAACAACAAGATGAAATACAGCATGAAACAACACACACTTTTTTTTTTACTCCACGTTCATGTTTCATCAATATTTAATTCGCCTTTGTAAAAACTGCAGTGGGTGACGAACCCACATTCTGTTCGTATCATTGTGTAAGATATGGACAGATCGTTGGACTGAGATGATGTCCAAAATTTTAAAAAGGAAAGAAGTTTTTTTGGCTGCTGGGACAGAATCCAGGAGGTCTTGGAAGGGGGCTGGGCTCTAACATAAGAACATAAGATATGCCATACTGGGTCAGACCAAGGTCCATCAAGCCCAGTATCCCGTTTCCAACAGTGGCCAATCTAGGTCATACGTACCTAGCAGTTTCCCCAAGGGACACAGGTTCCACAATGCTTGTATTGGTTCAAGCATTGATATCCTGGGTCCCTTCTTAATAATGGTTTATGGACCTTTCCTCCAGGAACTTGTCCAAACCTTTTTTAAACCCAGCTACACTAACAGCCTTTACTACATCCTCCGGTAACAAATTCCAGAGTTTGATTACACATTGAGTGAAAAAATATTTTCTTTTATTAGTCTTAAATAGTTTACCCTGTAGCTTCATTTCATGTCCCCTAGTCTTTCTATATTCTGATAAGGTAAACAATCGATCTACGTTTACCCGTTCCACTCCGTTCATTAATTTATAGACTTCTATCATATCTCCCCTCAGCCGTCTCTTTTCCAGGTTAAAGAGCCCTAACCTTTTTAGCCTTTCTTCATAGGAGTATCCTTCCATCCCCTTTACCATTTTGGTGGCTGTTCTCTGTACCTTTTCTAATAACGCTATATCCTTTTTAAGATACGGTGACCAGAATTACACACAATATTCAAAGTGCGGTCTCACCATGGAACGGTATAGAGGCATCATAATATCTTTTGTTTTATTTTCCATTCCTTTCCTTATGATATCTAGCATTCTATTTGCTCTCTTGGCTGCCGCTGCACACTGGGCCGAGGGTTTTAACATGTTATCCACAATGACGCCTAAATCTTTTTCCTGGATGGTGGTTCCTAATGTGGAACCTTGCATTGTGTAACCATAGTTTGGGTTGTTATTCCCTAGGTGCATAACTTTGCACTTGTCCACATTAAATTTCATCTGCCATGTTGATGCCCAGTCTTCCAATTTATCAAGATCCTCTTGCAATTTTCCACAATCCTCTTGGGTTTTAACAACTTTAAATAGTTTTGTGTCATCTGCAAATTTGATAACCTCACTCGTTATTCATAAATGACCTGGAAAGAGGAATATGTCAAAAAGCAGCGGACCCAGCACAGATCCCTGGGGTGCACCACTATTCACCTTTCTCCATTGGGAAAATTGGCCATTTAGCCCAACCCTCTGCTTTCTATCTTTTAACCAGTTCCTGATCCACAGTAGTACACTGCCTCCTATCCCATGACTCTTTAGTTTTGCCAAAAGTCTCTGATGAGGGACCTTGTCAAAGGCTTTCTGAAAGTCTGGATACACTATATCAACTGACTCACCTTTTTCCACTTGTTTATTCACACTTTCAAAAAAACATAACAGATTAGTAAGACAAGATCTTCCTTGTCTAAAGCCATGTTGGCTGTCTCCCATTAGGCCATGACTATTTACATGCTGAGTAATTTTATTCTTTATGATGGTTTCTACCATTTTTCCCGGTACTGACGTGAGGCTCACCGGTCTGTAGTTTCCCGGATCACCCCTGGAACCCTTTTTAAAAATTGGTGTTACATTGGCGATCATCCAATCTTCAGGTATTAGAGATGATTTTAATGATAGTTCACAGATTACTAATAGCAGGTCTGCAATCTCATATTTCAGTTCTTTCAACACCCTTGGATGTATACCATCCGGCCCAGGTGATTTGCTACTCTTCAGTTTATCTAATAGTTGTAAGACATCTTCCCGATGTATCGATATTTCCTTCAATTCTTCCGCACCTTTAAATACCACTTCAGTCATGGGTAACATCCCTACATCTTCCTCAGTAAAGACCGAAGCAAAGAATTCATTCAGTCTCTCCGCTATCGCCTTGTCGCCTCTTAGTGCTCCTTTAACCCCTTTATCATCTAATGGACCAACTCTCACAGGTTTTTTGCTACGAATGTACTTGAAAAGGTCTTTACTTTGTGTTTTTGCTTCCGCAGCAAGCTTCTTCTCAAATTCTCCCTTTGCCTGCCTTATCAATGCCTTGCATTTGACTTGCCAGTGCTTGTGCTGTTTCCAGGTTTCGTCGTTTGGCTCTTTTTTCCATTTCCTGAAAGATGCTTTTTTGGCAACAACAGCCTCTCTGACCTCACCTTTAAACCATGCTGACAGTTTTTTGGACTTCCTTCCACTTTTCTTAAAGCGTGGAATACAGCTGGTCTGGGCTGCCAAGATAGTATTTTTCAACAACACCCAAGCTTGATGTAAGTCTTTAACCTTTGCAACTGCTCCTTTTAGTTTTTTCTTAACTATTTTCCTCATTTTATCATAGTCTCCCTTTCGAAAGTTAAAAGGTAGTACTGTGGATTTCCTTTCTATCCCTCCTCCACTAATTAAATCAAAGGCAATCATGCTATGATCACTATTGTCAAGTGGTCCCAACACCCTTATCTCTTGCACTAGATCTGGTGTTCCACTAAGGACTAGGTCTAATATGGCTTCCCCTCTGGTCGGTTCATGAACCAGCTGCTCCAAGAAGCAGTCATTTATTTCATCTAGGAACTTTATCTCCCTAGCATGTCCTGACGTGACACTGACCCAGTCGATACCGGGGTAATTGAAATCATCCATTATTATTACCACTCTGTAACTTTTGTTAGCTTCCTTGATTTCTTTGAGCATTTCATCATCCATTTGTTCATTCTGGCCAGGCGGTCGATAGTACACCCCCACTGCCATCGCCTTCCCCTAACAAAATGAGCTTATCCGCAGCAGCAACCCCAGCCATTTGGACCCCTGTCAGTGTAAGCCCTCATTGCTCCTGTCTTTGGAGAAAAGGTCTATAAATATAGAAAAATAGTTTTGACCACATCAGAGAATCTTCCAAGGTTTTTTATTAAGCAAGAAATATATCATAAAATAACTTAGTATAAAAAAAACACCAGTTTTCTTCTTCCTCCGACAGCCCCTGTAGGCTTCATAAGTCCGTCAGCAGCAGATGTAGGGTTGCCAACTGGCTCCAGATGCGCCCGACAGGCTCAGTCCAGTCCTGGGTTTACCCTATTGCATGCAGGTGACTTTTAATTCTGATTTCTCCATCGCACTCCCTAAGTAATGTAAAACTACAAGCCCCTGCATACAACAAGGTAAATTCAGGACTGGATAAAGCCTGTCGGGTGCATCTGGAGCCAGTTGGCAACCCTAGCAGATGTTGGAAGTAAGGGAAGGAGGTGGAAGGATTCACAGAGGGTGGGGAGGATTTGCGGGTGGCTATTTCCTGGGGATGGCAGTATCACTGGGGGGGGGGGGGGGAGGGAGAGGGAAGGAAGAGGAAACACCAGTTCCTGGAAAGCAGGCGAGAAGGGCATTTATACTGTAAATTTCCAAGTGACCCTTTGATTGACCCCTCCTCCTTTTCACTGCCAGGTAGCTGGAGGAAAGCTGCTGACCTCGGACACCTCCTGCACTGCACCTCCAAAGTGAGTGTACGTGAGCCGCAGTCTCATCTTCAGAGGGACCTGTGCAAGGAGAGAGAAGTGATCGCGATGTTTCAGTAACTCTGTGTTCCAGAGCGCAACCATTGCTGACCCTTTCCAGGGCCTGTAGCAGGGGCAATAGTCCTCAAACTGCGACGCAGCGCTTACTAACAGTCCGGTGCTGCGTCGCAGTTTCCTCCTGTTCATAATGTGCCATTTCCGTTCCCCTCTGAAACCGGAAGTGTCTTCTGATGGGGCGGAAACAGCACATTGTGAAAAGGAGGAAACCGTGAAGCAGCTCCGGAGTGTTAGTGCGTGCCCAGTTGCATTTTGGGAGGAGTGGCCTAGTGGTTGGGGCAAGGTACTTCAGGCCGGAAGGTCAGGGGTTCAAATCCCACTAGAGGACAGCAACCTTGGGCCGGAAGGACTGGGGTTCCTAGTCCCACAGGTGCTCCTTGTGGTCTTGGGCAAGCCACTTAACCCTCCATAGCCCATGTTCCCTGTAAAATAGTTATCTCCAAGTTATAATGCCCTGTTCAATGTAATTTCAGTTTGTTCAATGTAAACCGCACTGATGCAGAATAGCGCGGTATATAAGAGAATGTAATAAAATAATAAATAATAATAATAATAAATAATATTGCTGCAGACCCTGGAGAGGGGCGGCAGGGGGCAGAGGGGGGCAGAGGGCCAGCAGGATGGAAAGCCCACTTAGGGTGCCTCCAATCCTTGTGCCAGCCCTGCTCCCTCCCACCCCACTCTCCCCCACATGTGCTACCCTGTCCCATTCATCCTCCTGTGCCATCTCTCTCTGCCCTTGTGGCATGCTGTTCTCTCATCCCCCACCCTTGACTCCTTATTTCCCCCCCCCCACTCCTGGTCTACGTCTCATACCTTCTGAGGGTTCAAGACCTGGATGAGCTGTGTCACAGCTGCACTGTTCAGTGCTGGTACCACGTTCGCACTGGGAGCCTGAAGCTGCAGCTGGAGCGTCTGCAAGAAAAGAGGAGACAGAGATCTCTGAGAGGACGACTTGGGGGAGGGGGACAGAAATAAAGAGTCTGAGAGGTGGATGAGGACCCCCTGTGCAAAACAATCCATTAGGCTAGTTTCAAGCTTTCAGTAAAACTACAATTACAATTCTTTGATAGCATCATTCAGTCAGTCCCTTTATATGGAGATACGGGGTCCATCATTAACCTAAAAGTATACAGAATGGGAAAGAACACCGATAGCCGCCCTGCACCAAACCCTCCAGGTGCAAAGCAGAACTAGGGTGTTTCTAGCTACGATCCTGTATGAGGCACGGGTGGCAGTGGGGTGAAGGAATAGCCCATGCACTGGATTAGTAACCAAAAGACTAGGGTTCAGTTCCCACTGACACTCCTCATGGCCTTGGAAAATCACTTAACCCTCCATTGCCTCAGAAACAAAGGCCTGAGAATCTACTTCTGTTTACACTGACAAGAAACCCCAGGAGCTACTGACTCAAGGGCACACATTGCATTAGGTGAGGTTCTGTACACAGGGCTGAGATAAGCTGATCTGTAGTAGCCCAGCTTGTTCTCTTCCCCCAGTAATACTGACATTTTAGCAGCTGAAGTAATATTTTCAGTGTTGCCTTTTACTAGATAGGGTTGTTGCCGTGTAAGTCTTGGCAGTTAGACGTGTTATAACAGGCAACCTACATCGGTTCTGAGAGTGTTTCTTAGGGGGTTTTAGGTTGCTTCACAAAAAAACTGGTAATAGAGAACGTGTGTGTTGCTGTTACTGAGATGACACTGCAATTTGAATATTCTGTTTTTTATATGGTGAGTCGCCTGACTGAAGACCGAACACAGTTTAGGATAGCTATCCAGAGGGTCGCCATGAGTCGATTCCGACTCGACGGCACTTAACAACAACAACAACATATGGTGAGTAGCCTCTATAGCTCAGTGCTGGGATATATCCTCAGTAGTGTGGACATAAATAAACTGGGCAGTAGATCTTTAACTACCACTGTCTACTAAGAGAGACAGAGGTCAGCGAAGGGAGTTGAAAACGGTGCTGAAACCAAATCCTGCAAGGTCTGCAGTCACAAACACAGTTGCCATCTTCATTCTCCCACTTCCAGAATATCACCCATGGGCACTGTGTCCAGATCCAGCAGAGAGGGACCCCAGCCTACATTCACATCACTCTCCACAACTCAGATGTCTTACTCTCACTATGCCTGCCAGGTAGGATTATGTTTACAACCAGGATATAAGAAGGTAGCAATAGGGGAGCGAGGGCGGGGAGGGATGCAATATAAAAATATAAGATATGGTTTTTCTCAGAGCAGTTTCTCCAAATGGGTTAGTTTTGCGCATACTATGAAAAGTCGTGATCCTCATTTCTAAGCCAGGGCATGGGGAGTATGATCTCAATCTCTCAAATTTACTGCTAATGCTTAGCGTAGGACTTGCATCGTGCCAAAGAGCGCCTCCTGGTGGAGTTTGTAAGATGTAACATGTATGGGTAGTTTGTCAAGATGTGCTTGGAAATTCTTCTTTATCAAGCCTGTGTCACCGAACATGATGGGAAATATTTCTGTATCTTTCTGCCACATGATTCACAGAATAATCCCTCGGAACTGACACTTCTATTTCTATTATTAATGCCATTCTGGTGTATTTCTCCTTTAACACTATGCGGGTTTCCTCGCATCCAGTTTCTTATCCATCAGAATGGGAAAGTCCCAGGTGATCATAACCTTTTCATTCTCTGTAATTCTCTTAATGTCATGGTCCCAGTGCTTTTCAGGCACAGTGATGTTGTAGTGTTTACAGAGTTTCCAATGGATGAGGCGTGCTACTTTGTTGTGCTTTTCTCTATAGAAATTTTCCACCTTCAAAACTTCACAGCCAGCTATGAGGTGAGTCATGGATCAGCCAATGGTCCATTAAGTTTTGAACCTAAGAACATAAGATATGCCATACTGGGTCAGACCAAGGTCCATCAAGCCCAGTATCCTGTTTCCAACAGTGGCCAATCTAGGTCATACGTACCTAGCAGTTTTCCCAAAAGACACAGGTTCTGCAATGCTTGTACTGGGTCAAGCATTGATATCCTGGGTTCCTTCTTAATAATGGTTTATGGACCTTTCCTCCAGGAACTTGTCCAAACCTTTTTTAAACCCAGCTACACTAACAGCCTTTACTACATCCTCCAGTAACAAATTCCAGAGTTTGTATCCTGTTTCCAACGGTGGCCAATCCAGGTCACAAGTAGCTGGCAGGATCCCAAAAATTTAGATAGATGCCATACTTTTTATCCCAAGGATAAGCAGTGCATACTCCCCAGTCCACTTAATAATGGTTTATGGACTTTTCCTCCAGGAACTTGCCTGCACCTTTTTTAAACCCAGCTACACTAACAGCTTTTACTACATCTTTTGTAACAAATTCCAGAGCTTAATTACATATAAACATAAAGGCAGCAAAAGACCATATGGCCTATCTAGTCTGATCTTCCATACCAACTACTATAGTCCCTTTTTTTTCCTTTAGAGATCTTCTGTGTTGGTCCTATGCTTTCTTGAATTCAGATACTGTCTTGGTCTCTACTACCTCCACTGGGAGACTATTCCATGCATCTACCACTCTTTCCATAAAGAAATATATCCACATATTATTCCTGAATCTATCTCCTTTCACCTTCATCTTATGCCCCCTCATTGCAGAACGTTTTTTCAAGTGAAAGAGGCTCTCCTCCTGTGCATTTATGCCACGGAGACCTTTAAATGTCTTTATCATATCTCCTGTATCCCACTTTTTCTCTAAAGTGCACATATTGAGATCTTTAAGTCTGTCCCCATATGTCTTTTGACGAAGCCCACTGACCATTTTGATAGCCACCCTCTGCACAGATTCCATCCTGTTAATATCCTTTTGAAGGTCTGGCCTCCAGAATTGCACACTATACTCCAAAGGAGGGTTCACCAAAGACTTATACAGAGGCACTATCGCCTCCTTCTTCCTAGTGGCCATTCCTCTCCCTATGCACCCAAGCATCCTTCTGGCTTTTGCTGTCACCTTTTTCTACCTAGCCACCTTAAGATCATCAGACAATTATCCCCAGGTAGGACTGGCCTGTCCACTAGGCGAGCTGGGTGGGTGACTTTGTGCGTTGGTACATTACCTGCGGCAGGCCATGTATTTTGGCACGCATGACCTGCCGCTTCTGATCCTCCTCCGATCCAGCTTACTGTTGGAGGGTGATCAGAAGCGGCAGACCATGGGTGATGAAGCACACTGCCTGCCATGGGCAACAAAGCGGAGGTGCAAAGCCACTGCATTTAAAAAACTGCTGCCACCGCCGCAGCCCGCCTATACCCCAAGACGGAATCGACAGCAGCAGGGTGATGGCAGCATGGCTCAGTGGGGGCTGCTTGGCATGGGGGGCAGCGTGGCTGGGGTTTCTGCCTGGGGTGGCAGAAACCCCTTGGGCCAACCCTGCCCCCAGGTCCCGCTCTTCTTTCGTGGACAGAAGTACTTCACCCCCTATTCTGGATTTTTGCAGCCCAAATGCATGACCCTGCATTTTTTAGTGTTAAATCTCAGCTGCCAAATTCTTGATAATTTTTCAAGCTTGGCGAGATCCTTCCTCATGTTATCTACTCCTTGCTGGGTCTCTTTGCAAGGAGGCAAACTTTACCCAACAACTCTTCAGCAATGTTGTTGCTGTTGCTGTTGTTAAGTGCCGTCGAGTCGGTGTCAGCTCATGACTCCCCTCTGGATGGTTCTAAACTGTGTTTGATCTTCAGTCAGGCAGCTCATTGTTGATAGAGTGGCGTCCATAGCAACTGTTACTGTATCGATTCATGTCATTGCTGGTCTTCCTCTTTTGCGTTGCCTGTACCCTTTCTCATCTCCCACTCAACCAATTATGCATTGAATGAAGAATTTTTTTCTGCAATTAGTCTTAAATGTACTATTTTGTAACTTCATTGCATGTCCCCTAGTCTTTATACTTTTTGAAGGAGTAAACAACTGATTCACATTTACTCGTTTACTCTGCCCGTTATTTTGAAGGCCTCTATCATATCTCCTCTCAGCCACCTCCTCTCTAAGCTGAACAGTCCCAACCTTTTAAGCTTTCCTCATAGGGGTATGACACAATAACACTTTGGGGATCATAAAGATTTTCTGATAAAAAGGACATTTCATGGGAGCAAGTTCACATATCAAGGGCAGGTCACTAGGAGGAATCATTTACTCAGGATCTCAGACTGCAGGAGGCCCAAAGCCCCCGCCTCAGTCCATGATCAGCCATGCAGCAGAGTACAGGTTTAAAGCCCCCTACCCCTGCTCCCAATCCCGCATGACCCCCTCACCTTGGGCACTGCGGCCTGGAAGACAAAATCGGTCACGTCAGCAGCAGTGGAGTTGGTAACAGAGGCAGTGATAGTGAGGAGGGTGGGATTTGTGGCTGGTTTCTGGAAGGTGAAGCTGATCTGCAAACCATTCTTATTATAGACGGTGAGAGGAGGGAGCGCATGTACTGAATAAAACAGAAAGCACACTGTAACTTCACAAACATGCACACAGAGTCACCAACACATACATGACACAAGGACACCCAAATTACACAGAAAGATACACACAACACACCATCACACAATAAGACACACAACATACACACAGCACATGGATGTATACCCCACATCCCCCCTTCATCGGGGCTGCCCCCCATGCTCCCGCCCCTCTCCTAGATCTGCAGCAGTAGCAATGACATTAAAAGAGCAATGAAGAGCTTACCCAAAGCCTTCAACACTGCGTGCTGTTGGTGCTTCTGCCCCCTCCGACGCAGACTCCCTGCTTGCCTAGGAGAGAAGCCACTGGCAAACCAACAGCAATAGCACACAGCATCGGAGGCTGGGGTCAGTGCTGCAGGTCCCAGAGAGGGGCGGCTGCAGGCTGTCCAGTCAACTACCTAATGGTAGTGCTGGCCCTGCCCTCCGGGCCTGCCATGCTATGGGGCAGGGAGATTTAACCTTTTATGTTCCATTCTCTTCCTGCTTGCGTCATACACAGCATAGGATTCTGCTTCATTACCTGGCTTGTACGGTGCTCCCAGAAGATCCAGCAGTGTTGGGCCAGGTGGAGGAACCTCTGTGACCTGCTGAGGTACAGGGACTGGCAGGGAGTCATCCAGCACTCCCAAGAGGTCCAGAAGGTCAGTGACCTGTGGAGAGCAAACACTCAATAATAATATCAGATTATGAAGGACAGAGGCACAACACTCCCCATACAGTGCAGGGAGATGGTGTGCTGTATGCATGAAGGACAGCACCCTCCAGTAGCATGCAGGGAGACGGAGCGTACTCTTTGTATGAAGGACAGCACCCTCCAGTAGCATGCAGGGAGACGGAGCGTACTCTTTGTATGAAGGACAGCACCCTCCAGTAGCATGCAGGGAGACGGAGCGTACTCTTTGTATGAAGGACAGCACCCTCCAGTAGCATGCAGGGAGATGGAGCGTACTCTTTGTATGAAGGACAGCACCCTCCAGTAGCATGCAGGGAGACGGAGCGTACTCTTTGTATGAAGGACAGCACCCTCCAGTAGCATGCAGGGAGACGGAGCGTACTCTTTGTATGAAGGACAGCACCCTCCAGTAGCATGCAGGGAGATGGAGCGTACTCTTTGCATGAAGGACAGCACCCTCCAGTAGCATGCAGGGAGACGGAGCGTACTCTTTGTATGAAGGACAGCACCCCCCAGTAGCATGCAGGGAGACGGAGCGTACTCTTTGTATGAAGGACAGCACCCTCCAGTAGCATGCAGGGAGACGGAGCGTACTCTTTGTATGAAGGACAGCACCCTCCAGTAGCATGCAGGGAGACGGAGCGTACTCTTTGTATGAAGGACAGCACCCTCCAGTAGCATGCAGGGAGACGGAGCGTACTCTTTGTATGAAGGACAGCACCCTCCAGTAGCATGCAGGGAGACGGAGCGTACTCTTTGTATGAAGGACAGCACCCTCCAGTAGCATGCAGGGAGACGGAGCGTACTCTTTGTATGAAGGACAGCACCCTCCAGTAGCATGCAGGGAGACGGAGCGTACTCTTTGTATGAAGGACAGCACCCTCCAGTAGCATGCAGGGAGACGGAGCGTACTCTTTGTATGAAGGACAGCACCCTCCAGTAACATGCAGGGAGATAGAGCGTGTCATGACTATTGAGGACCATCAGGCTGAGAACTCCGGAAGCCATGATTCAAATCCTTCTGAGCCCTCTTAGGGCCTCATGTACTAAGCTGCCTTTAATGTGTAATCATGCAGGTCATGCATTTAGTTCGTAATTAGGCCCCACTGACAATAACAGTAACTGAATTCAAAAAAGCATGGGACAAACACAGAGGATCTCTAAAGGGAAAAAGGGGACTGTTGTAGTTGTTGATATGGGAGGACAGACTAGATAGGCCATGTGGTCTTTTTCGGTCGTCGTATTTCTATGTTTCTATGTTTCTGTAATGGGTCTTGTGTTAAAGTGAATTCTGAACCCTTTTGGGACTGGGAAATACCTACTGTACTTGAATGTAACTCACCCTGCGTGAGCTAAACCTAAATCAATAAATACAAAGTAAAATATAAAAATGCTGGGATGTACAGCATGTCCTGGTTATGAAGGCTGACCCCTCAGCACCATGCTGGAGTGCTGAAAGATAGTGAGTGAGTGTGTCCTGGTTATGAAGGATTTTGTTTCTCACCTGGCTGGACTGTGGTGTATCGAGCTGGGCTGCAGGTTCCTCCCTCGTGCTGGCCACTTCCATTTTCAGGCTCTTTTCATCCTCCTCATGCTGCCCTGGAAGACCCTTGTCTATCAGGGGCATTTTCTCCAGCACTGCCGTTCTGTGGAAGGCAGGCAGTTAGGGGAGGAAGGAGGGGAGAATGGGAGAGCAGAGGGAGGGGAGAATGGGAGAGCAGAGGGAGGGGAGAGACCAAAGAGGATAAAGAATGGAAGAGGGGGAGAGTTCCAAAGGGAGAGAGAAGAGGAAAGGGTAAAATTCTGTTAACACCCCATCCTCATTTTTGATTCTCAGCTTCCTCTCACCCTGTCCCCTATTGCCCCCCTTTCATGACCCTACTGCTAACAGCCTCTTCTAGAATCTCCCTCCCTGGATGTCACACCAGCCTCACCTCATGTGATCAAATTTCTTGAACAGGGCGTTATACTCGACAGCCCTCTGCTGTAGCTCCAAGTCTGAGCAGCTGCCAAAGATGGAGACCACCCTGCGAATGCGGCTGTGGAGGGAAAGCAAACAATGAGCAATGAGCTCCCAAACACATGCACAGACCCCAGCCCTCCCCCACCCTCATAATACGGCTGTGGAGATAGAGCAAACAGCTTGACCCCTCTCCTCCCAATATACCCCGATCCTTCATGATGCAACCCCTAGACTATGATGTTGCCAAAATCCATATAGTCTCAGAATGGGAGGTGAAGGCTGGAATTCGGCTGCTGTTCTTACTCAATATTCTCCCGGAGTCTAGTGCTTAACTTCATGAGAGCAGTGAGCGCATAGGCGCGAGTGGCCGGCAGTGACATGTGGGAGTGGAGCACCTTCTCTAGTATGTCCAGAACGTCATCCTCTGACACCTGCAAAACACAACAAAATGCATCAACAGCCCAGCCACACTCTCCGCTGGTGGGGGACATTATCACAAAGTCTGAGAGAACACCTCCAAAAGTGGTACCTACTCTTCCCCCGAGAGACACCCTCGCACCAACACACGCTGCCCCAGACACACCGTTTCGCATGTGCACACACTCACACATTGTACACACCTGGATGGGCTGAATCTCTTCACAGCTCCCGGCTAGCAGCTGGTCCCCATATTCCCCGACGCACCAGATGGCAACTTGCACAAGCGGCTGCTGCAGAAACAGAGACCAGAAACTCCGGTGTCACTCCAAGACTTCTGCCTCCCATCCACCCTTTGCTTCCTCACCTAGAGATCGGGAATCCTGCTGCTCTGTTAATCTTAAATAGGGAAATTGAGATGGACACAAAAAATGCTTTTTCACATGTTCACATGTCTGAGTAAATGCTGCCACCTGCTGGATACATGGGACAAATTTTAAAAACAGGGCTTCACTTAGACCAGGGCTTCCTACGGTAAACCCCTCTGAGCAACCCACAACCAGTCAGAAATCCACCATGAATATTCATGAGATACATTTGCATATGCAGAACAGCCAGTATATGCTAATTTATTTGTGCAGATCCAACTAACTGTGGGTTTGGAAAACCTTCTAGGGCCCAATATTCAAATACATCTGAGTTTCTAAATTTAGATTCCTAAGTTAGGAAGCTGAATTGGGCTCCTAAACTTGTATCCTATTGTCAGTCAGACATAGGGGCCTAAGTTCTTTGCTCAAAATTCACACAATTTTAAGAGCTTAAGACTTATGCTCCTAAATTTAGACCTGCCATTTGTTTTCCTAAATTTAGGAGCCTAGTGTTTTCCTCCACCCTGCATCTGCACATTAGCATCCACTGCACAATCACACTGATCCCACACGCCAGTCAGAGTCTTCTCAAGATTATTCAACAAAGACTACAGCCATATCTGGAATATAAACTGTCTGAAACGCAAGCAAGATTTAGGAAAGGGCGAGGAACAAGAAACATCATCGCAGATGTCCGATGTAGCCTTAAAAAGACAAAAGAATACCAAATGGATATCTATATGTGTTTTATTAACCACAGCAAAGCCTTTGATTGTGCAAATCATGAAAAACTCTGGGCCACATTAAGAACCATGGATATACCAGAACATCTGATAGTTCTCATGCACAACCTTTAAAATGATCAAGAAGCAACAGTTCAGACAGAACAAGGAGAAACAGAATGGTTTAAAATTAGCAAAGGTGTATAAGACTGCATACTTTCCTCATAGCGACTTAATTAATATGCAGAGAAAATCCTCAGAGAAGCAGGACTGTATGAAAACAACGGAGGTGTGAAGATTGGTGGAAGACTCATCAACAACCTTTGCTATGCTGACAATACCACGTTATCAGCTGAAAGTGAAGATGATCTGGAATGTCTGCTTATAATGATCAAGAAAGATTATCTTAAAATGGGCCCGCACTTTAGCATGAAGAAGACAAAGATCCTGACCACTGGCAAAATCAATAAGTTCATTCTTAAAGGAGAAAAATTGACAGAGTAGACAACTTTAATCCGTTTGGATCAGTAATCAATAAAAAAATGACAAGCAGTCAAGAAATCTGACGATGCATTGCTCTTGGCAGAACAACTATGAAGAACCAGGATTCTCAAGTGCAAAGATGCATCTCTGCATGCAAAGATTTGACTTGTCCAAGCCATGGTATTTTCAATAATGCCATATGGATAAGAAAGTTGGACAGTGAAGAAGAAAGAGAGGAAGAAAAATCAATGCCTTTGAACTATGGTGCTGGTGAAGAATGGAGAAATTTTACTTAACGTTAATTTCCTTTCCTGGAATCCCTGCTAGACCAGTCCAGACAAATGGGTTGTGTCCCCTTGTCAGCAAATGATGAGACAGAGAAATTTCCAGAAGCTTAGCGACATCACCCTTGATAGATAAACCTGTACCCCTAGGGGTCAGCTTCAGTATGTCTGTAGCATTCAGATTGGTCGGCATTAGCCAGAACTGGCTAGAAGTAACTCTGTAACAAACTGATCAACCCTGTATAAACTATAGACATGGCAGGAGCCAAGGTATGTACAAGGAAGAGACAGTTCGGACAGTGGGCACGCCGATGAGGTCTTAGGCGCTGACACAGCTAAGTGGAAGAAAGCAGGTAAAAGCAGCATAGAGGGGAGGATCCTGGACTGGTCTAGCAGGGATTCTAGGAAAGGAAATTAATGATAAGTAAAATTTCTCCTTCCAGTTCATCCTGCTACACCAGTCCATACAAGTGGGGAGTACCAAAGCTAAGTCCCCTCTGGGTAGGAAGTAACAGCTGCAGCCAATACGCTGACCCCAAACCGAGCCGCTTCCCAAGAATGGAAGTCCAGATGATAGTGCTAGACAAAGGTGGAGAGGGAAGACCAAGTGGCTGCCTGCAGATGTCAAGGGGTGCGACTCGTGCCCTCTCCGCCCAAGTTGCGCCTTGCGCCCTAGTGGAATGAGCTCTGAGACCACTAGGGACCGGCTTGTTCTGAAGGATGTAAGCAGACTCAATGGCCTGCTTGATCCAGTGGGCAATGGTAGCTTTGGAAGCTGCTGCCCCCCTGCACCGACCTCCAATTAGAACAAAGAGGTGATCGGAGAGGCGAAAGGGATTGGTGACCTTGAGGTAATGGCGTAACATCCTGCCGACATCAAGAGCATGGAAAATGTGACCGTTCCCCGAGAAATGCTCCCTCGGGAAGGAGGGGAGGATCACCAACTGATTGACATGGAATGCAGAGAGGACCTTCGGTAAAAAGGAAGGGACTGGGCGAATGGTGACACCCTCTGTTGAGAAGGCCAGCAAGGGGTCTTGGCAAGAAAGCGCCTGAAGCTTTGATATGTGCTGGGCCAAGGTAACTGCCACGAGGAGGACAGCTTTAAGAGTCAAATCCTTCAGTGATGCCCAGCGAAGTGGTTTGAAGGGAGGTCTGGAGAGTGCCTTTAGGACCAAGGAAAGGTCCCAGGCTGGCACAACTGGCCAGAGAGATGGATGTAGGGTGCGCACCCCCTGCAAGAAGCAGATAAGATCTGGATGAGATGCCAGTGAGCGTCTCTGGAGAGGTTCCTGGAAACACATAAGCACAGCAACCTGAAAATTCAAGGCAATGCCTCGATCAAACTCATCCTGCAGGAAGGCCAAGATGTCAGAAACTTGCACCTTCCATGGAGACAACGTCCTGTGAGAACAACATGTGGTAAATCAATGCCAGACTCTAGCATAGGCCCGAGACATAGAGGGGCGCCTTGCGTTCAAAAGAGAAGCCACTACCTGTGGCGAGTAGCCCTTCCATGTTAGGCAGCTCCGCTCAAGAGCCAAGTCATAAGTGAGTAAGGATCTGGGTCATCCATGACAATCGGTCCCTGGTACAGGAGACCCCTGTGGAAGCCAAGGGGCAGCAGTGCTGTGAGCGAGAAGTGAATCAGGCCGGCATACCAAGGACACCTTGGCCAGTCTGGTGCTACCATGATAATGTGTCCGGCATGGGTCTCAATGCATCTGAGGACTCTGCCTATCAGCAGCCATGGCAGAAAGGCATAGAGCAGCTGACCCAGAGGCCAGGGTTGGGCTAGGGCATCGGGCCCTTGAGAGCCTAGTTCCTTGCGGCGACTGAAGAACACTGGAGCCTTGGAGTTGGAGGCCGTGGTCATCAGATCTATGGTTGGGCAGCTCCACAGCTGCACAATCTTTTGAAAGGCCCCCGGAGAAAGTTCCCACTCGCTGGGGTCCAGGAGAAAATGATTGAGGAAATCTGCGTGAACATTTTCCACTCCCGCAATGTGTTGTGTGGAGAGTGCCCGCAGATTGTCCTCTGCCCATGGGAACAAAGAGTGCCATCTCTCAGGCCACTCCTGGGCATTTTGTGCCCCCTTGCCAATTCAGGTAAGCCACTGTAGTCGCACTGTCTGAGTGTATGTGTACTGCTTTCCCATGTAATAGGGAGAGGAAGGTCAAGAGCGCCAGTCGGACCAAATGAGCTTCGAGATGATTGATCAGCCAGGAGGTTTCCTGTCATGACCAGGAGCCCTGAGCCATCTGCCCCATAGAGTGAGCACCCCAGCCTGCGAGACTGGCATCTGTGGTAAAGGGCAATCACTGTGGATTATCCAGAGGGACTCCTCGCAAGAGATTGTGATGACAAAGCCACCACTTGAGGCTGCAGTATACCGCTAGTGGGAGATGGAGCTGTACCAGATAATCCTGGTATGTGGGAGGCCATCGTGTCAAGAGGGCATGCTGAAGGAGGCGCATGTGTGCACGAGCCCAAGGGATCACATCTAAGGTATCTGCCATGGCTGAGGGCATTGGGTTCCAAAGGAAGCTCTGGAGCTGTGTGATCAGCTTTTCGCATCTGTCCTGAGTGAGGAAGACATGACCCATCTGTGTGTTGAATTGAGCCCCTAGAAACTCCAGTGACTTTGAAGATCATAAGCAGCTCTTGGCTTGATTGATTATCCAACTGAGGCAATTCAAAAAGCTGACCACCTGCGCCACTGCTAAAATCGCCTAGTTGCACGACTTCGCTCAGATGAGCCAGTCGTCAAGGTAGGGGTGAACCCTTATGCCTCAGTGACGGAGGGTGGCTGCAATCACCACCATGACCTTGGAGAAGGTGCAAGGCACTGTGGCCAGGCCAAATGATAGGGCCAAAATTGATAATGGCGCCCCAGGATTGCAAAGCGGTGATATTGCTGATAAGCCTTGGAGAGGTCGAGGGATGCCAAGAATTTGTCGGGCTTGACTGACCGATCTGAGCATCGCGATCCAGAAATGTGATACATGTAGACATTTGTTGATGCCTTTGAGGTCTAGATTTGGCTGGAATGAGCCATCCTTCTTGGGAATGACAAAGTAGATGGAATAATGCCTGGAGCCATTCTCCATGGCAGGGAACTGGGCAGACCTCCCGGAACTGAAGGAGGCATTGCAGGGTCAATCTGACAGCAAGCTGTTTGTTTGGCGTCTTGCAGGGGGAATTCAGGAAGATGGGTGGAACAGGCCTCTTGAGCTTGAGGGCATACCTTTGAGAAATAACCTTGAGGACCCACTTGTCTGATGTGATCTGGGTCCATTCGTGGGAGTAAAGTTGAAGCTGGCCGCCCACAGGAGGCACCCCGGAATGGACCCCCAGCCCGTCAGCAGGAGGACCTGGCAGCCCTTGCAAACTTGTTGGCTGAGGAGAAGGTCTGTCTACGACGGCCCCCACGAAAGGACTGGGGTTTAGGTGCAGTCTTAGCTGTATAAGCACTGAAACGACCCAGCCGGTAGCGGTGTGTGCCCCTGAAATGAGATCTGTAGGAAGATGAAGCGGCATAGGTGGATTGGGGGCGATGAGATGCAGATTTGGGTTTGTCCTTCGGCAAGTGCTGGGGCTTAACTTCGCCCAAGTCTTTGACCAACTTGTCCAGATCTTCCCCAAACAACAGCTTACCCTTAAAAGGAAGCTTGGCAAGTCATGCCTTGGAGGTGGCATCTGCATTCTAATGGCAAAGCTGAAGCCGAAGCCAAAGCCAACGCTATGCAACTGTAGCTGCTGCTATAGAATGAGCTGACAAATGAAATAAGTCGTAAAATGCATCCGCTACAAATGCCGTGACAGATTCCAAGTGGGCCAGAGTGGGATCCTCTGGAAGCGACTGTAGCCAATGCAACAACGCTCATGCTGCCAAACCACCACAGGCTGAGGCTTGGAATGACATGGAAGATGCAGAAAAAGTTGACTTCAAAAGGCCTTCGACCTAGGAAAGGTCAATAAACTATTACTACTAAAGAGGACCAGGTGGGGCAAGATGGCGGCAGTAGTAGTTGCGCTGATGGTAGAGAGTGTGTGAGCTGCTGCAGCATTTACCATGCCTCGAAAGAGGAAGGGGAATCCCCGGCTTTGGTGTCCGCGTCCACGCCGAGAGTGCTGCTGCAGTTGACCTTGCCGTTCTTCTCCTCAATAACTTCGGCACAACAGGTCTCCTTGGCTCAGTCCGGAATAGGAGTGTTGGATGTCAGTCTCAGTGGGACGTTGCTGAGCCCTGAGCTTTGTACAGCCCTACCATTGCTGTATTTGGAGCTGCAGAGGGGCAAGGGGTGTTCCTGGTAGCAGAGCCACCCTCAGAGTCAATAGTGGTTCTAGATGCGCTGTTGGAGTCTCTGGTTCAGGAAAATCATCAAGCGATGGTTGTAAGACCGGCTGTAATCACACTTGTTGTGCTCTGGGATGCCATTAAGTCTGTGGACCTTTCTTTGGCTAACTATGCAAATAGCTTTAAAGCTCAAGTGGATCAAGTTTTGATTAGGACTGGGATGTGTGAAACTCTGGTGGCTGGCCATGCTGCTAGATTGTGAGCCCTGGAAAGTCTCCGAACTGTGAGTGTTGCTCAGTTAAAGGATAAGGAAGTTTTGAGCAGGAAGGTCCTGTTTTTGGAGAATCGAGTTCGGAGGAATAACTTAAGATTTCTGAACTTTCTCAAGTGTTCAATAATATCACCTGTGGACATGCTACGGACATATCTGGGGGATGGATTAAAGATCACTGGAGATGCTGTACCATCTATAGTGTGGGCACGATACCTGTCCCCGAGTCCTCCTGTTCTGGGACTGGAGGGAGGTACTGGAGCGTCTAGAAATCCTGATGTGGGGAATTTAACTGCCTTCTTGGAGTCATTTATGGAGGCGCGTTTTGCCTTCGAATCAGACAAGAATGCAGTTTTATGTTTATTTTTCCATACAATGTCTGCTGAATTCCTAGGCTCCAAGATTTATATTTTTCCAGATGTGTCTAGAGATACTCAGAAAAAGTGTAGAGAGTTTCTGACCCTACGATCTAGGGTGCTACTATGAAGGTCTTATTTCCTCGTAAATGTATGATTAATTATTTGTCTAAACAGAATGTTTCTTTGAGCCGGGTCAAGTACTGCAGCTTCCTATGTATAGAGAGGGTTCCGCACAAGAGAGCCGTGCTGCACTCGACTGGAAAAATGCTTTGTGACGGCTGTTACTACGGAGTCCACCTTCGGGAAGTGCAACCACCTGTCCAGGTCATCAGAAGCCCAGACATAATTACGCCCTAGGCGAAGAGCAGAGTGCAAGGAGGCCTCTGGAAAATCCCACTCTAGGGTGACCATTTGCTGTAACTCAGGGGGAAAAGGAAAAGCCCTTGATGGTTTCCGGATACCCACAATAATGGGATCTGCCTGAAGCTTAATGGAATCTGAAGTGTGCTGTGGCTGAGGGCTGGCGAGGTGGAGGGCTTCAATGATTTGCGTAATGACTGCCGGAAGCGAAACAGACGTATGTCCTGGCTGTCTTCTCTCACCTCTGGCTCGTCATCAGGGTGCGAGAGGTCACCCTCCTCTCTATATGAATCTGAGAGCAGGAAGTGAACCTCAGAAAGGCATTCACTGTCTTCCCCATCAAGGTGCCAGTCCCCTGAGGGGACGGGATGCACCTTGGGTGTAGCGATGGATTGATGAGTGTGCTTTTGAGGTGGAGAAGCTGAGGCTACTGGAGCTGAAGGAGGTCCAGGATTTGCAGCGGCACCGGACTGTCAGAGGTCCATGACGTGACGGAAAAAAATCCATGAACTGCAGATCCGTAGGAGCCGTAGGAGCTGAAGCTGCTGGAGTCTGTGTAAGCTGCTGCAGCTGATTTACGGAGGTCTGAGGCTGTGGAGACTGCAGAGCCCCAGGAAACTGTGCCTCTGGAAGGAGAACAGGAGAATCAGAAGGCGGGCCCGTGGGGATCATTGAGGTCACTGCCGTGGGAGGTATTATTGTGCCTGTAGACGTTCCTCCCTGATCCGCCATGCAAGAGGTGCACAGATCTGCCATTACAAGACGGCGCGTCCTGCCGCATCTGAGATAGCATTGGACAGCTGAGGGCATTTTGCAGTTAGGGACTGGGCAGAGCAGACTGAGAACCGATGGATTAAAATGGCGTCCGCAGTAGCAATCAAGATGGTGTCCATCACGAGGCTTTTGGCGGGAATCACAGAGGCCGGTAAGGAATGTGCTGCGGGGATCCGGGGCTCAGCAGGAAGGTGGCGGCAATGAAAATAGTAGCGGAAGCGGCTGCTAGCCCAATGTGTACCTGGAGCCTCAGACAATAGTGGTGAAATCGGCGGCAGCGGCTAGCCCGATGAATACCCGGAAGCTCAAGGAGTGCATGCCGAGGAGAGGAGGAGGTGGGAAATGCCACCCGTACACACTGCTGGCGAGTGAGGAACTTCTGAGGCTGAACCGCATCTGTACTCACTGCCGGTGGGTCCAAAGTAGAACGGAGATTGAGCTGGCTGGCTGCAACCATGACTAGCTGGCTGAACTGGGAGACCTGGGCTGACAAACCGCGGCTGTGCTCTTTATAATATTTCTTGTTCACTCCTCTGCCGTGTTCCTGTTTTCTTTTTTTTGTTTGTTTGTTTTGTCGCTAAGGAGAAGAAAAAACAAAAAGGGAAGTGCTGCTAAAGAGAAATGCTGAAGCTGAAGCCGGTTCTGTGAGGCAGAAGCTGGGAGGCGACACTACTTCTCCTGAGCAGGAGCCCTGCCACTCCGAGGCGGACCAGTGATCCTCTTGATCAGGGACCCCTCAATAATGGAAATTAGGAAAAGAAGAGCATTGCAGGGTGCTAAGAAAACTCTCTGACTAGACTAGATTGGTAGTCAGACCAAGAAGCTGTCCACCATCTGCTGAGACAGAGAAAATACTGAAGCTGACCCCTAGGGGTACAAGGTTATCTATCAAGAGTGATGTCACTAAACTTCTGGAATTTTCTCTGTCTCATCATCTGCTGACAGGGGGATACAACCCACTTGTCTGGACTGGTGTAGCAGGATGAACTGGAAACTGTGTTTACCATGAACTGCCCAAAGAACAAATAAATCGGTACTAGAGAAGATCAAACCTAAGCTTTCTTTAGAAGCTCAGATGACAAGACTTCGACTTTCATACTTTGGACACATCATACGAAGTGAGAGATCACTAGAGAAAGACATCATGCTCGGCAAGGTGGAAGGTCAACGCAAAAGAGGAAGGCCAGCAATGAGATGGATTGATACAATAACAGCAGCTATGGGTGACAGTCTGTCAACAATCAGCCACCTGACTGAAGACCGAATACAGTTTAGAACAACTATCTAGAGGGTCGCCATGAGTTTACATCGACTCAATGGCCCTTAACGACATCAACAGCCATCAAGGGAGGTGGGGAGGGGATATTCAAAGCATTTTAGCTGGTTAGTAGACCTGCTAACCAACTAAAACACACTCAGCCTGGGGTGGTCTGTGGACAGATTGGGGTGGTGATGAAAGTTATCTGGTTATTTCAATAGCTGTCCTAAGTTTAATTGGTTTTCGCTTTCTTGTTAGTGGCTGAATATCGCTTCTGTCTGGCAAATCCGGATATTCAGAGCCGGAAACCTGATAAGTTCCTGAATGTCTGGATTTAATTAAAGCAGGTGATGGCTAGACACTGTAAACAGCCTAATCGTGCCACTGAATATAAAACTCCCCCCCCAACACACTTTTCAGGAACCTAAATTTAGGCGCTCAGCTCCAGTAATTTTTCAAAGGTTCCTGGCTCCCTATCTGCAGCATTTACTAAGCCTTTTCCCCACAGGCACAAAATGTCATTAAACCTTTAGTAAATAGATATTCAAGTTAGACATCAAAAGCCTTTGCAAAGTGACCCTTTAGTCATAACTAAGAGACTTTATCCTGAACTTTTCCATCAAGGAATTTTAAGGGTCAGTATTTGGCTATGGTGGCCAGCATTTAACATATCAGCTGCTGTGGCTAAATAAAATCCAGATATCCAGCACGCAGTCCAGACAGCCACGATATTAAGCCCACTATCTTTATAGCAAGGTTAGGATCAGGGCTATTTTTTGGCCTACCTTCTGCGGATAGTTATCCAGTTAACAGGCTGAATAACTGTGAACTCTGCTCCACTGCACCACAGGCCGCCCCTGCACAATCTGTACAGTGCCATGGCGATCAGAGGACTATTCAGCAGCACTATGCAAAGAGTATAACTGAATATTTCATTGGCTGGCACTTATCTGGTTAGGAGGTGCTGCTAATCGGATAAGTGCTTTTGAATATCTTGGCCCCGTGGAGGCCAATTCTGATCGTGGCATATCCAACTTGTCCAAAAACTAGACGGGCCGGATTTGCACCCAATTCTGCACCTGCGGGAGCTAGACGTTCCTGTGGGAGCAAAACTGGGGCAAAGGGCTTGGATGGGCTAGACATACAGCTCCCACCCTATCTAACCCTCCCAAAGCTCCTGCATAGGGCCTCAGTGCCATGCTTTCCCGTCTCCATGGCTCTGGGACGCCATGCACGAGCTCCACTGCCCCGCACAGTTCCAAAACAGCTGTTCCCCGCTTTCCGACACCCGGAGGGGCCTGCCAAGGCTGGGGTTGGGCGGTGGGGATCCTCCTGCCCTGCTCTCCTGGTCGGGGAGGGAGGGTCTTACCGCAATGGCCGCCAACGTCATTCTGAAATGAGTCCCCTTGACGTCGCGGCTATTGCAGCAGAACCCCCCCAACCAGGTGAGCAGGGCAGGAGGATCCCCCCCCCATGGCCATCGCGGCGGGACCCCCCCACCCCCTGAGGTGGAATAAGTCCCTCATCTATCTCCTCAAGCCTGGATGTACAGGGCTGCGACCAGAATCAATCCTGTGAGTCTGGTGTCATGGGCCTGCCTCCGCCCCGCCCACACTCCTCTGGCCTAGCCCCTCCCGCCCCCATCCAGAGCTCCGTGCACATCTCTTCTGTACGTGCAGGGAGCTTTGGGATTGGCATTGGGCCCAAGCGTTTGGTGGGGGATGTACATCCCCATTAAATGCTGCTCGGAATGACCCCCTTAGCGTTTCCAAATTACATAGTCTCCATTTCCCAGCTTAATGTCCTATTGCACCCTCTTTGTTCCCCCACACTGGAAACTTATCCTTGTGAAAGATCTCAGTCTCTCCTAGCTCAGTGTCCTATAGCACCCCCCCCCCCCCCCCCCCCGTACCTGTGAAATATCCACCACCAAGGCAGTGTAGAGTTTCTGGACTGTGTATGCGTGGAGCTCACTGGCGCTGCTGATGAGGTGCACAAGGTTAGCAACAGCATCATCGCGAACGTAACCGCCGGCCTGGGAGACACAAAGAAGGAAAGGAGGGGAAGGGACAATGTGCAAAGAGTGTCAGTGAAAATATAGAAGGCACGTGCTCATGAAAATAACGCAGAGCTGTAATTCAAAGCCTTGGACACAGGGGGGCACCAACACTCCATAGAGCTGCTTTTTCTTTCTTACTTAATGAGTTTTTTTATAGCCTTTATCATCCAGCCAAAGCAGTTTACATTGTAACTTAAACTTGGTAATGTAACAGGGACATTAATAACTTGGATTCTTCTGAGGCAATGGAGGGTTAGGGTCTTGCCCAAGGTGTGTTAGTGGGAATTGAACCCTGATCTCTTGACTTTCAAGCCAGTGCTCTAACCATTAGGCTACTCCTCTACTTTTAGTCCTGCCTTATTTATTTATTTACATTCTCTTATATACCGCGCTATTCTGCATCAGTGCGGTTTACATTGAACAAACTGAAATTACATTGAACAGGGCATTATAACTTGGAGATAACTATTTTACAGGGAACATGGGCTATGGAGGGTTAAGTGGTTTGCCCAAGACCACAAGGAGCACCTGTGGGACTAGAAACCCCAGTCCTTCCGGCCCAAGGTTGCTCTCCTCTAGTGGGATTTGAACCCCCGACCTTCCAGCCTGAAGTACCTTGCCCCAACCACTAGGCCACTCCTCTACTCCTTTTGTGACTGGTCAGCCAGTCCAAAACTGAAATCTGTAAATACGTACAAGCTAAAAACATTACAAAAAGAATCACAACTAATAGACAGGAGTGCTACATTGCACATGTTTGCACTCTGCACATACAGCATCAGACTAAACGAACAAATACCCCTGATAAACCTACATACCACCCAATCTAGATGCACACCACCATCACACAAAGAACGCCAACAAGCAAAGAACACAGCTCATAAACCATATAGGGACACACGTAACACACCCTCTCACCTCACAAATATTAGACATATAAACCCAATCATATCAACAAACATCAGATGTGCTCTACTAAACGCCAGATCTATCAGGAACAAACCAAATACTATCCTTGACCTAATCCAAGACAAGAAGCTTGAAATAACATGTATCACCGAGACCTGGCTAGACGACTCAGACCAGGTCATATTAAATCAAGTAACCCCAACAGGATACTCGGCATTCAACTGCATCAGAGCACAAAAGAGGAGGAGGAGGAGTACTAATACTCACCAGAAAGGATTTCCGATTCAAAACAATCGCCTCCACTAACACAATCAAATCCAACACACTCACTATAGCCCACAAATACCTAACCATCTCCCTCACATACAGACCACCTGGAACCACAACTGAACACCTATCCACAGTAATTGAAACGATATGCACACACAACAGAAGACACAAACCTCTAGTTGTACTAGGAGACTACAACCTAACATCCGCACCCACCAGAGAAACTGCAACGTTCTTAAAAGCCACGGAGTCACTAAAATACTGCCAGACAATTAACGCCCCAACACACAAACATGGTACAACTCCGGACATGATATTCATGCCAACACAATTGGTGGCAATACTAATATGGATAAAAATTACTCCACTCTAAACATTTATGTCAACATAACAAGGGGGAACTCTTCGCTCGCTTCTAGTTTGCACGGAAGTGGTCTCAGACTTATCGGCTGTCTTCATAAAGATATGTAGGTAACTTGAATATCTTATGGCGCCTGTTAGCATCAATGACACACTATCCAGCTATTTTTTAGCTGTTTCCCTCACCAATATTATTTCACACTTATCTTCTATAGCGACGATATTTAGCTCTCTCAAGATGATAATACACTCAAAAATAGAACAATTTTCCAAGTAGTTTCCCAACGCCTCACATATGACGCCGTGGCTGCGTTTCTCTCATAATGTCTGAGGTTCTTCAGGGGAACTTTACTTTTAGTCAGCCGAGTCATTCACCCACTACAGCTGAAGCATGCTGCCAGCATAGTTCTCAAATTGTTGTCTCTTCCATTATTCTTTTGGGGACTGTTGCCGTTCTCCTCTCCAAAAAAAGACTTGAACCCTTCTTCAAATATTCTTCAAATCCGGGCTGAAAACTCACCTCTTCGCTGCTGCTTTTGTATCTTGACTCACCTGATCTCTGTTTATTTACTTTCCCCTTGTTTTTTCCCTGTCTACACCTTCTGTGTTGTCTGTCTTGACTAGATTGTAAGCTCTGATGAGCAGGGACTGTCTCTTACATGCCTGTGCAGCGCTGTGTATGACTTGTAGCACTATACAAATGCTCAGTAGTAGTAGTGGTGACCCTAGCTTCCTAGCCCACTGTTCTAACCACTAGACCACTCTTCAATTTAGCGTTGGCAGCACCCAGGTAAACACTGAAGGCTTCAGGTCAAGGGGAAGTGAGTTCTATGTATCAGGTGTCACTACCCTGAAGGCTCTAGACCAGTTCTGTTCAAACATTTATCCCATATGACCCCATTTTAACAACTGAAAGTTCACGTGACCCCAGATGATGATGAAATAAAACCGTCAGATCTCCAGCCTCCTTCCCTTCCTGCGACTCATCGAAAGCAGGAAGGCAGCAAAAACAGTGGTGGCAGCTGCAGTCAGCACAGGGCAGTGTGTGCAGTGTGCTGTGTGTGCTTACAGGCCCCAGTACTCAGCATAACAGGAGGAGGAAAGGGTCTACGATAATCACTGCTCACGACCACATGCTGACTGGTGATTTGGCAGAGGTCACAGTGACAGTCAAGAATGATGGGGAAATGGTCATGTTTCTGTGTCCCCATTTGGGGTCTCAACCCCAAGTATGGGAACCACTGCTCTGGACCTTGGCTTTTTTTGGCTGCAGCATCTTAAGTCAAGCATTGTATTTGATGACTGCAGATTCCAGGGTGAGGTGGACTAGGGGAGGTGCCCCCTTATCTTCTTTATGAGATAAGCAGGGTCTAGATCCCTTCTTACCTTTGAATATAAGAGAAACTTGAAAAGATTGAAGAACTGAGAGCTAATTCAGGGAAATGATATATCTAAGTTTTATGTCCTATGTAAACTGCCTTGATAATCTGAAAGAAGGTATAAAAGAAATGTTAAATAAAATAAAAAAATATAATGCATAGAAAAGCTCAGTCCTATTTTTAATTTTGAGCTGAAAGAGGAATGTTCCCATTTGTATGCATAGAGAGCACTGGTTAATTCAGCATAAGTTGCATCCTTCCTTGAAAAGATTTTAGAAAGGCGGGCTATGAACTGAGTAAATAAAGAATATCAGGAGCAGGGGGTGGCAGAGAAAGCTGTAAAGGTCTAGAAGAGACGGATTTCACAGGACTGCAGCCCATCTAACACAGCCAACATCCACCCAAGCCAACAGGAACAAAAAGTGAAGGACCTGCCCAACCCCGGCCAGCACTGGAACTCACCTTAGTCAGAACGTCCATAATGGTGTCGATGTGCCAGCGTTTGGATGGGGCGTACCTGAGAGGGGAAAATCGGAGAATCACTGAGAGGGAGCCGCTGACCTCACTGTGGTTCCTGCCCACCCACTTCCCCACAGCCAGAACTACCCCCATCTCACTCCTGATGGACATCACTTCCCCGCCATCCTCTTCACTCCTCACAGAGGGTGCTCCTTCACCATCCCCTTCATAGCCATCCATCCTCCATCATTCAACCATAGTGCCCTCATACCCATCCAGCGACTCTTCCATCATTCCCTACAGTTCTGACCAAAGCCAGTGTCTATATCACCACCTAGAGCTTTCTCCACATCCTCTATCCACCCCCATACACATAGCCAGTGATTCCCACTGCAGAGCATCTCCTGTTAGAAACGCAGGGACCTGAGAGACAGCCTTATATAGTGAGTGTATAACTCCTTTACTTTTCGGCAGCCAGGAAGATCCCAGACGCACAGTCTGCCTTGAGTTCTGGCACACAATGTTCCAGGAACTGCTGAAACTCTTTCATCATTCCTCGCACGTTGGAAGCATTCACTAGTGCAAAGCTGAGCTCAAGGGCCTTCCTGCAAGATAGAAGTGATGTAGTGAGACAGCTGCAGAGAGACATTCTCCGATTCCATCTCCCACTCCCTGTTTCCCTCTCTTCCTCTTCTTCTCCCTCTTTGTAGCCCCGTCTAGTAAGAAGGAGTAATCTAGTGATTAGAGCAATGGGCAGTGAACACACAAACATACTGGGTCAGGCCAAGGTTCATCAAGCCCAGTATCCTGTTTCCCTCAGTGATCAATCCAGGTGACAAGTACCCGACTGGATCCCAAAAAGTCGCTAGATGCCCAGGGATAAGAAGTGGCTTTCCCCAAGTCTACCTGGTTAACAAGAGCTGATGGACTTGTCCTCCAGGAATTTGTCCAAAACCTTTTTGAACCCAGCTACGTGATTTGCTGGTACCACATCCTGTAGCAACAATTACCAGCACTTATCTACACATTGAATGAAACAGTATCTTCTCTCATTTGTTTTAAACATACTACTTAGTAACTACATGGTGTGATCCCTAGTTTTTAAGGGACGGATATTGAGTTAGGAGGGCTATATGCCTCTTCAATGCATAGCCCTCCCCGCCGACGTCTAACCTCGGATATTCAATACCAGGGTCATATGCGGCCCGGCATTAAATATCCAAGATCGCCACACTGTCTCTCAGCCGCAGTCGATAACTGAGCAGCAGCGATATCGTATGTTGCCCGGTTAGCTCCTGCACATCGGCGATCTTTTGCCTCACCTATCTTTTAGGCACAGGTCACTAAATTTACTTATTATTTAATTTATTTATTTTATTTAAAAGTTTTTCTATACCGCGCTATTTAAAATCAGTTTCTTTGTACAAAGCAGGGGGACCTACTTTGCACTTACACTGAACAGGTATATAGCAATTTGGATTTAGAACTGGGGGTAGCTCTATACAAACTAAGCAATTTGTCACTGCGCTGCTAACGCGACATGCTTGCTCCGTAACTACGTATGTACAGATTAAATGACTAAATGAGCAGCATGCAACATCGCTACTGCCCGGTTATCACCGCTTCTGCTCCTCCCCAGAATGCTCCCGACACACTTTGATGCTAAGCGGTTATCACTGGGGCGCGTAAGGGAGAAGAGAGGATATTCAGCAGCAATTAACCATTGAATATACCAAATAGCGGCATTTACATGGTTTACAGGACTGTAAAGCGTGTAAATGCCTTTCGAATATCGGGCCCCTAATTTTTTTGAGAGCATAAACCATCGATTTGTGTCTACCCGTTCCACTGCAGTCAGGATTTTATAGACCTCTATCATATCTCCCCTCTGGCTTCTCTTCTCCAGGCCGAAGAGCCCTCAGCTCTTTCTCTTTCCCCATAGGAGAGCCCTTCCCTCCCTGTTATCATCTTGTTCTTTCTTTTCTGTACCTTTTCTAATGACATTGTCATCTTTTTTGAGATATGGTGACCAGACTTGCACACAATACACGTGCAGGTACATCATGGAGCGGTACAGAGATGTTATGATATTCTTTGTCTTATTTTCTATCCCTTTCCTAATAATTCCTAGTGTTCTATTAGCTTTTTTGACTGCTGCCGCACACTGCCCCCAGCCTCCAGTCTTACAAGGTCCTCCTGCAATTTCTCACAATCCACATGTGATTTAACAACTTTGAACAATTTTGTTTCATCTGCAAATCTGACCGCCTCACTTGCTGGTCCTATTTCAGATGATTTATAAATATGTTATAAAGCACCGGCCCCAGTACAAATCCTTGGGGACACTCCATGGTTTACCTTCCTCCATTGAGAAAACTGACCATTTAGCTTTACTGTCTACCAATCCACAAAAGGACTCCATTCCTGGACGGGCTGTATTTCAAGCAAGGTAATTCTGTGGTTCTTAATACAAATTAAGAGCCCCTTAAAAAAGGGGGCTATATTTTTTGCTGCTTAACGTATGGTTTATTTCTCTTTATCTGTTTGCAGAAAGGGATCTTTTTCTGTTTTACGAAAAGCTTTTCTGCTGCTGTTTGTTCTCTTCCTCTAGACTTCAAGTTCAAAGAGGAGGAAAAGCAATCTTTGAAGTCACCGCAATGCTGAAGTGTTAGAACCCTCCCTTTCTACCCCATGTGAGAAATCTTGCTATATGGAAGAAGTTGCCAATTAACTTGTAGATTAAGATAGAAGTGTTTGTTTTTGGATGAAAGGGAAAATCTAGGAAGTAAGTAGATCCACATTTGGATATCTGCTAAAAGTAAACAATTAGTTACATTTGAAGGAGCTTTTATAGTGAAATTTTGCTTAATTTCCTTTCCTGTAGTCCTGCTAGACCAGTCCAGACAAGTGGGTTATGCTCCCTACCTGCTCCTGGGAGCCTGGCACAGTTTGACCTCCCTGGCTTACGTGTGGGTATGCTGCATCTTTGAGATCTGGTGTCGCAGGTGCCAAACATGTTGGCCTTTTTGCAGGACGGTTTTGAGAAGAGTCTTGCCTTTAACTCTCTCAAGTTTCAGGTGGTGGCTCGGTCTTGTTTTTGGGGACTGATAGCAGGCCGGCCTCTTGCTTCTTATGTGAATGTTGTGCGTTTTCTTCGCAGGATTTGCTTGTTACATCTTCCTTTGAGGCCAGTAGTGCTGTCTTGGGACCTCTAGCAACAACTGCAGTAATCTGAGGAGCGCTCTCGCCACCAGACTGCCACAAACCAAAACCTGTAGGGTGAGGTGGAATTGGGAACCCTCTTTTCAGCAGACCCTCCAGCTTTCTGTCCTGCAGATCTCCCAGGAATGCTTCATGACCGCAGTCACCAAAGCGTCCACCTTGGGGAAATATAACCATTTATCCAAGTCGGCTTGGTACTAGGTGTAAATTTTTCCCAAATGACACCCACTCCACAGTGTAGCGTCTGGGGCTTCCCACTCCGCGGACATTAGTTGCTGCAACTCCAGTGAGAATGGAGAGGCTCTCGCTCACCTCTGCACACCTGCTAGGATTGGGTCTGCCTGTGACTTAGACTTCTCTTCTGCCGGCTCTGCAAGGCGCAGAGTGGAAGCAATCTGGGAGATGAGAGCAGAAAGCTCATTCGTCCTTGAAAGGCAGATATTCAAAGTGTCCCTGTCATCCTCTGGGAGAGACAACTCATCTTCTTTCCAACTGGTGCCCCTGTCCAAAGAATTCTCCTCAGATTCCATCCGCTAAGCCATGTGCCCCAGCAAGCCAAGAAGATGCCTTAGGAAACTTGGGACCACCACATTCCAAGTGCTCCCAGATGAAACTGCAGTAGAAAAGGTCGTTCCTGTGCCCACGTCCCAGTGGACCAAGCAGACCAGACCTGTTAAAAAAGGGCAAAAAGCTCTGCCATAGGCGAATTCCCTGCCAGTATGGCAGAAGCCCTCAGAGAGCCCTCTCACTGCACTGACACCATTCTCAGAGGCCCCTCTGGTGCAAGAACAAGAGGAGAACTGCTCTCAGTACCCTTGGGGGCTGTTGAAGCAGCAGACTCCGTTCCTGAGCGCTATTGCTCCAACTCCTCTTGTAACTTCTAGGACATCTCTCCCAGGTCAGAGGAGCAGGCAGCATCCAAATTGTTCATGAGAAGCCATCAGTGCTTCCCACAGCCAAGGAAACGTTGTGAGGCTGGTACATTGACAAGCACAGGAGATCCAAGATGGCCACCACACACAAGGCGAGAAGAAACCCCCAACAGGAACTGCGCAAATGAAAGCAGCTAGCAATCAGGGCCAGCCGAGACCAGCCAACTGAAAGCCTCTCGGAACACAGGCAACCCCCCGCGAACCTGAGGTGCGTAGGGGGAACACAAGGCCATGTGTGCTGTGTGGGATGGCGGGCATCTGCAACCTCAAGGGCCCTCAAAATGCCCAACTCTGTGGCCAGTGGTTTCCCAGTTTCTCACCAGAGGCGAGAAACACACCATAGTAGGCCTCTTTGGCCAGTAGTATGATCATGGGAGGGGGTGGAGAGGGCTGTTCTGACGCTGAAGAACTGCTTTTCTTCTTCTTCTTTTCAGAAAGATTACTTTCTCCCTTAAGTAAATGAAAGAGAACGCAGAACTAGGACCCAACCCTCTTGCTCCCTGCTGCACTGATTTTCCTGTCCAGGAGCAGACCCCCTAGGGTAGGCAAGAAACTCCAGAAGGGTATTCTAAAATATGTCCTGGAGACCTCAGTCAACTGGGCTCTACAGGAAGGTGCTCCTAGTGATTGGTGCCAGGAGCCCACGAGCTTCACTGCACCAGTACATGTCCACCATCTGCTGGAGACAGAAAAAACTGGAGAGTGGCCCTAGCTGCACCAGGTTTAGTTCCAGTGATGATGTCACTGAAGTTCTAGTCTTTTCTCTGTCTCCATCATCTGCTGGCAGGGAGGCATAACCCACTTGTCTGGACTGGTCTAGCAGGATGCTCTGGAATAGGTAGTTCGACAAAGAGATCATTTATCAGACACATATCAGATTTTAATAGCTGAATGTAATAAGAAACTGCTCCAAACCTAAATAACAGGTGAGCGAGCAAGCAAGGCTACACAAAGGGATCAGAACAGAGGTTTCGATCTCACATAAAAGAGGTCAGATGATTTTTTTTGTCTTAAAGGACAGTTGAGGAAAAGTTAGGGATTTGGTAAGGTCTTTTTCTCATTTTCTTAAAAAGGTGCCAAAGCTCCTACATCTGAACTATGGCAAAGGAGGAGAGTCTCTTTCAATTGAAAGCAAGCTCTGCAACGAGGGGTATAGGATGAAGGTGAAAGGGGATAGATTCAGGAGTAATCTGAGGAAATATTTCTTTACGGAAAAAGTGGTACATGCATGGAACAATCTCCCAGTGGAGGTAGTAGAAACAAGGACTGTATCTGAAATCAAGAAAGTATGGGACAGACACAGAAAATCTCTAAAGGAAAAAATAGAGCTTAGTGGTTGGTATGGAAGGACAGACTAGATAGGCCTTATGGTGTTTATCTGCCGTCATGTTTCTATGTTTTTTGTCTCATGGCTTTTTAATTTCCTCAGGATTCTCTCACGAGTGACTTTGACAAACACTTTCTGAAAATCCAGATACACTATATAAATTGGCTCATCTTTAGTCACATATTTATTCATCTCTCCAAAAAACCATAGCAGATTGGCGAGGCCAGATTTCCCTTGGTAAAATCCATACTGGCTTCTCCCAAGTAACCAAGTCCTTTTATATGTTCAGTAATTTTGTTCTTTAGAATGGTTTGTACCATTTTGCCCTCAACTGACATCAGGCTCAATGATCTGTTGTTTCCTGGATCACTTTCTAAAAACTGGCATTACGTTGGTCACCCTGCAATCTTCAGGTACTGTAGACAATTTTAACTATAGGTTACGGATTGCTAATAGTATATCTGCAATTTCATTTCTGAGTTCAGGGTTCAAATCACACTTCTCCTGCCGAACCTCTTCTGACTTTGTGCAAACCGCTTTATCATCTGTTGCCTCAGGTATATGTCGAGAGTGTCAGCTCTTTGGGAAAGGGAATCGTTTTACCTGAAAAAATATGTTGTAAACCGTCTAGAGCTAAAATTGGAAAACCACTCTTAAAAACACGCAGATATGGTTAAAAGATAATGAACTGTTATTCTCTCTTTTGGATTCAGAGGAGTGTTGTTGGCAAGGACACTTTGTGAACGTCTCACCTGTTGACAGATGCATCGGGATCCTTCAGACAGTCCACAATCGTGCCGCGATGTCTCTGGACTGCTGTGTGGTCTGTCTGCACAAGCTTCAGGAGAGAAATGAGAGCAACATACCTGAAAGAGAGAGAGAAAGGGGGAGAGGGTGGTGTGAAGACCATAATCCCCCTTCCACCTCCCCATCAAGAGTTCTAATATTAATAAAGTATAATGTCCCTCTCCCTACACGCCAGCAGAGCCCCCATCTCTCTGCCGTCATGTCCAGGAATCTTTACCTGATATTCTTATCATTGTTCAGCAGAAACCGGCCCAAAATATTCACTGCCAAAATCTGCAGAGAAGGAGAGAGAAGAGCATGAGAGAGACAGCCCGAGAGGGATGGATAAAAAGACAGTAAAAGTCAGAGGCCGAGAGCAAAACGGATAAGCAGAGTTCTAGAGGATCCAAGCGGGATGTGATGTCTTTGGCGAACTCCTCACCCGGAGGCCACTGGCGGATTTGATGTCCATGATGGTCAGGACAGTCTCGTAGAGTATCGCGTTCCCAGCATTGCGATTAGTATCTGTGTTTGTGGCAACCTGCAGAGAACAGATTTGAAGCAGCCTGAGAAACAATGGCCAGCGATCCTCTACATTTCCCCAGACCTTTATCGTTATCCTTATTACAGGACTTCTCGTACACCGCAGCTTTGTAGACAGCAGGGCGGTTTACAAAATAATAATAATGACTGCCAACATAGGGAGGAAAAGAACTCCATGAATAGACAGGAAAGAATAGTGAATTCATACAGGAGAGAGTGGGTGAAGTCAGAAAAGGGGGAAAGGAAAAGGGGAGTCGGGGGGGGGGGGTCAGATGTGAGAAGGTTGAAGGTTAAAGCAGATTGAACAAGTGTGTCTTGAGTAAGGATTTGAATCTCTGAAAAGAAGGTTTGAGGCGCGGGTCAGGGGGTAAGGCATTCCCAAGGAAGGGGCCAAGGAAAAAGAAGGCGGAGTGACGGGTGGATTCCAGGTGAGCCCGTGTAGCAGGGGGAAGGTGCAAACGATTGGCGTGAATAAGAACATAAGAACATAAGATACGCCATACTGGGTCAGACCAAGGTCCATCAAGCCCAGTATCCTGTTTCCAACAGTGGCCAATCTAGGTCATACGTACCTAGCAGTTTCCCCAAAAGACACAGGTTCCACAATGCTTGTACTGGGTCAAGCATTGATATTCTGGGTCCCTTCTTAATAATGGTTTATGGACCTTTCCTCCAGGAACTTGTCCAAACCTTTTTTAAACCCAACTAATTTTAAATGACTATCCTTAGATCCTCACTGGGATTTGAACCCTGAGCACTCTGCTCTATAAGACATTACTCTAACCATTATGCTATTAAAGATCTGAGCACAAGAGACGGGTTGGAGCATGGAGATGGAAGCGTACTGGTGTGAACCAGGATAAGTATCTTGTATTGAATTTGAAACTTGATGGGAAGCCAGTGGAGATGGATAAGCAACGGGGTAATGTGGTTGGTGCGAGTGGCGTTTGAAATGATCCGGGCAGCAGTGTTCTAGAGAAGTTGAAGGTGGTGAGGCTGATATTGGGGGAGGCCGGCGAATGCAACATTACGATAATCAATATGTGACATAATGAGGGAAGAAGGAGACTGGTCAAAGATGAAGAAGACAGGAAAGATTGGACAGCACGAATTTGCCTAAGTGAATAAAAGGAACAACGGATGAGTATAGAGAGGTGTTTGTGAAGTGATAAAACAGAGTCAAGCGAGATGCCAAGGTAGTGAAGAGTAAAACCAAGGGAACAGGGGAATCCATAAGAGAGGAGGCCAGAGAAGGGCAAGAACCACCTAAGGTGAACCAGAAAGCTACTGTTTTCCCTGGGTTAAGGTGCAGGAAATTAGAAGACAATGAGAGCGCAATCTGTGAGAAACAGGCATTGAAAGGAGATAGGTCTGGGGCGGAAGGGTTAGTGTGATACAGAAGAATGATGATGTCGGCATAGTAATACGTCAACAGACCGTAAAACGAGGGGAACCAGGAAGACATTAAAGAGAAGTGGGACCAGTACTGAGCCTTGAGGTACATCGCAGGGGAGAGGCGTGAGCGCAGAGGAGGAAGTATCAGAGAAGACAGAAAAGGACCGAGAGAAAAGAGTGAAACCAGTGGAGGACCATCTTGTGAATCCCAGCATCACGAAGACGGGAAAGAAGAGAGAGATGATCCACAAGGTCAAAGGCTGAGGAAAGATCCAAAGAGACAGCCAGAGAGGTGTCACCCCGATCCTGTGAGACGAGCAGTTCATTAAGAAAAGAGAGTAGAATAGTCTCAGTGCTATGGCCAGGCCGGAAACCATTCTGATGGGGATGAAGAAAGTGAATGGTGTCGAGGTGTGAGGAGAGTTGGGAGAACACAAACCTTTCCAAGATCTTAGACAGAAAGAGGAGATTGGAAACAGGATTGTAGTGTGCAGGGTCAGCGAAGTCCGGAGAGGGCGGACCAAAGCTTGTTCCCAGGGGGAGGTGAAGGTACCTGAGGAGAGACTATCCCCACCAGTCCCTCTTTTGAAGTCTCTTCCTTCTTTCCTTCACTGCCCCCTACTTCTTTCTCCTTTTTGTCCCCGTCTATCTCTCAGTCTCCCTCCATTCCTCCTTTTCCTGTCTCTCCCCAACATTCTTCCTTCTCTCCCTCCTGCTCTTGTTGCCACCCCCCTCCTCCCACTCCGGTTACCTGTGCTAAGGTGTCATTCATCACATCACTACTGGTTTCATCTTTCTGTCCCAGAATCCTCAGGAGGCGCAGGATCTGAACCTGTGATTAAGAGGAAAAGACAGTCAAACCTCTAGCAGAGATTCATACATGTGTGTGCACAGACGTGTGTACAGAAACATGCTAACACAGAGACTTCCAAACACTCCTATATAAAAAGACACACACATATATATATATATATATATATATATATATATATATATATAGAGAGAGAGAGAGAGAGAGAGAGTCATGGAAAGTTGAGAGGAGGGATGGATAGCAAGAACGAATGCAGCTCACTGACCTGTAAAAAGGGATCACTGACTCCTGACACACTGTGCTCCGGAGAATACCCCGACATAACAATGTTCTTTAACTTCTGTACAAGCTGTGGTACCAGCTGCAGAGACACACCCATGGGAGGGAAGATATCAAACTCAGGACAACAAACGAACACAGGGTCATCTCCCAAATCCTCCCAGCCATAACCAGTCAATATAATCCATACCTTTAACCTCATCCAAGCACTGTACGCTCTAGCCCTGGCCCCTACCAGCCATATTAACTCCCTTAAGTCCATAAACAATACTTAAAAGAATCACCTTGTAAATTGACCTCCAGTTCACTACTGTGTAAACTCTCTGGCCCTAACCTCAACCAAATAACAAGAAAAAACCCCTCCAAAAACAAGAGAAAAATAAACAGTCAAAAGAACCAAAAATACAAAAAAACCCTTGAAAAATAATTATAGAATACTGCACTTTATCAGCATGGATTTAAAATGGACAAATGGCAGTGCTCTGCTCGGCAGTTTGTCTGTTTTTTCTTGCTCCGTGAGTTTTCTTCTTGCTCCGATGTGCAGCATTTATTGAGATGAGCTCCCTGAAGAAGCGTTGGCGAAACACCCGGTGTCGTTGCCATGAAGGCAGCAGTTTTTCTGAAGATTATGTACTGTTCTCTGCTACGTGTGGCTGCCTTTCTTCATTGCCTTTAAACTAAGTTTCTTCAGTTATTTATTCTCTGATGCTGGCTATCGTTGTCTTTTTCATTTTGCTGTATTGGTCTTAGCAGTGTACTGGCAGATTCTTGGGGGGGTTCAGCCTCTCTGACTGTGCTCGGTTTGGGCTCTGGTTGTGTGCCCCAGAACTGAGGTTTTTTTGACCGTCGATGTCACCTAGAGCTTTGTTGAGTGATAGGCGTTGAGGGCGCCATTCGACTTGCTTGTCCTTTCTGCTTCAGTTGGCAGGAGGCTGGCTGAGGTCTTTTTTTCCTCTATCATGGTGCTGTTTTCAACTTTCCTGTTTTAAATCCATGCTGATAAAGTGCAGTATTCTATAATTATTTTTCAAGGGTTTTTTTTTTTTTTTTGGTTCTTTCACCTGTTTATTTTTCTCTTGTTTTTTTGGTGGATTTTTTCTTGTTATTTGGTATTTTTGACTCCTAGGAGTACATTTTGTATTATAACCTAACCCCAACCAGCCATTGTAGGACTTGTGAGGACAGATACAGGGGCCCAGCAGCGAGGAGGCATCAGACCCTTGTGATCCTGAGGGCAGGGGGGCGGGGGGGGGGGGGGGTCACCACTCACCTGTCGTATCTCTTTCAGGACACTAGGCTTGCACACACAGATCTCCATCAGCAGCAGAGTGGCCCCGTGCAGCACACCTGGTAATAAACAGAGAAAGACAGAGGCGGATAAAGACCTCCAGGATCATACACTTGCTGCTTAGTTTCCCTGAGCTGCGCTTTCAATGTCATGTTCTGGCTAAGGAACCCCTGGGCCTGTTCCAGACCTTCTTGGATTCTATTATTATTTCTGCTCCCCCCCCCCACACCTCCTCTAGAAGGCTCTTATATACACTACCACCTTCTACTGTATAAAACTCCAACCGTATGACATCCTCATATCCCATAGTGAACACTTCCACCCAGTGACTATGTCAACATTATAAAGAGGCAACAGGACCCGTGGTCTGCACAGGGAACAGATACCCTCCCTGCATAATCTTTATAAATAGGGAATAGAGCTTGAGGTCTGCACAGGAACTATATCCCTGGAGACCCCTTCCCAATCACTGCCCAACTTTTTTTGGCATCTATCCCATGGAATCAATAATGAATACATTCTGGAGAGTTACTGTTCCGGTCACTGTACCACCTTAACACACAGAAGACTGGGCCTGGGATCTCCACATGGAACATACCCCCGGAAACTCCCTCCCCAATCACTGCACCGCCTTTACAAACAGGACAGAGTCCGTATTCTATCCCTGGAGATCTGCACAGACAGTACATGCTTGGAAGCCCTTCAGCAGTCCAGTCACTGAACTTCTTTTATCTATAATGGGTTCTGGTGGGGGGAGTGCGCCCCCTGCTTTACGTACCATGGTTCCTCTCAGTTAACAGCTGCTTGCAAGCAGGCAGAAACATTTCAATCAAATCTGGAACCTTCCGGATGATGTGAACAGCGCATATCACCGCCTGGGAGCAAGAAAAGGAAAGGAGAGGACAGGATTATTTTGTATCTAAAAACACAGACAGAAGAGAGGCAGCCAGATTGCAAACTTGGATTTTAGCAAATGCGTTTCATCCTATGATGCATTTCACTATCTCTTTGTGCCTCAGTTCTAATCCCCGGCTCTGTCATTGACTCTCCCTGTGAAAACCTGGATCCATTTGCCTCTCGCTTTCCCCAGCTATGACTAGATGCCAGTCCCTTGTTCGTGCTCCCCTTTCCAATTTAGAAGGTATCTGACATCCTGGGTTTTGGTCACATGCTTGTGGCCCTTGATCCACAGCGATGTTATTATTCTTACTGCCCGTGGAAAAATGGGCACGGTACTACCCAAGTGTAACTTCATTGACTCCTCCTTCCACATTCTTCCAGGTTAAAGAAAATTGAACCAAACTCTTTGGTAGAAGGTGCCAGAGGAGCAAGACCTTCTTCTTGATGTAGAAGTTTGAAGTCTGTAGGAGGCGCTCCACCTCGCTGGCCAGATCGCGGCACATCTCTGATGATCCCATGCACCCCAGAGTGCAAAGAGCCAGGCCTTGGATTTGCTGGTTGCTGCTGGTCAGATCCCTGCAGAGAAAGGGCGAGGAATAACACAGTCCTAAATCTCTTAGGGTTCTTGATAGTGAGGGAAAAAACGTTTCAAGAGAATGGGTGGATTACACTGTATGAAGAGGAAGTGACCTAGCGGTTAGACCAATGGGTTAAAATCTAGGAAGCTGGGATTCAGTTCCTGCTTCTAGCACCGACATGCCTTGTGACCTTGGGTAAGTCAAGTTATCTCCTACTGCCTCAGGTACCCACTTAAACTGTAAGGGTGGCATTTTTGAAGGCATTTACATGGGTAACTGCACTAGTTACCTGTGTAAATGCCTTATCTGGGATTTTTGAAAGGCACCTATTCGGGTAGTGCCTTTTGAAACTCCCGGATAAGTCCCTAACGCGCTCAGATGCTATGCGGTTAGCATTGGGGCGTGTTGAGGATGTTCCAGAGCAGAGCGGGCAGAGGAAAGGGCTAAACGGGTAGCAGCAATTTTCGAGGCTACCCGCTTAGCCCTCTGCACCTTAAAGATGGGCTGTCGAAAATCGCTGCTACCCACTTAGCCTCAGGAGCTGCCGGCGCATCCAACATAACCCGGATTTTCACTTACATCGCCACGGAAGTGAAAATCAGCGGACAGGCTATGCGCTGACACAGCCCTAAGTGGGCCCTAAGCTTTTTGGGACAGGGACATATTGTACTCAAATATCACCACTCGTACATGCAGTAGTGTTATAATAATGCTAAATATTATTACACCCCTCCATTCTCTATCATTCTTAAATGGTGCAACAGACAATACCCCAACTCAACACCCCACCCTAGCGACATGATTTAGTATTAAAGTAAAGTCCTGATGTACATAGTATTGTAAATAGTGCACGTTGTAAATAGCTCACCAAGAATCAATGTCCATCTACACACACACGCACCTACTGCTCAATGCATGCGCACACCAGACACTGTATCTTGTTGATTGTTTGCTGTGTAGACCGCCTTGATTGTAGGAAAAAGCGGTATAGAAATCCGTTTAAATAAATAAATAAAGCATTCTACCTTTCCATCTATCACTCAGTCATCGCTTCACTAGCCCTTAGACTCCCTGCCTTACTGTGCATTCATCAGCCATCCATCATATCTGCAGCTCACCTTTCACTTCTCTACCATTTAATTATTTTATCTCTTCATTATTTGACCACCCCTCCATCCCATGTACCCCTTCCTTCATCCATTGTCTTTCTATTCTTCTGCGTTCATCTTTTCATCTCTTGCCCATCTCTGTCATTTCATCTATTTATTATCCTTTGTTTCGTCATCACTCTCATTATTTACTTACCATCTCTCTGTCCTTCATCCATCTCTTTACTCATCCATCAACTTTCCATCCTTCTATGTGCATCTCTTCATTCCATCCTGCTCTGCATCCATCTCCGTCATTTCATTTATTTTATCATCTCTGGCACCGCGTCCATCTTCTCATTGCTCCTCCACTATTTCTCCATCCTATGTATCTCTCCCTTCAACCATCAAATCTCCATCCTCCTGAATCTACCTTATACCTTATGTCTCCATCCTGCTCTTCATCCATACAACCCAAGTATAGCAATCATCATCTTTGGATCTATCATCTGTCTACTCATTATGCATCAACCACCAACTTTCCATCCTTTCTTCCTCTTTATCCTTCATTTCTTTATCTTGCTGTCCATTCTCTTCACCTTTCACTCATCTCTTATTATCCAATGCTATCTAGCTCATGTATCAGTCTCTTCATGCATCGTGTTATCTCCTAATTCTCTATTGTTCATCCATTTTGACCATTCATCAATCTATTATTAATTTATTATTAATGGAGCTAAGGAGTGGCCTAGTGGTTGGGGCAAGGTACTTCAGGCCGGAAGGTCGGAGGTTCAAATCCCACTAGAGGACAGCAACCTTGGGGCAGAAGGACTGGGGTTTCTAGTCCCACAGGTGCTCCTTGTGGTCTTGGGCAAGCCACTTAACCCTCCATAGCCCATGTTCCCTGTAAAATAGTTATCTCCAAGTTATAATGCCCTGTTCAATGTAATTTCAGTTTGTTCAATGTAAACTGCACTGATGCAGAATAGCGCGGTATATAAGAGAATATAAATAAATTTATGATGCTGCCTTACATTTTCTTACATAGTGTTAATTTATTCCTCTTCCCATCCATATCATTGATCAGTCTATCTATCCTCTATCCATCCACATAATTATCTTTCTTACGTTTTGATGCTATTGGTGATGAGAAGATGGGCGTCTTGCCTCTCATCCAATAACAACATAGCTCCAAGGTAGCCAGTCCGTTTGTCTATAAATTTTGGAGATGCAATCAACTTGAGGCACTCCATCTGGAAAAGAGGAGAGGAGAGGAATGAGAACAGAAAAGGACCAATTGGGAGGAAACTTAAAATTAACTCCATCAGAATCCCTTAGACAGCAGAAAAAAATTGATGATGAAGTATTTCTGACTGGAATCCTCCCATTTCTTTTACCATGAGATAGAGACAAATGTATGGGAGAGGAGAAGGCTACTACACAGATGATTTGGCTAGCAATAATCAATAAGAGATTTGAACTATTAGATGCATCTTCCAATCATTGTTCTCATAAAGGAGCATGGGAATTTGTGTTCCTGCCATTGGAGTTGGTGCAACAATACCATGGCTTCAATTGCATGTGGCCGGCAGATTCAGCGGGACTCCTGGGGAACCTGTCTGCTTCTCCCCCCTTCCGTGATTAAAACCATGATATTGCTATGCACCCTGATGGTAGAAGAATGAACATTTGACTGCCATGCACCTTGGAGGGAATGTGGCTTCCAATCCCACCATTGCCACAAGCTCACCATGAGGCCCAGTTTGCAATTCCACTGCTGATACCAACTGCAATACTTGGAGACTCATCCACAACGTAACTTTCAGAAAATGTTTCCGACTTCCTGAGTTTTTGAGGGCAGAGGGTAGCATGGGAGCCTTGACACCCATATGGAAGGACATGACCTCAACTAAACGAATGCTTAAGATGATGAAAAGTGCAAGAACCCTCGGGGAAAACATGGTCAAAAGGAAATTGAGATTTGCTGGTCATTTATGCAAAGGCTCTGATAATAATTGTGCTAATCTAGAACTGGAGTCCATGAGAGGTGAAGTCAAAGCTCAGTCTGGGGTGATGCCATTCAACCACCAGATCCCCTTGTTCTCCTATTCACCTCTTGTGTGTTTCCTTAGCATTCCCCTAGATAGATCATTGTCCCCAGTTGTTGTGTTGTCTGTCTTGACTAGACTGTGATTTCTTATGAGCAGGGACCGTCTTTTACTTGTCTCTGTACTGCGCTGTGTAGCCTTGTAGCGCTATACAAATGATGAGTGATAGTAGTAGCAAATATGGCCAACAAAGAGAAAAACTGAAGAGAATGATCTGGAGTGAACCTACGACTACTAATCAATTGTATAGCGCTACAAGATGTACACAGCGCTGTACATAGAGATGTAAGACACAGTCCCTGCTCATCAGAGCTTACAATCTAATCAAGACTAGAAGATGGCAAGATACACGTAGAGGCCAATTCTGAACAGGGCACGTCCGAGCCATCCAGACATCCAAAATCTGGATGGCCCGGACCTGCACCTGGTTCTGTACCCGCAGGAGCAGAATCAGGTGCAGGGGGCTTGGATGGCCTGGCCGTGCCCCGATTCCGAGGGCCTAGGCGCACAGGGAACAGCACGTCCAGTCCACCCAAGGCCCCTACATGGAGCCTGGTGCCGTGGTGTCCTGTCACCATGACACCGGGATGCTATGCAGGAGCCCTGATTGCCCGCAAGCCATTTACTGTGCCTTTTCCCTGCTGCCCGACTCCCGGACAGGCCTGTCACAGCCAGGATCGGGCTGCAGGGAACCCCCTGCCCCTGCTCACCTCCTCGCCGGGTCCCACCAACAACCGCCACAATCATTGGGGGAACTTATCCAACCTCCGAGATGGAATAAGTTCCCTGTCTAACTTCCAGCCCCTGGACATATAGGGCTGCGGCCAGAATTGCCCTGTACTTCCAGGTTGAGCACCCCACCTCTGTCCCACCCTCTCTCCTCCTCCGGGTTGCCCCTTCCTGCCCCTGTCCACAGCTCCCCGCACATCTGTGTGGGGAGCTCTGGAGGGGGGCAGGAGGGGGTAAGCTGGAGGAGGAGTGACATTCATCCTCGCTAAGTGCTGCTTAGAATGACCCCCATAAGTAGTGGACAGGACAGTTAGGAGCATCAGAATCCAAAAGCAGCCTCAAAGAGGTGGGTCTTCAGCCTGGACTTGAATAGGCCCAGAGAAGGAGCCCAACGCATCGACTCAGGTAGTTTGTTCCAGGTATAAGAAGCAGCAAGGTAGAATAGACAAAGTTTGGAGTTGGTAGTGGCAGAGAAGGGCACAGATAAAAGGGGTCTGTCAGAGGAGCAGAGTTCCCGAGGAGGAGCATAGGGTGAGATAAGAGAGGAAAGGCAGTGAGGAGCTGCAGAGTGAATGCACTTGTAGGTCAGTAGGAGAAGTTGGAACTGGATGCAGAAAAGGATAGAGAGCCAGTGAAGTGACTTGAGAAGAGGGGCTACATGAGCATATTGAGGCTGGTGGAAGATTAGCCTCACAGTTGAGTTTTGAACAGATTGAAGAGGAGAGAGATGATTCAGAGGAAGACCAGTGAGAAGCAGGTTACAATAGTCATGATGGGAGGTGACTAGTGAGCGGATGAGGGTCTTAGTAGTGTGTGTAGAGGGGACGGGATGAATTTTGTCAATGTTATAGAGAAAGAAGTGACAGGTTTAAGCTGTCTGTTGGATGTGCAGAGAAAGAGAGAGTAGAGTCAAAGATAACCTCGAGGTTGAAAGCTGAGGGAACAGGGAGGAGTGTAGTGTTATACACAGAAATAGAAAAGGGAGGAAGGGGGGAGCTGGGTATAGGGGGGAAGATAAGGAGCTCAGTTTTGGCCATGTTCAGTTTCAGACGGCAGTGAGACATCCAGGCAGTAATGTCGGATAAGCAGGCAGAGATCCGGGACTGGATTCCTGGAGAGATTTCAGACGCTGAGAGGTAGATCTGAGAGTCATCAGCATAAAGATGGTACTAAAAACCATGGGAGGAAATAAGTGCACCAAGTGACTGAGCATAGAGAGAGAAAAGGAGAGGTCCCAAGACAGAGCCCTGAGGTACACTGACTGAAAGCAGGGCGGTGGTAGAGGAGGAAACACCAGAACATACACTAAAAGCACGATGGGCAAGATAAGAAGAAAACCAGGACAGAACATAGCCCCTAAATTCAAGTGAGGACAGGGTATTGAGGAGAAGGTGGTGATCAACAGTGTCAAAGGCAGCAGAAAGGTCAAGAAGGATGAGAATTGAGTTGAGGCCTTTGGATCTGGTGAGGAACAAGTCGCTGGAGACTTTGGTAAGAGCCATTTCTGTGGAATGCAGAGAACGAAAGCCGAAAGGTCTTGAAAGGAAAGAAAGTCAAGACAGCGGCAGTGAACTGTTCGTTCAAATAGAATAGCAAAGGGAAGGAGAGAGAGAGGTTGATAACTGGAAGGACAGGTAGGATCTAGTGAAGGGTTTTTCAGGACAGGTGTGACCAGAGGATGTTTGAAGGCCACAGCAACAGTTGGCAGTGGAAAGCGATAGGTTAAGGATATGACAGATGGATGGAACGATGGTAGAAGAGAGAGAGCTTAGTAGACCGGTGGAAATGGGATCAGAGGAGCAGGTAGTCAATTTAGAGGAGAGAAGATTTGCAGTTTCCTCCTCAGTGATTTCAGAAAGGGAAAAAAGGGTGACCGAAGGTGATGGAAAGATTTGGGATAGAAGAGGGGGGTTGAGGTGACCCTGCGGAGAAGTCAAGGCTAATCTTTTGGACTTTGTCATGGAAATAGTCAGCCAAGGTCTGGGCAGGCAGTGAAGGAGGGAATGGGGGAGGAGGGAACTTGAAGGGAGAGTTGAGCATAGAAAAGAGACGGCGAGGGTCAGAGGCAAGAGAGTTAGTCAGATGGACCTAATACGCTTGCTTGGTGAGTGGCATGGCTGACTGGAAAGAGGTTAGCATGAATTTGAAATGTAGGTAGTCAGCAAGGATACGCGATTTAAGCAAAGGCGCACAGCTGAGCAGGCACAGGAATGCAGATAGCAGGTTGCTGAGGACAAAGCTACCAACCTTTGCATTGAAGATGGTAGTTGACCATAAGGATATTGCTGCCAGAAAATGAAGAGCTCTGTGCTCTTTCATTTATGAAATTTAGTGACCTGGGAATGAGGTTGTCTCTGGAAAGATCTGCCCCTAAGAGGCACACCATTATTATTATAGATATCATAAAGTTCATATTCTGTAACTATGAACTCTTGAGAGAGAAGGCATTTTTCTAAAATACTGCATGCTATGTAATTTCAGGATGCCATTTCTAGGAAGAGAAGGAGAGGCGTGGCAAGGGTTCCTACCTGTCCGAAGTGGGCAGGGTAGCCTAGCATGTGCATGTAGAGCAGTTTGGCTACATTACGGTGACGGTACAGCCCGTCCTCTTCGCGGAAAGAGGAGCGGATGTCTGCACACTCCTTCTGGATGATCTCCCGCTCCTGGGCCAGCGTCTTGGCCGTGCGGATCATTCGTATCAGCTCCTGAACCTTCAGCGGGGGGAGCATGCTGCTGTAAGAGAGACATGTGGACAGAGGAGAGAGGCAGAAGTCAGGCAGGAGAGCTGGAATATGGAAATACATCATACAGAAGCCTCTCCAGGAGCACTGGGCTCCAAGGGCTATATGCATTACACACATACAGCACTCTGTCTTTCTCTGCATCTGATGGGCTGAAGTCAGGTAACACTGGCCTGTTTAGTTTCCAGCCAGAGAGGGGGAAAGGTAATAGCTCACCTGCATATACATTCTGAAGCTGGGAAGGAAAGAGATCACTTGTGTTTATGTTCTGGAGCTGGGGACAGGCTAGTACCAACTTACCTATGTGTGTACATTCTGAAGAGCAGGAGGGAATGGATCACAGCTCACCTGTATCTATATTTATATAGACAACACGATGATTGCAGCAGCAGCCAGCAGAAAGCTCTACCGTGCTCTCGTTTCCGGACTGTGATCTCCCTCTCTCCTGTGGAAGGTGTCCGGCAGCACGGTTCCTTGCTGCGGTTGAGGCCTGCTTTTCCACACTTCCTGGAGCAGAGTCAGCTCTGCCCAACCCAGCCTTGCTCACCTGCTCAGGTTCCCTGCTTCTGAGCTGCAGGCTTCCTGTGTCACACTCCCTCCACTGGCACAAATCGGAACTGCACTTGCCAGGGAGAGTGACAGCCCTTAATGAACGTTCAAGTTATTAGCATTTTTATATTATATTTTTTATTCTTTAATTTGTATCCACTTTATGCATATGTTTGCTTAGTCATGTGTAAATTCTGCTGTCAGTGCAGTCCTGTTCCTACAGCACCTTGCAAAAGCTTTCATATATTTTCAAGGTCTGTATCAAAATAAGAGTTTGTTTCACTGATCTACACGTCATCCTCTCCCTTTCAAGATGCAGAAACAGTTATAGAAACACTCACATTAAGAAACCAAAAAGTCTTGATTAAATGTCTTTACGTTTTATGTCACAGCAAATCCATATTGGCGTCATTTCCAAAAATTGCCTTAGCAAGGCCTAAAGCCCAGACCTATATCCAACAGAAGATCTGTGGCAAGACCAGAAGGTTGAAGGTCATAAGCATTGCTGACTTGAAAAAGTTTAAATGATTCTGCTGAGAAAACTGGGCAAAAACTGTACCATCTCACTGCACAGAATCGATACAACACATTCTAAATGACTAGGGGCTGCACCAAGCACTGAGTAAAGAGGTGTGAAGACTTTCTGGTTTCTTATTCTTTTTGACTATTTCTATAATTGTTCCTTCACACTGGAAGCGCAGAGTATGTTGTGCACATCAGCGAAACAAACTCCTTCTTTAATGCATTTTGGGTTGTATTTTTTAGACAGTGAAATGTGAATAATATACACAGGTTTGAGACATCCATAAAGCCACATTTATGAGGCAGAACATTTGGATTATCAGTACTTAATTACAGAGGTACAGGAAGCAGAATTACCAAATCATGCAGTTCCAGGAGATTGTGGGGGTCCTGGATTGTTGACAACCTTATCCTGATGCATTATGAGACCTGCAGCACTGATTTCAGTAGGTAGAATCGGGGACAACCACTAATACAATGTTTTGGGATTTAAGTAGAACATTAGGACTGGCCACACTCCTAGAACTGGGTAATTTGGCAGCTCAGAGAGTGATAAAGTGCCTCAGCGAGGTCACACACAGACAGCCACTGACAAGGAGAGAGCCACTAACCCATTAGGAGAAACTGCCCCGAGATAGCCACTGACAAAAGTCAGGGATTAGAACGTCGAAACATCACTCTTTTCTCTTGTGTCTTTTCCATACAAGCCTCGCAGCCTCCATATTTCCTTTTATTTCATTCTGTTTTTAATTCCAACAGACACCCCCTACTCGTACATGGTCACAAACTCCAACCTCTCCCCCCCCCCCCCCCCACCAAAAGTAAAAGATGAATGGGCACATTTTTTATTCTTCTTTTTAGAAGTCACAGAATCAGATCCTCTGAAAACAAAAGAATGCTTCAATATAAATAAAGGAGAAGGAGAACTGGAAATTGAAAAAGAACTTTTATATGGAAAGGTCTGCAAAACATTACACAGAAACATTCCAGGAATGAACATGAGTATAAAGTGAATCCCTCTCCCTTAGCAGCCGAGAGGAGATTTCAGAACATGCACAAGATGCTGGGGGACAGCACCAGAGGTCACAGGAAGAGGAGGGTGGAGAGAGACACAAGAGTCTGGTGCAATCCCACTGCACCCTCTCTTGCTCTATCCCCCCTTTCTCTTGTCTGGCTTCCTCCCAACCTTTCTCCCTTCCCATGCCCATGATTGTTTCTCTTCTTTAATATCTTTCTCTCTATGTAATGACATTACAGGGGAACCCATCATGTTCTAGAATTTAATAGAATAAAACTCTTGTTAAAAATGACTTCAAATTGCAGATAGGATACATAAAAAGATTCCAGAGCAGCAGTTTAAAGCTAGTTTGCAAAAAATTAATCATGTACTTAACATTATTTTAAGGTAGCCTCCACCTAGATAATTAATTTCTGCTTGGTGGAAGCTGGTGAACATGGTATAAGATTTCCTTGGCAAATAAACAGCATTGGGAGTAAAAATGTATTATAAGGGACTGTGATGCAGATGACAGCCATCAGGTGTCACTAGAGCCCCACTAGTGGCAGCATCAAACTTTATTAGGAGATGAATTTCATTTGTAAAGGTGTGCAACCTGGTGGTCACATGAGTAACACAGATACCCAATATATTCTCAAAGCTACAAGTTAAGTATCTGACACAGCACCTTACATAGCATGTCCAGTCTGAGTTCCAAGAGGGAGATTTTAGGCCAGTTCTGGATCTCTGACGCCACCAGCAGGCTGCATTATGGGCCCTGCAGAATTAACTTCAATGGGTTGAAACAGGGACTGAAACTATCCCACTGCTTTGGGATGTAAGGTCAAATCTCTGGTTGCCCTTACTCCATGCCCTAGAGGACAGGCTGATCCAGTGACATTTTTACTCAGCAAGGCCCTGAGCACCCGCATGCAATGGGTAAAACCAGAACTGAACCAGTTCCTGTCCCCTGGGCCATGGAGTTAGGCAACAGCCCTGTGCACAGCTCATATTCATCTGGAATCCAGCGCTAACACCCAGAATGAGTCACACACAGCTGCATGCCTTTGGAAATCTCTACCCTCCCGAAATTCAGTTTGTTTTCTTCTCTTCCCCATGCCCAGAGAAAGGCTGAGCTAAGCCCTGTTTTACCCCCCCCCCCCCACCTAGTTCCAATTCCCTTCATGCAAAGGGGTAAAGCCAGGACTGCTCTTACCCTGATTATCCAGATCAGTCTGGTGACCCTATAAATGAACACGTGTGTGTGTGTATATATATATATATATATATATATTCACACACACGGGCCCGCATATATACATACATATAATCTATATTTTCTCCTATGACATTCAGTTAGCTCCTATCTCTTGCCTCTCTCTTGATGGCAACGAGGTGGGGAGAAGCAGTTATGCTATGTAGCGTCCATTCTCCCTGGCATGCGGCTTCCCAATGTCCCTGTCACCAGTGCAGCTCACACTGTGAGTTGCGGTCCCAGCAGCTTGCGATAAAGAAAAGATGATGACATATTGGGGAATGGGAAGAAAGGAGACTGCAGGATGTGCCTCTGAGATCTTCTTTCCTGCACAGCCTGTGGGGTGTCTTGTGCATTCCGCCTGAGTTTCATCGCAGCTTCCTCAGGTGTGCATGTTTTCATGCGTGCGTCTGTATCTTAAGAGGGGGTCGTCTCTCCTTCCCCCTTTTCTCCCTCCTTTCTGTTCAATGTGGATCGCTTTAGCCATTAAAATAAATTCTGTTAAGAAAAATTAAAAGTGGAAAACAAAAACGGAAAGAGAGAGAGAGAGCGTGAAAGAGGAGAGAGAAAGGTGAGGAGGGAGAGGGTACAGCTGTAAGAGGTTCACTGGCGAACCAACGTCCCTTACAGACTGCGACTCTGAATTCTTAGATTTACTATACGTTTTCTGTCTTGGATGTATATGTTCTATATGTGGTGTGTGCGCATGGGTATATGATGGGCCGTATTTCAGCAATGGGACAAACCATTCCCCTCCTGCTGGAGGTTTCAGTGTCACTGGAGTACTGACTGCTCCTAAAGGACCTTTCGGCACTGAGTGCAGCTGATCTGGCTGTCACAGAGCAGAGGATGGGTGTTCTGTTCCCTTCAGAGGAGGAGGTGGTGACGGAGGGGCATTTTCACCTTCTGAACTGGCCAGAAAGAGGCGCTGGTGAAGATAGGATGTGGAGGGAGGACAGGGTAATTTTTTACAGAGGTTTCCAGTCCGTGCACGTCCCTTAAGACTGCCTCCCCTAAGCATCAGGTACAAGCAGGTGGCAAAGATAAATATATACAGAAGAGAGAGGGGAGTTATATGCATGCTAAGGAATGCTAAAAACAAGGAGACAAAAGCTGGGGGGAGGGGAGGGAATAAATTAATAGCAACACGTACAAATGCAAACCGCTTACCGCATGCTAAAGCATCACTTCCTGCTGCAGACAGCTTTCCGCACACTCAGGCCCTGTTCTCACTTACAGGCTTTGTACTGCACACTCAGTTACATACTACTTACCAAATGGTCAGGCCATGCTTTCTCTTGCAGACTGCGTCATGCATGCTTAGGCTGAACTCTCGGTTACAGACTATTTATCTCATGCCCAGACCATGGTCTCACTTGCAGACTGCCTACTGCATGCCAAGGCTATGTTGAAATCGCTACACAAGTCATTCAACAGCTCACTTCTCTTGCAATCCATAATCATGCATGGATTGGCGAGAGGCCCCCTGCTGGTACCTGGGAGGCAGTGCTGTTCTCTGCCCTATGCCTAGTTACCTAACACAAAATCTCATGGCAAAAGTGTGACAAGGTGGGGAGAATATTTTTCTGTTTTGTTTATTTATTCACATTCTGGAGAGTCAATCTCCTATGAAAGAGCCCTTCTAATGTAAACAATCTGGAGAAAAAGAGACAGCGGGAGATACAAAGAGACCAAGAGAGAGAGGGGGTAAGAGAGACAGAAGAAAATAATTAGAAACTAGATACAAAGGAAGAGGCGGGTCTTCCTCACATTAAGTCAGAAAGTAGGAGAACAGGTATGCCAGGGAAATATCAATGAGAAATACCAGAGCCACCACCAGCGGACTGGCCTCCTGTGGAAGAAAGAGAGAGAAACGAGTCAGGCTAGTCAGCAGACATATTCAGCCCGTTTCCCTTCACTCTTTCCCAGGGCCGGCCCATCCACTAGGCGGGCTAGGCAACCACCTAGGGCAGCATGGCACACATGGCCTGCCGCTCCTGACCCCTCTTCTGCAGGAAGTTATGTTGGAGGGGGGTCAGGAGCAGCAGATCATGTGTGCCAAAGCACATGGCCTGCCGTGGGCCGGTGCCGCTGCCGCCGCTGCCCCCCCCCAACCCCACCGACAGAATTGGCGGTGGCAGTGGATAATAGGGGTGGGGGGCATGGCTGGGGCTTCTGCCTGGAGTGGCAAAAACCCTTGGGCCAGCCCTGCTCGTTCCAACTACACTATTCCCATCAACTCACTAGAAGTCCCTCAAAACCAAGTCCCAATACCAACAGTTCACTGTCACTCAGCTTTTGATGCCATTTCTTCCACCTGAAGAATCCCACTTCCAGCCATCAACTCACTGTAAGAACAAGGTTCCTAAGAACCTTCAGTCTGTATCTAATATTCAGTAGTAGAGAGATGATGGATATGGGGCACATCTCCTATGAACTCCTGCATAAGATGAAAGAATCTTTTCATGCTCTAGAAAGAAAATGATTTGACCCCTTCTCTAGAAGCTATGGAGCAATGTTATCACCAGGGCTGCTTTAACCACTTAAGGGACCCTGGGCAAACCTGTGTGGATGGGCCCCTTTTTTCCCCATTGAACACCACACTCCATTTCCTACCTGACTCCCCTTCCGCTAACCCCTGTTAATCTGATGCTGCCGGCCTACTGCTGTACATGTCCTCCTCATTGCCAGCTGACAGGAGGACAGCCACATATGCTGTCTTCCTTCTGGTCCCATGAAGGCTGATGCCAGCAACCCTTGACCTTCTTATGATCTGCATGGGTTGATGCAAGTGGGACAAGAAGTGTTTTCTTCCTTCTGGTCTGTGTTGGCTGGCTGCGAGCATGGTGCTGAAAGCGTTGTGTTATGGGCAGGACCAATGCAAGGTGACCAGGAACCTTAAGTCTTGCATCCTCCAATTAACTTTCAGGTTCCTCCCCTCCCCCTCGCCTCAGTTTTGATAAGCTAATAAAAATCATCATGATCCCACTATCAAAGATCTCAGAACAATCCTGTAAAAATATGTAATTTCACATCATGAGATCTATATTCAAAAGCCCTTGTATGGTCAGCAGTGGTGTAAGGGCTTGTTAAGAAAAATATCCCAGTGGATATAAGCCCTGGCCATATACTGAGGTGCCATTTTGGCCTGGTGGAAGGCATTCAGTCACTGAATGGGTTAATTTATCAGGCTAGCTGACCTGCTGAAATAGCTGGCTTAATTTTAAACAGTTCTATGTATAATTGCACACAGATCCTTATGCCTTAGCTTTCCCGATGAATACCTAGCCCTATACTTTTAAATACAAATATTTCAGACATCACATCACAGTGGTTGATGAATGTCTCATCGGTGATTTTTCAAGGTAAATTAAATAAAAAAAATTAATTCAATACATGCATTTATAAACTGAAACAAATCCATACTGCAATGGTTGAAAGTAATCCCGAAATGTCTGGATGGCTTTAACTAGGCTGCTTCCCCTTACTACACACCATAGAAAAAAAATCACTTTATTAAAAGTGACATAAGCTGCCTTCATTATCATATGCTTTTTGAAAGAACACAAAATCCTACACATAAGGGTGGAAAGGACAAGAGGAGGGAAGGGGGCTGGATAAGGGAGCAGACTAGCTTTTCTGTGATCTGCACCGTGCTCTGTTCAGCCTAGCCTCACCCTTCTCCAGTCTTGTTCCCTACATATGCCTTAGAGGGGTGACGACTGGAGCAAAAACAAAGGGCGGTTCTCTGCTGTTTGAGATTCAGGCAATGGCCAATAGAGTTATCAGGACAGAACACCATGTACTCATTCAATGGGCCCCAGCTGTGCATGGTCCAGGACAACTGTCCCTTTGCCATAGGTAAAAGCTGCTCCGATTAACACAAAATGAGAGAAAATGGAAAATAAATTGGAAAAAATATATTTTTTTTAGTCAATGAATAATTAAGCTCTGGAATTCACTGTCATTCAAAATGATAAAAGTAGTTAGTGTAGCTGGGTTTAAAAAAAAGATTTGGACAAGTTCCTGGAGGAAAAGTCCATAAGGCATTATTAGACTTGGAGAAATCCACTGCTTATCCCTGGAATAAACAGCATAGTATCTAACTACTTTTTGGGATCCTGCCAGATACTTGTGACCTGGATTGGCCACTGCTGAAAATAGGATAGTAGGCTGGTGGGCCTTAGGTCTGACCCAATATGGCAATTCTTATGTTCTTAGGAAAAGTCAGGTAAATAGCGAAGATCATCACCACTGTCTGGGGTATTCCCTCAAGGATTCTAATAAGAAATTGCTCCTCCTGATACTCGTCTTTCTCTAGGTCACTCCTCATGGTTGTTTTTTCTCAGATTCTTTGCCTCCTGACTCTTTTCCACCCCTCTTTGGTTCCCATACTCTCTTTCGCTGTCTGTCCCTGCTTCTCTCACACTTTCCCATTCTCTTCTTCCTTTCTCCTACAGTATCTCCCTGCCTCTCATGCTCTCCCACACTCTTCTGCTATCTCATGCTCACTCTCTCCCCCTTGCCCTTCTCCCACTCCCTGCTTGCTCTCTCGCATGCGCTCTCTTCTAGTCTCATTAGTAATTTATAGGTTTTTTCTGGGTTATTTATGGCCTGCTGTCTCCTCTTGCCATGGACACAGTGTGGGATGGGCTCTGCTGTCTCCCAGCATCCTCCACTGCAGACAGACATAAGACCGCTGCCGGACTGCTGCAGGATACTGCAAGGAGGGAGGGGGACCCAAGGGGATGCTGTTGCTAGGAGGCCAGAATAGATTCAACCAATCCCATTGCTCACTTTCAATGCTCCACCCTCCTTCTCTCTCTCAACCTCTCCATGCCTGTCTCTTTCCATTTCTCTATGTGCGTGCACGTGTGTGTGTGTGTGTGTGTGCGCGCGCGCGAGCGCGCCTCTCTGTGTCTCTCTCCATCTGTGCCCAAGTCTGCCTTCTTTCTTCTATCTTGATGCTATTTTAATGATTAGATTTCCACCTACATAGTTCCTTAGATGTATCCAGCTGAACAGCGCAAGTTTGGATGACAGGGCACCAAGGAGAAACAGAGAGGAGTAAAAGACAGTAAAACACAAACATACACAGATTAAAAACAGAAACCATCATAGAAAATTGGAGTGAAGCAAAAGACAGATCTAGAGAGTGAGACAAATCTCTGAGTCTTCCTCCTGCTACAGACACAGCCTCTGACAGAGGAGCATATATTCTGAGAATAACCATCAAGGTGCTGTGGCCACCTTTTATCTTACCCATTGCATACTTGATTTGGGGGGAGCTGCCTCACCAGCCCCCCAGCCCTGTATTCCCGTTGGTCCTTGGCAGATGTCATGTGATAGACGGACTTGGTCATCAGTCCAGTGCTCTGGGGACTTCAGCTCTGAGCCTGCTACTTCCAGGCATTCTTGAGGGTCTGGCAGCTTTGGCTCCTGTCCTTTGATGCCACCAGGCCCCTGCTGCTTGCCCTCCTGACAGTTGTAGAAGGTCACTGGCCCTTCCTCTTGAGGATCCCATGGACTGTTGATGATGTCCTGGCAGAGCCGCAGAGGTTCCCCTTCTGCCAGCATTGCCCCATCGCCCCCCAGGCCGGCTGGGCACACCTCCAACTCATAGTTGTTGAGGTTCTCCTCGTCCTGTTCCCATAATCCTTCCTCAAAGTGTAGGGAAGGGGCCTGACCCTGCCTGTGGCCCATGGTCCGGGGTCCTGGACAACAGCTGTACACCAGTCCATTTACATGTTTGATCGCTGGTGGGAGGGGACTTACCCGCTCCTTTCCTGATGACCACTCTTCTGGGTCAGAGAAGTCTGGACAACCTATCTGCTCCTCACCAATGCCACCACCATTCTCTGTAGGGCCCCAACAGTGGTGGGGTCCGGGGACACCCCTCCAGTGTTGCAGCGGGGTATTGGGGAAGCTGGGATCTGGTGTGACGTCCGAGGGGGTGATGCCATTCTCACAGATGCCAGGGCTGTGACAGCCTCCTGAAGACGCCACATCCAGGGCCTCAGGGTCTGTGTCCTCGCAGTCCTGAACGGGGAGAACACCTGAAATAAGTATGATGAGGGTGGTGGGAATGGGGAAGGAGAAAAAGAAAAAGAAATTATAAGATTTAAATAGAGTGATATGGAGGGACTTAACTGGCTGATGATAATGTGGGTTGGCTGAAATCATAATACTTCAGGCCCTTCCATTGTATTTGCCAACTTCATAACCCTCTGGAGCTAAGAAATCACTTCATTTTAATGTGAGGACAGTAAGGAAGGCACAGAAATTGAGCCTTCACCTTGCCTGTCCACACATTCCCATAGAAATATCCAGGGGCAGCTCCGTTCATGGAAGCCAAGGGCAGCAGTGGGGCTCCCAGCTCCAGGTAGAAAGGAGTCGTCAGGAGAAAGCGTCTGGTAGAGAGAAAAGCTTTTGGAAATAGCTGCCATCAGCCTGTAGAGGCTGGAAAATAACATGTACATGAAAAAAAAGTGTCATAAACTGAGACAAGAACAATATTTCCAAAGATATCTGGAAAACACAAGCAGCTGTGTTTTTAACTTTCCTCCAGTACCCTCCGTTTATTGCCTCACTTTTCTCCTGAGTGCCCCTTCTCTCTTCATATATCTGGCTATTACCGTTTTGTTTCTCACCCTGCTTCTTAAAAATTCCTCTATCTCTGATCTTTGCCTCTGATTGTTCCTCTCTCTCCCCTATGCAGTTCTGCTATCTCTTTACACATTTTTGGAGCATTTTCAGCTCTTTTGGCCCGAGGGGGGGGGGGGGGTGTGTGTGTGCACAGTTCTCCTTTTGCACCCCATCTGTGAGAGACCAGACTGAGGGTGTGAGTTTACAGGGGTATCTCAGTCTTTGGAGACCTCTGGCCTAGCTCTCACCTGGGTCATCCATGATTGGCTCCAGGTCCTGGGCTATGATCTTTGCCATGCGAAAAGCCTCTGTAGCCTTTTCCGCAGCCAGCAACGCTGCCTCTGCCTTTAGCCGAGCATCCGCAGTCCTATAATGGAGGAATAACACAAATGAGTGAGGAAGAAAGATTTTCTGCTCATTTTCCATGAGTGAGGGGAGGAAGGTTTTTCCTAATGACTTATAACAAAGCAGAGGAAGATTTTCTCCCTTCTGCCCATGAGTGAGGGAAGGAAGGTTTTCTGCCGCCACCATAAGAGAAGGGAGGAAGGTTTTCTCCTCCCTGACTATAAGTGAGGCTGCAAGGAGAAAACCTTCCTCTATAAGCCGAAAAAGGCACAAACACACATACATGTGTACACATAGGTATAAATGCACATACATGTGTACACATAGGTATAAACACACATACATGTGTACACATAGGTATAAACGCACATGCATGTGTACACATAGGTATAAAGGCACATGCATGTGTACACATAGGTATAAACACACATACATGTGTACGCATAGGTACAAACGCACATACATGTGTACACATAGGTATAAACGCACATGCATGTGTACACATAGGTATAAACGCACATGCATACTTGTCTGCTACATTGAGCATTTCTCTTCTCTATATATACAGCAATAAAGTGTCTCACACACACACACACACACAAAATATACATTTGGGGATAGTTTTATAAGAAATCACCTATTTAAGTAGTCCAAAAATGCACAAATGCTGATGTATACATTTACAATAGCTCTTTGTGCATGCACGAGACTATGTTATAGAAAAGGTGCGTGCATCACAACTCCTCCTCTATTCCGTGCAAACCATGCTCCCGGGAGCACTTACATGCAAATGGCCTAAAAGTAGGTACATGCTTTCCGGGTGCACACTTTTCATGTGTATATGTACTTGTGCAAGTTTGTAAAAGCCATTTTCTGCATGTGAAACGGGCTTTACAAACAGAAAATGCTTTATAATAGCAGCCCCTATATATATATGTGTGTGTGTGTGTGTGTGTGTGTGTGTGTGTATAGAGAGAGAAAAACACATATGCATATACACACACACACACAAACACATATATCCATGCATGTGTGTGCTTTAGTCAAACATTCTTCCTCTTGCTATATGTGTCTGCAGCTCCTGAGGCTCGGGAGCCAAGGCCTGTTTCCATGACAGCCAGTAGCCAATCATATCCCTGGGGCTGGTTACCTAGGAGATCAGCCATCCTCTGCCAACCATGTCCTCCTGCCAGGCAGTACCCTGTACCCCCCACCCCATCCAACCCCCCCTTTACATGCATTGCATACTATCCAGCATGAGAGGCCGGGATGGAGGGAGGAGAGAAATGGGTGTGGTGGACAGGGAGTAACAGGGAGAGAGCAGCTGACATTAATGTGAAAAATGTTTGCATGTAAAAAAGGGAGCGTGTCAGAGATACACAGGTCTCTCTCTCGCTCCATATATGTATTGCAAAGGGAACATTAAAAGAGGCTTTGTTGCCTTCAAGAAGGCTGAAAATAGAGTTAACTCATCTCAGGCAGCCGTATCCGAGTAAGTGGACTTTTGACTGCTTGAATACGCTTAGCCACATAGAAAAGAGGTGAGCGAGGGGGGATGGTGTTTTGAAGGTGCATTTGGAAACTATGCACATACCATAGTTTTCGAAAACTATGAGTAAATTGCAGGCATGCCATTAACTTACCTAATTTACACCATCCTTTTCGCCATATCACAACTTGATATTCAAAGACAATGCACCTTGTACTTAGCGCAGGACTAATGCATAGGCAAACTAGGCACATGCTCAGAGCCCAAAATCAAGAGGGGGCCACAGATCTACCAAGTCTCCCACCTAAGAATGGTCAACTTCTGACAGATGTGAGATGCTTGGGGCTGGCGTAGCCATTACAAGAAATCTTCTTCCCTTCTCTCATAAGCCATCAACAGAAAACATTTCTTCCCTCTCTCACCGGTCACCAGGTGAAAACCTTCCTCCTTTTACTCACTGGCAGAAAAGGGAAAACAGTCTTCCCCTCACATAATTGTCAGTAATCGGATGATGGTCTGCATGTATTGCAGTAGACATGCCCTACTCCCTTCTTCCCCTATAGATGTCTCCAGTCCCTTCCCAGTTTCCCTAAATTCACATCTTCCCTGCCTGCCCCTACTCCCTCCCCCCCCCCTTGCACAGACCATCACTCCCTTTTCAGCCCCCACCTCCCAAGCTCATCTCTCCAAAGCAGTGCAGGGAAGCTGTAGAGGCTGGTCCCTAGTATAGCAGCAGGTTGTGAGTAACTGAAAGGAATCAATCAATGGGCACCAACAAACCTCAGCGTGGTCCCTCCTGATTTGGGTTCTATGCAGGAAGTAGGACCTCTGAGCACACGCTTGCTCAGCCCCTATGTTCACTCGCAACCTGCTGCTGCCACCACAGAAACAATTAGCCCTTGTAGTTTCCTCAAAGTCATCTCAGGAATGGTGATCTGGGGGGAGGGCAGGCGACCCCAGTGAATGAGGGTCCGCAAGGGTAAGTTTGCCTAGGGCCCAATCTAGTGCTAATCTGGGCCCCTTGTATTGGGAAATTGTGTGGGTTTGTGCAAGCTGAAAGTGCCTGTATACTTTTTGGGTTAGGTGTCTATTGAAAATATACCTTAGCATGTGTCTGGATATACAGAAAGAAGAGTAAGGGAAAAGAAGAAGGGGGTAATATGATGGAGGGGGGCGGGCCGAGAGAGATACAAGGAATGAAGATACAATAAGGAAGAGAGTAAGAGATAGAGGAGAATAATACAGGCAGTAGGAGACAGAGATAGCGGCAGAGTAAGAGAACATGTCTCTGTGTGTGGACAGATTACGGCTGGTGTCTGGCAGAGTTCTGAGATAGGTAATACAATTGACATAGGGGTGCCAGAGAGGCAGAGGGGAGCGAATGGGGAGGCAATAACATTACATTGTGGGCACTGCCCCTCACGCAGCCATAGATCAACCAAAGACACTAAGATCCCACACCGTCCCCCTGCCAGGGACATGCAGTGCCCACAGGTGAATCGCGCTTCCTGCTTGGGGTGAAGCGCATCTCTTGGATACCAGGCTGTAAAACGAAGAAGAGCAGGACACAGATAATCCATCTCCTTTTTCTTATCAAAGACCAAGTGGAGAAGTGCTTCAAGCTCAGCATCAGTTTACACACCACTTTTTCTTTTCTCCTTTTACGTGCTCATGTCTGCACAGAGATAATGAAATACCAAGGGCAGGATATGTACTTTTCCAGTAGTTATCACAACCACTATTTTGCAGTGTCAACTACCTGCCTGAGAATGTTATCATATTCCAAAAGTATGAGCCCCCACTTTCCCTCTGAAAACTGCACAGGGGTAACAGGTTGAATGGTGTACAGACACATTTCCCCCATCTTCTAAATCAAGCATATGGGGGGTACATGTGTGTTTCATGGGGAATGTCTGGGATGCATGCGTGTGTGTGTCTGACATGGGGAGTGCCTGAAGGTGCACGTCTGTGTGTGTGTCATAGGGAGTTTTGAGGTGTGCATGTGTTGGCTCTGTGAATGTGGCAGGGGCCGTGTATATATGATGGGGCGTGTGTGTGTGTGCGTATCCACTTCCCCTGTCCTTGTCCCTTGTGCTATTCCCCATTCCTATCCTTCATTCCCCTCTCTTCTAGTCTTCCTCTTTTCCCGCCACTCACCCATGCACACCTCTCCCCTGCTACCCAGCGTTGCACTCTCTCAAGCCTTTCATCCCTCCCTCCCTTCCCTTCTTCTTTAATGCACTCACCATCTCGTGACCTTTTCTCCTCTAACCCTGCCCCTTCCCTTATGCTCCACCCCTCTTCTCCTACCCTCTTCTATTACAGCCCCTTCCCTTATGCCCTCCTCCTTTCCCCTCACCTGCCCTTTCCCTTGTACTCCACCCCTTCACATACCCCTCCTGCTCCTCCTCTTTAGACCGCAGCCCTGGCTCTTCGGTTGGCAGGACCCAGAGATTCCCACCATTGTTTCCAGGCTGCAGCTCTGCTCTTCTGACCGATAGGATCTGGGACTCCCTCTGGCCTTCTCAGGCTGTAGCTTCACTCTTCTGACTTGCAGGACTTGTGGACTCCCTCTGGCCTTCTCAGGCTGCAGCCTCACTCTTTTGACTGGTAGGACTTGGGACGCCCTCTGGCCTTTTCAGGCTGCAGCCTCACTCTTTTGACTGGTAGGACTTGGGACTCCCTCTGGCCTTTTCAGACTGAAGCCTCACTCTTTTGACTGGTAGGACTTGGGACTCCCTCTGGCCTTTTCAGACTGCAGCCTCACTCTTTTGACTGGTAGGACTTGGGACTCCCTCTGGCCTTTTCAGGCTGCAGCCGCACTCTTTTGACTGGTAGGTCTTGGGACGCCCTCTGGCCTTTTCAGGCTGCAGCCTCACTCTTTTGACTGGTAGGACTTGGGATTCCCTCTGGCCTTTTCAGGCTGCAGCCTCACTCTTTTGACTGGTAGGATTTGGGTCGCCCTCTGGCCTTCTCAGGCTGCAGCCTCACTCTTTTGACTGGTGGGACTCCCTCTGGCCTTTTCAGACTGAAGCCTCACTCTTTTGACTGGTAGGACTTGGGACGCCCTCTGGCCTTCTCAGGCTGCAGCCTCACTCTTTTGACTGGTAGGACTTGGGACGCCCTCTGGCCTTCTCAGGCTGCAGCCTCACTCTTTTGACTGGTAGGACTTGGGACGCCCTCTGGCCTTCTCAGGCTGCAGCCTCACTCTTTTGACCAGAGGAATCTGGAGACGTCTGCTGGCCTGTTCAGGCTGTAGCCCCAGCTCTTCATGTTGGTGGGATAGAGACTCCTGCTGGTTCTTCATCCTACTTGTTTGGGGGGGGGGGGAGCATATGTATGTTTGTTTGCGCAGGCTTACCCATGTGCAAACAAACATGTGTAGGGACAGACAAAACTCTTTGCAGCTGGCTATACCCTCAACAATAAGCGATACCACAAAGATCTGTGATTGCTTCTTTTAGTAAAATATGTGTAGTTACTCAAATACAAAATTATAAATCCTTGTTACCTCCCCTGCCTGGGGACAATGCATCTAAAAGTGAGCATGTTTTATTCAGGTAAATACAGTAGGTTCCTAAATCTAGGGAAATGAATGGCAGTCTTCACATTTAGGTACATAACTTTTAGGCTTCTTCAATTTAGGGAAACTTTCAGCTGTATATTTAGACTTCTAAGTTTGGCTGAGAATAGGGGCAAATTTAGCAATCTAATTTAGGTGCCTAAATTTCGGAGCTCAACTCTTTTCTGAGTATTGGGCCCCATGTGTGATATCTGTGAAATCTAAGGTGGGGGGGGGGGGGAGGGGGGGCGCGTCTAAAGCCTTTGACCTATGTAAATGGCTAATTTGTAAGACTAGTGCTACATATTAGTGCTAAGTTCCAAACTTTTTTACCCACCCTAAATCTGCTTGTTACCACCCACTTTTTAGGCTCTTAAATTTAGGAATTCAGTGAAATTTTGAGCATAAATTTAGTACATTTTGAAAGACGTCAATTTAGAAGCCTAACTTTTAAAGTTAGTAGCATAAACCCTTTGGATATCCGCCTCATGGGACTAGGATATCATACACACTGTTCAGATATTACATGCATCAAAGATATTATACAATTTGCACAAATACTATATATACACCGTGAGGATATCACATGAGCTGTGCAGATATTATACAGGGTGAGAATATCTTATGCCAACCCCATGTTTATATTGCAGCGTGCAGATATCATACATACTTTGAAGATACTGTGCAGGCTACACAGACATTTTACAATGAGTGAGAAGGTTAAGCAGGCAGCATAGAGACAAGGTGCAATTTTCAAAGTATCTGCCCTGGCACAAAGACCTTTATCTGTAGGTCTTGTGCCAGTTCTCAAAGCAGCAGCATGTGCGGCACAAACGACGTCATTTGCACCTGCTCTTGCTGTGGGAGGAGCTTTGGTGGAAAACTCTGGACGAGATTTGAAAATACCATCCATGTGCACAATATTGCTCCCCTCCTCCCTGACCTAGACACGTCCCGAGAGGCGCCTCCCCTCAATGCAGCTTGTGGAATGGCTCGGGGACCTTTAACCACATGCGGTAGAAATTTTCAGACAGCTGATTAAATTGTCCTCATTACACCCAAGGAAATGGATACTGTACAGCCTCTGCAGACATTACACACACCATAGATATCCTTTCACTCTCTGTGCTTTCATTTTACCCGTCAGCCCTGTCCCCTCCCCCTCCCTACCTGGAAGCTGCCATTTCCTGTTTCTGCCTGGCTGTGCTCTCTGCCCTTTGGGCTGCCTCCACTGCCCGGTCCACCTTCTCCTTGATCTTGCTCCTACGCAGTGGAATGAGGTTCTTCACTTTGCCGCTCACCAGGGAATTCAGCTTGTACTTTCCTTCCTCCTTTGTGCCGTCAGGGAATGTAGTGCGCCCATACCCATGTCTCTTGTTGCTCAGCCATTCTCCCTCATAGCGCAGTCCGTTGGAGCGCCGGCTCACTCCACAGCCGCTGCGGCGGTCATTCTTCCATTCCCCAGCATATGCTTCTGTGACAGAGTCCTCAATGATGGCTTCCCAGCCACCACCTCCATTGCAGGGCAATTCCGTTTCTGTCTCTGACTCCGCAAAACTGGCCTCACTGGCGGCAGCAGAGGAGCCGAGGGAGCTGACTCCGGCCTCGCTCTTCAGTGAGCTGCGCTTGCTGTGGTGGCTCGCCAGCGAGGCCTTGGACTCTGCTCGGCGCAGCTTCAACCCAGTCAGCACCAGAGAGCGGCGAAAGAACCCTTTCTTCTTCCTCTTTGCCCCAGCGACATCAGAGCTCGTCTGTACTTTTAAGACAAAGCCACCCCGGGACCCAGAGGCAGGGCTTCCCGACAGTGGCTCTGGATCGGCTGTCTCGTTACCCAGATCGCTGCGCTGGGAGTTCAGGGAAGCCCGTCGTGGTGAGCGAATGAGGGCTGCCTGCTTATAGGGGACACTCTGTCGCACACCATAGCCGTGACGCTTCCCAGCCTGCCATTGGCCTTGGAATGTGCCTGAAATACAAAAGACAATAGTCTGAGCTTTGTGATCTGTCAGGCAATGTCACTTGGTTGCATGTTAAAAGAGTCTGCAATCCACTGAGGAAGATCTCAACCAATAGTTAGGCAGCAATGATGTGATCCGGTGTTAGCCAAAGTCCAACTAAAGCCAAACAAAAGCAACTGCAGGATCTCATGAGCATTACAAGGGAAAGTGGATGACCTATTGGTTAAAATAATGGGCTCTGAACCAGAAGATTTGGGTATGAGTCCTTCAATTTATCCCCCACTGCTTCAGATAAACAGACTGTAAACTCATAAGGAAAATGACTCAATGTATCTGTATATAATTTGTTGTAACATGCATTTGTTTATGGTGCTAAACAAATGCTGACATAATAATTTTTATTATGAAAATAATGTTATGGTTCTTTAATTAAATCACAGCATATTCTGTAGGCAATACCACATTCCAATCAGAGGAGTGCAAGGTGCAGAGGATGAAGAGGGATAGATAGCGTTGAAAAGACAGGGAGGGATATCCTATGTAGAAGGATGGAGATGGTCAGTGCTTATGATGGAGGGAGATGATGGGTGATGGGATAAAGAAGAATGGACACTGTAGAAAGACGAAGATAGATAGAGCGTACTTATGATGGAGGGAGATGTTCAGTATGGAGGGCTGGAGAGGAATGGGCAGAAGGATGTAGAGAGATTGACAGTGCAGCGAGATGGATAACTGTATAGAATGATGGGGAAGGACAATGCTTAAGGATGGAGATGGCTGACTAGTGTGATGGCATGGAGAGATAGAGAAACACTGTAGAAGAATGGTGATGGACAGTGCTTAGGGTCTGAGATATGGCGAGAGTGATGGGATGGCAACTGATGCTTCAGGAGATATGGAGAGAGATGGATAGTGCTGATGATGGGATGGAGAGAGATACACTGTAGAAAGATAGCAATAGATAATGCTTAAGGTTTGAGGTCTGGAGGGAGATGGACAGCGTGATGGGATAGTGACTGGTGCTTTGACAGGTATGGAGAGAGATGGATAATGCTGATGGTAGGATGGTGAAAAATACACAGTAGAAGGGTGATGATGGACAGTGCTTGAGGTTTGACTTATGGAAACATAATACAGTTGAAGTGTGGTGATGGACACTGCTTAAGGTTTGAGGTTTGGAGAGAGATGGACAGTGTGCTGGGATGAAAAGATATACTGTAAAAGGATGGCAATGGACAGTACTTACAGTGAGATATGGAGAAAAACGGACAGTGTGATGGCATGGTGACTGATGCTTCAAAAGGTATGAAGAGAGTTGGAATATGCTACTGATGTGATGGGGATTCATATTTATGGATATATAGAAAGAAGATTGTTGGATTCTTGAATAAAGAAATTGGTAGATGGCACTCATAGATGAACAAAGACAATAGATGGATGAATATATGCATAGAGAGAGATTATAATCACTAAACATATGATACAGCAGGAAAACCTAAGGGATACAGGAATGGATCTTTTTATAGGGAAAGACAATAGATAGAAGAATACACGAGTAAAGAGGTGGATGGAACAAGAGTGGATGAGCAAATACAAGGATAGGAATGGATGCTTGGATAAATGAATGGAATAGATGCATATACAAAGTAAATGGACAGAAATTAGCAGTAGGTTAGTTCAGTGCTGGCATTTCATAATACCATGGAACGATTTCCGAGCTCAGCTTCTGCTCTTTGGGCCAGCTGGGGCTTGCTTTGCTGCTAAAGCAGTGTTCACAGCCCTAATGAAGGAAGACTCAGCCATAGCAAATGGTGATTCCTAGTGAAAAGATTCAAGATGCAGATGTACCAGGCTCTGTAGAGAGCTCCCTCTCGGTTTGTAAGCTCAAGTCAATGGCTGAGCAAATGCAAGGAGAAAAGGATTAAAAAAAAATAGGGGAGGGGTCATCTAATGGTTAGAAATGATAGCTAATAGCATTGTAGTCCCAGCAGGGGGATATGGAAGTTCAAAGGGCCAGGAAGGAGCGGCTAGTTCAGAAATAATAAATTTAAGATAGAGAAGTTCCTCACTTGTATCTGTGGGATAGCCTAGTGTTTACAGCAGGGAGCTGCGAACCAGGGACAGCAAGGGCTCACATTCTACTTCTCCCACTGATATTCCTTGGGGGGATCAGCAAGCCAGGTCACCTTCCATTGCCTCAGGTACTGTTTTAGACAGTAAGTCTTCAAGGACACAGAAAGGCCTAGTGTACCTATATGTAACTTACTTTGATGTCAGAGTTTGAAGAGCAAGTTACTAAATTCAAGTACTTCTCATATCTGTATATCAACAAATCAATGTTCAAACTATAGAACTGATTTACTAATCTTCCCCCCTCCAGAGACCCAGAGAAAAGCTTCAACTAGTAAGCCTCTACAAATGCTACATTAAAATAACTTATTAATAATGGTGACCATTAGAAAACCCAAATAAAAATCTTTATACAAGCACACGCTGTTGATTTAGGAACACAAAAAAAACTTGAGACACATTTTACCTCCATCGGAGTACGTTTCTGTCCCATATCCATCTTGGAGCCCATCAGTCCATATCCCTTCATACTTTGCCCCCAAGATGCTTTCCCGCATGCCATAACACCCCTTCAGTCCATGGCTCCATTCCCCACGATAGGTCCATTTGCCTTTTCTCTCTACACCCAACCCATGACGTTTCCCTTGAGCCCAGTAGCCCCGATAGGTATTGCCACTGGGCCAGGTATAGACACCAAGTGACTCAAACCCATGGCACCAGAGTCCACAATATTCGCCCCTCCTCCCGGGCCCCGTGCAAATCCCATAGCCATGAGCTCTGCCATTGTCCCAGTCACCAATGTAACAACCACCATCGTCAAATTCAAACCTGCCTCCGTTGGACATGCATGGGCCGGTCTTGTGTCGTCTTCTCTCGTGTCCGAGGGACCTTAGTCTACCTCTCCCCTATTTTGGGGGGGGCACCCCCCTTCTTAACTATTCCAGATTCGTGAACTTCTCAAGCTCATCTCTCTTGCTTCTGGGAATTTCTCAGGAGAGGCAGCAGGAATCACAGGCCACACGTGTCCTCCTTAGCCACGCTCTCCTGTCTCTTTTCTTATAAGTCCTTACATGGATCATTCAGGCCCTCATTCTCTCAGTCACAGTTGTGAAATTTTCACCCTTTGTTCCACATAGCATCCTTGTCTTGATCTCACCCACGAATGAAGGTGTCGAGGGTGGTGGTGTTTCCCTGGCTTGTCTCACTTTCTGTTCCCACCTCTTAGGCTTTTTATTAAAATTCCCTTTGTCTGATTTTGTGAAACTGCCTCTGCACTGTGGGGGCAGCAGGTGTGTTATGGAAGCATGGAGCACGTTTGATGGCTGGATCTTGCAAATTTTGCTGAGGAAGAAGCCAGAAGGTGACAAGTGACCTCGTGCTGAAGGAACATCGCCAGCTCTCAGCAGAACCTGTGAATGGAGAAAGGGTAACGGGTGTATATTGTGCATATAGAAGATGACACTATATTCATCTATACATGCTACATGATTACACACACATAGGCCAAATGAATTCTCCTCGCAGAGGTACAGCACTTTGCATAGACTCACAAATACACACATGCATCAGACATTTCAATGTGACCAGAGCCCTTTCTTCCACTGTTTTCCTTAAACAATTAATCTGCCCCTACAATGAAGACAGGGAGAGAGAGGCAGGATGTAAAGACGAGGCAACAGAAGAGAAAGAAGGAGATGGAGAGAGGGAGAGGGAGAGGGGAAGCCTAGAATTTTATTTCCGAGTAAAGCGTGGACATACAATGACAGTTGATAACTTGGACACTCGCTTTTCTGGAATTTCACATAAGGAACCAAAGATGTAAAGACACACCTCCTTCAGACCCTCTGTTACCACTTCCTTGCCCCTAAAACCACCACCCATACCGCCCTCTTAAAAAAGCATACAAATATATATATACACACACACACATACACATAAACTCACACCTCCAGGCTCCTAACAGATAATCAAGCAGAATTTTAGCAGCAAGAAAATGTATTTTAAAATGTTTTTCACCCTACCTCATTTTCCCTGTAAACACTAACACATACACCACACCAAGATGCAGCTGAGGTCTGGTGTAATGTATTAAGAAATACACACCCTGTGTCATGGGCAAACCAGTGCATTAGGAAGGAAACAGAAAGGCTTTGGGAACAGTGGTAAGAATAAAGGGGGCTAGGGGAGCCCTTCCCTTATCCAGAGGAGCTGGGGAGACGTCAAGCTGCCTACAAACTCAGCAATACCTGATCATGGACAAATACAAGTATCAATGTGAAAACAAAGCCAGATGTGCTTGTTGAATGAGAGGCACAGGGACAAAGAGGCGTCCATTCCAGGGAGACAGACAAATGGAGACGGAGACCAGCGACAGACAGACACTCACAGAGTTCCGAGAGAAGCAGCGATACACACAAATGTAAATAAAAAGAAATGAAGCGACACCTTCAGTTTTCCGATGGAGATGGCTGCATTTATCCACGGCTGCTGCAGAAAGAAGAGAATGGACTAAAAAATATCAAAATAAAACAGAAATAAAAAGAACGGGGAAGAGGTGGTGTACAGCGTAGGTAGAATGCCTCCCCTCTTTTTTTTTTTGGTGATTAGGGTTTTATCTCTGCACAAATCAATGTTTGCTATCAGGAGAACGTCAGGGGGAGGGACCTGTGCACTTAAAGGGCTAGAGGAGGGAGGGCGAAGCATGAGAGGAAGGGAATAAAGCCAGGGAGATATAGAAAGGAGGAAGAGAGGTGCACAGACAGGGAGAAAAGCGACAGAGTAAATATGGTACAGCTGAATCTGGAAAAGGTAAAAGTTATGATTTTCGTGAAAAGGACAACAAAAAAGAAACCCCCTCCAACACAAATTCATTTTTTATATAATTGCTGAAATGTAAAACACACCTTGACTATTGGTACCTTGGCCTGTCACTATGGGGGGTCAGTTTAATAAAAACAAATCAACGCTTCACTTAGGTTCCTAAGTTTTCAGCTGAACTGGGTACCAAAGTTTTCAATTGAAAATTCATCTAAATTTAGACCTGTAATTCATTTGCCTAGATTTAGATGCCTAAATTAGGAAGCAATTTCTTCCCCAGTCCTAACTCTGCTCGCATAGGAAGCCATATTTTAGGGTTAGGCATCTAATTTTAGGTGCCTAATGAAAATAATCACCCAGATGTAGATGCTGAGCTCTAGTAAGTTTTCAAAAGGTTTTGGAACCTAATTCCCACAGTTAGATGCCTAAACACTTTGAAACGTGACATCTAACTTGTTCCAGGAGCATTAAGCTGGCTATATAGACATTAAAAGAAAGGTTCCAAAGGCAATACGTAAAACTGAATAAATAAATCCCTGGTCAGTTTCAACACTAATAAAGCTTCTATTAAAATTATTCTACAACATCATTTAACCAATTTTCCTACATGGGAATGAAGCATTGGGTTTACACAGAATCATATGGAACCCCACCAGAAATCTTTTATTTTCAGGTCTGTAACAAACCCACAATAGTTGCAGAGCAGAACTAGGACATTTTGCTTATAACTTACTCACTTCTCTGAATTTGAATATTTTTTTGTTGTCGTCACTTCAGTAGCACAAATTCCCTCAATTACCTGCAAAAAACTCACTCAGCAGTACCTATGTTGCAAACCTGTTGTACCAAAAAAGCACCAACTGTCAAGACTCACACAGCAACAAACCTATCTAGGAAAAGGTAACTGCAAAATATTACACCAGCTCCTACAACACCTACAAGGGAAGGAGATCAAGATCCCTTCTCAGAAGCTGCACACAAAATACAGAAGAGGGATCACAAATTAAAAATAGAAATTATGCAGATAAAAACTGAACTGGAAATCCCCAGAAGCTGGACTCTGAATTCAGTGCAACGCCAGAGACATAGAAAAATAAATACATTTCTTCCTGTATTGTGCAAAATCCAAAAGACAGAAGAGATGCCCAGTTCCGAAACAGCAGAGAGAGAAAATCAAAAACTTCCCCCAAAAAGAATGAGTAGGAAAAACAATGTCTAATCCGGGAGAAAGAGAAAAAACAACAGCTAGAATAGTAAAATGTGTTCAGAGCAGCCCCATAACCTAGGGAACATCTTTGGTATTTCTCGTCTGTGTTTGTTAATTCCCCTTTTATGTGTGCCTTTTGCCAATGTATGTACAAATTGTCAGGCCTACAAACTTTCCTGAATCTGAATCAGAACGACAGAGGGGAGAGAGAGAGAGAGAGAGGTCAGAAGCAAGCAGGAGGATCGCAGAGCTCTTTGTATTTGGAATTGGAAAGGCGAATAATCAAGAGTAATCAAAATGCATTCGGAAATAGAAACCAATGCGTGTGTGCATGTTGTATACCCCCAAATGTACGTCCAATCCATATGTATGAGTCTGTTGCATGTACTCCCGTGTCCTTGCATGCGAAGGATACATTGACAGAGGAAGGGCCCTCCCCAGTAAGGAGTCACTCACTGAGATACCCCAGAAGAATTCATAACACTCCCTTCACTGGGGAGTTTAGTTGAATTAATTTCCTGTATCTGTTCTCTAAAGATGCTCATACAGCTTTGTTGGCCTGATTCAATATCAAGCCTAAATACCCTGAAATATGAGTACGGATGGGTGTGCAGGCACACAGAAGGACAGAAAGATACAGGGCAGGTAGCCTGTCCACGTGGCTACTGCTGGTTTAGCTTGCCACTGCCCCCTGATGGAGGTTTCTTAGGTAGCAGGGGTGGCAGCTCTGCATTGGCTGATTGAGCGCAGCTTGTCCTTGGCATTGTGGCAGAATGGATGGCCCTGGACCAGTGGTCAATATGCTTGCTGTAGAAGTATGGAAACTTAGATGGTGGTAACCCGAGAGCATGGTGGGGAGAAAGGGAGCAGCCAGCTGGACCTGTCTCGTAACACATAAGCCATTGAGAGAATCAAGGACACGAGGGGAAGGAAGTCGTGCTACGAACGAAGCCAGCACTTTTCCAACTTTCTTACGAGTTCACAACTAAAATAACGGTACGCTCCTTTTGCAAATAGGTCCTTAATTCATGTCCTCTTCCACAGCTAAAATTGTAGAGAGCTCCCTGTTCCAAACAAATTCTTCCACACATACACATGTCTTCCTTACATAGACATTTTTTACACAGACATAGTAATCCCTTACACACACATACATGCGCCTAGCTTGCACACAAATTCATCATGCACCCGCTCTCACACACACTCTACTTGCTAGAAGAAGCAGCTTCTGTGTGCCCCGCATCTGCTGCCGCTGGTCCCTGTTGCCATGACAGTGAGACAAGGAGACGGGAAGGGCTTGGATACTGTTCCCATGGCAATTGGCGGGGAGCGCTCCTGACTCTCTCACTTCCCTTCCCAAAAACCAATTGTCCCTTACTCTCACAAGCAGCACCAAAACACAGGGCAGCCCGGCTCTGTCCTGCTATGTGAGATACTCAGCTGCTTGAGAGATGCACCCCCCACCCTTTTCCATCCTGCACAAAGCACATGCATTTTGTTTTAGTTAAAAAGCCATTATTGCTGGGGAGGGAGAAGGAAGAGGGACTGGTAAAAGCACTTTTCACATATGGCAACAAGCAGATCCCACTGCAACAGCTTCATGTTATGCTACCAGTCACAAGTCTATTTATTTTAATTCATTACAATCAAAATATAATATAAT